>CM034079.1:18514017-18897457 GCA_019845555.1 Aristolochia fimbriata
ATAGCCTTCAATCTCGGACTTATTCTTTCCTTTTATGGCAGCAGCTTCCTTCTTTGTCTTGGACTTCTCTTCTTGACCATTCAATGCACCTAGACTCTGGAAATATATCATAAAATCTTCATGGATACCTTCCTTAGCCAATTCGACTTCTTCTTCCAAGTCCGGGCATGATTGGTAGTCAAAATCCGTGAGATTTCTGCAAGTCCGTCGAAGCAAAGTCAGCTGCGGCGGTCGCTACCAGATTGTTCTATGTTTTGGCTGGTCGCCGCCACTGGAGCAGTTATTTTGTTTAAGTCTGGACACGCATTCGGGTCCAAAACGAGGAAGGATTCTTAATGGCGGTCGCCCCACTTTATGTCGTTTTTCGATTGGTGCGGTCGGCGCCACTCCTTAAACTCTTTGCTGACTTCCCGAGATATAGAACTTAGCATCTTTGTAAGGAAACAAATTCAGCGCTGCAGCGCCACTGGTAGCGCCATCTTCATGCGGCGCTATTAATGCCATCGGTAGGGGCGCGTAGCGCCATGAGGGCGCCGGTCGCCTCGCATTCACTTTCACGAACTGTCCTCCTTTCAGCCTCACTAGCTGTTGGGAATTTCTTAGAATAATTTGAATTTAGGCATATATTATCCGGCGCCGGTCGCCATTCCCTTTTGCTTGATTTTGCTCCTTTTTCCTTCATTTTTTCCTCAGAATTTAGATTTTCTTCTTTTACAAGGTACCTGAGATTTTCTTCTTTTACAAGGTATTTGAGTTATATTTGTCACTTTCATGCTCATAATCAACTCAAATTAGGAATTTATGATCAATAATTCATGCATAAATAAGTGTCTTTTGGACACTTATCAATGCACTAGGTAAATCAACTGATTTTAGCCCCACTCTCTCGGTTGGTAACCTTGGCCCTTATGGTTCTGGCACACTTGGCTCAGTTTATCCTCGACCTTAAAGTAATACCCTATTGGATTGGTTTGATCTACCTATGACACAAGACCTGATTCCCACCATAGGTAGGGTCAATGAGCTTCACGGTAAGCTATCAAGTAGAGTCGATTATGCCGATAGTTTACTCTAGGAGATAGAAAAAGGTGATGCCGATGCGCGGATTGTACCCATGGTTTTATAGGCTCGGGCCAGAAATTGATTTCTAAAACATAATTTCTATTCAATCTCAGAAGTGTCTAGGGAGGGAATTGATTCCAACGCCTTCTCTCCTCATTGAAATTCCTGAAAAGCTTTTTCGCAACAGTTTTCAAGTAATTGTTTAGGTTAATTTTCTGATTTTGATAAAGTATTTTATCCAGGATACTCAAACTTTGAATTATAACTCAGAAAGCAATGAACTACTAGCTTGGTCTTTGTGGGATGATAATCGGACTTACATAAGTCTATATTACATTGCTTAGTCCTCTTGCTAGTGATTAGCTTGGATCACATCAGTAATAATCCCACATTGAAAAATACAACAGAGCTTCATTAATATATATCCGATTACCTAGTAGATGCCTCTTGGCTAGCTGCTTGTCGTCCGAAGCCTAATCTATCGGGTGAAGGGCTGTGTGCTTGCCTGGGCTTAGTGTATAAGTTAAAATCATCCTTAAGTTATACATGAGCCACCCAAGCAGCTAGCCAACAATTTTTCTTTTTCTTTTTATGCTTTGTGGTTCATATATTTCTCCAAAGTCAACAGAAGAGAATGATCTCGTTTGTGCAAGACGGAGCTCTCAGAAAATGTATAACTATTTTATATTAGTATATAAACTATTTATATTATTGTGTAAAATAATTTAATGAATACTAATTAATTTGTTTCAAACAAAGAATATAAGTGTTAGTCTAAATATTTTATTGTTTAATATATTTTCATTACACTAAATTAAGTCTAGACGCATTGTTCATATTTATATTTTCTTGAAGCTACACAAATACAAATAAAATTTTTTGAATATTAATTTAAAGTAATGATATATTTTTATTTATTTCCATAGGGTAAAATTATTTATCTATCGCACGAGCATGTTAAAAAATACGGAGGGAAGACAGCTTTGGGAGCATAAACAAATTGGCTAGTTTGCTTATTTAATTTTACACGCTTCCAGTTCGACCATCCCGCTCCTCTACAAAAATTCCAACCCGCAAAAGTCGGCCAAATTGAGGATCGTGGATGTCATTGTACTAGAACTCGAGAGCTTTTCAGAAATAGGTCTCGAAAAATCCCACAATGAAAAAATACAACAGAGCTTCAATAGTATAGAAGTGATTACCCAATGGACGCCTCTTGGCTAGCTGCTTGTGGTCCGGAGTAATCTACCAGTTGCAGGGTTGTGTGCCCGGGGCTTAGTGTACATTTAAGGTATAAAATGCATAAGTTATACACGAAAGCCACCCAAGCAGCTAGACGAGAACCGATCTCGTTTGTTCAAGACGGGAGCTTTTTTGCTATTTGTAGCCGACTTCTGCGCAGTTGTTGAGGGTCGATCCTGGAATGGGGATCGTGATCCCATTTTGGCTGTAGTTGTTGAGATGAGAGGAGGACCAGAAGTTCCTCCGCTTGGATCCTCCGAAAGAGGATTGTGAATGTCCTTTTTGGCTTCTTCAATTGGCGACCAGATTTGCTGTCGTTTAACTGTAGAAGATGCTGACTTGTAACTTGACTGCTGAATGGTGCTGATGCGGTGGCTCACTCGCTGACTGGGGCATCGATTGTACCGATGACGTAGCGACGTGAATAGGCTACGACGAATGGCTTTGAAAATCGACAGAGCCTACCCACGATGATCGATTGCTGGATCGGTAGGCGTTTGGGCTCGTCGAATTTGGGTTGTTCACATTTTGGTGCATACAGATTGCCCCGTTCGAGACTTGACCATTTGGAGAGAACGATCAAGTTTCGAATGTGAAGAAGAACAAACACAACGCACACACACAACACATTTTTTTTTCTTTTTTTTTTTAACCCTCTTAGTCTTTTAGGGTCGTTTATCTTTTTTTCATGTAACGTATCCTTTTCTATCCTTTTCTACCCTTGTATTTTGTATGTATATATATATATATTTTGTTTCTCTTCTTTTTTTTTTGTTCTGTTGCTATTTTAGAGTTGTTTGTTTTTTCGATTTTTCTTCTCTTTTTTTTTTAGAGAGACACCGAAAGTACCGAAAGCGAGAAGTTGTTCAGGTTTGAGCGTCGATGCCGAGTTGAAGTCGCCTGAGCTGCGCTCTGTTTGACTATTGTAGTCGAAGCTCGTTTTAGAACCTCAGAGAAGACAGTCGCGACGAACGTTGATAATTTCTGCAAGATTCGGTGACTTACGCCCGGGAGGCGCTCTTCCGGGTCACGTCGAAGAGTTGACGCAGGCAATGCGACAGCCTTTCTTCTATATCTCCTGCTTGATGCACAGGGGAGAGGATGCGCATAGGGATAGGCACAATGGGGCCACCTTGGCTGAATTGAACCTCTCAATGAAGTTGGAATGTCTTTCTTGGGTTGTTTCATCGACATTAGCTCCTTTTCTTCGACAGTTTAAACCAGCCAGGGTCGCAGAGGAATTGAGGTGAGGGAATGTGGGCCCCACTTTCCAGTATGAGCTCCTTTGAATGGAGAAATACTTATTCTTTCCCACCCAATTTGGGATAATTAGGTTTTAAGGGTTCTATCCTCTCATTCTGGGTGTGCTCTCATGAATTTGGGTCTCCTCCCCTCGCTTGCAAATTTGGCTTGGGAGATTGAGAACCTGTTGAGGCTTCCCTATCTGTGATTTTGGTTGGGAGGGTAGTCTCATGACGCTATTTGGGAGACAGACTGCGATCGGACCCGTGAGTCTGCCCGCAATTCTTTTTTCGTCACCGCACTCTTCTGTGTTTTAAATCACCTACGAATTTTGGCTCCTTGCGACTTAAACTTGTTTGTGAATGAGGTTGACTGTGAGATTGAGAAACCACTTCTTTGGGGATTTCTCTGCTTTGAATTGGGAGACTGCCTCCTGTGACTTCCTCTAGCGATTTGACTACCAATGATTTGACTGCCTGCAATTTGGGAGAGCAGTCTGGCGAGAATTTGGGATGCGACCTGCTGCACGTTGCCATCGTCTCTCGCAAATTGGCATTCAATGAAATTGGGGAGGCTGCAACTTTGGGAGATAGTCTGCGAGTTTGGTGCTTTGTCTCTGCTTTATTTGACTCGCAATCTTCTCCAAGCCCGACTTGCATCGAACTTCTCTGCGACCCGAATTTAAAGGTCTTGTATAAAAATCTTCTCGGCAGCAGTCTCTAGCTGAATTCGAATCAGCCAGGGTCCCCACTCTCTTTTCTTTCTTCTTTTTCTTCCTCCCTCTTTTCGTCTTCTTTTTCTCTCCTCTCATTTTCAACTCCTCCCTCATCTCTCTTTTTGTTTCGATTTCTCTTGCATTTTTTCTCTCAGTTTTCTTCTCTTTTTTTTTGTCTCTCTCGAGTTGTCTCTTTTGCGCACTCAAGTGCCGGTCAATTTGTTAGTGTGATGGACTGATGATCCTTTTTCATCGTTTGGTTGTGTCGCGACCTTGCTCGTCGCCAGTGCTGAAGTTGATTTCCGGTCGCACACGGCCGGGTCGTCTGGAGGCTGAATTTCAGTGCTGGTCGGCGTCCATCTCGGTCGCCAGGCACCGATGGTTTGTTTCAAGGAGTCCAGCTTGGTCTCCTTGCTGCGAAGTTACGATCGATTGTGGTCCGCTTGGTTGCCCGGAATGCAGTTTTCATTCTCGGTCGTTAACCGCTCGATCGCCGAAGCCGAGACTTATGTTTCAAGTGAACCCGACTTGGTCGCCGAGACTGAAGTTGTTCCGAGTGATCCCGCTTGGTCAGCTGGGGAGTTGGACTTCTGCACGCTGGAATCGCTCGGTCGCCGAAAGTGCTGTAAATTTCCCTCAATTTCTTTCGCTCGATTGTCGGGGAGTTCAGGGTCGCGTCCGGCTAGATCGCCGTGCCCCGAGGTTGTGTTTTGCTACGCCCTGCTTTCGTCGGGCTGGAGCTTCTCTTTTCTTTTATTTGGCTTTGGTTGTCGATTGCTGCGGTCGATCTCGCACGGTTGTCGGGTGCTGAAGTCGATCCGCTTGGTCGCCGGGTGTGAATTTCTCGTGGTGGTCGAGCCAGCCAGGAGTCACCGAAAGTGCGCTGGTAATCAGGGACGCCGCCGACAAGAGTCGCCGAGTGAGAATTGTTGTGTGGTCGCGATCGACTTGACGCCGAAAGTGCAAGGCCCCTGCTTTTGGTTGTAGGGGCTTGGCTGGCTTGCCGAGAAAAATTTCTTTTCTTTTGGCGACCGCTTTTTTTTTTGCTCGCAATCGTTTCTGCAATTACTTTTTTTCGCTGCTCTTTTTTTTTTTTGGCGACCGCTTCTTTTTGTCACTGCATTTTTTGTTTGGAGAGGGTTTACGTGATTTGGTCCGATTTGCTGCGTCCGCTCGGTCACCGGTGTTGAATTTGTGTTTTTTTGGTCGCGTCCCAGCTCGGTCGTCGGGCACAAAGCTTTTGAACTATGTCCGCTCGGTCGCCGGGCAAAGGTTTTGTTTGTGTTTTGGTCGCGTCCCATTTTGTTGCTAGGCACGAATCTCGAATGGTGCTTGGCTCGGGTCACCGGGAGCAAGCAGTGTTTATCTCCATCGCTGTCCGAATTTTTTTGCTGGTTTCGAGGCTTTTGAACTGTACTCGGCTCGGTCGCCGGCACAATATATTTGTTTTGCAGCATTCGCTTCCAGTCAAACTCAGTCGCCGCACTAGGATTGAATGTGCCGCCCCCGCTCGCTGCCGATGCTGAACTCTCCGCTTGGTTGTGTCCGAAGTCGGTCGCCGGGCACCGGAGTTTGATTTTGCTCGCCTAGTTTGGTTGTTGGGCGCGAGGTTGTTGTTTTAGTCATGTCTGACATTCTTGAGTCCGAACGCTAAGCTTTTGAACTATGCTCGATTCAGTCACCGAGCACAGTAATTCTGTTTTGGTCGCACTCGACTTGGTTGCCGGGCGCGACATTTTTTTTTTAACTGCTCTCGGCTCGGTCGTTGGGAACAGGAATTTGCTGTTTTGATCGCGGTCGGCTTCGTTGCTGGTCGCGAACCCTTGAACTGTGCTCGGTTCGGTCGCCGGGCATAGTGTCTATCTCTGTCGCATCCAATTTTGTTGCTGGACGCGAGGTTGTTGTTTTGGTCGTGGCCGGCTCTGTCTCCGGGAGTGGAGCTTTTGAACTGTGCTCGGCTTGGTCGCCAAGTGTAGTGCTTCTGCTTTGATCGCACTAGGCTCAGTCGCCGAGTGCTCTAATTTTCTTTGGTCGTGTCCAGCTCTGTCGCCGGGCGCGAGGTTGTTGAACTATGCTCGCAGAGAGATTTGCTTCGAAGGCAATTTGGTTTACCGACCAAGTCGTCTAGGACAATCGGTGAATTACCCTCTCTTTTTTTTTTTCTTCGATCATCAATTTTTTCTTGACGACTGGTCTTTTTTGTCGCCTCCCCCTTTTTTTTTTTTGTTTTTTTTTTTTCTTCTCCATTTTGTTTTTGTTTGCGACCTAGACTTCTCCATCCCAGGTCGCAAGAGACACATTTGTTTTCGAATTTTAAGAGAGCAGTGAATCCACTTCTTTGTCCTGCCTTTGTCTGACCATCACAACCACCAAGACCGTTGTGAGGGGCGCCCTTCGGGACTGCCTACGAATCCGCGATTCCAAGGAAGAACAGAAGCCACTGTTGTTGGCTCTTGGGGGACCGTCGGCCTATGGCGGTTGTGACGTAACTGCGCCCACAGTCAAGGCTGTTCACGACCTGTGGAGTCGCCCTGTTGTACACGAGGACGACCAGATTTGTTATCTCCCGAGGGTCGACGAAGCCTTGTCGTCTCCACATCAGGCTGTAGGCAACATCTTGCTGAGTCCGATGCATGATCAACTGGTCCGTTTCAAGACGCCGAAACTTAATATCGACAGCGACCAGTTCGACTCTTGGGAGAGTCGACCGGAGGTGAACTTCACCCCCCTGCCCCATGCCTTTCTACTTGAATGGGCAGATGTCTTCCTCCGTACTTGTTCCGAGTTGTTGGTCAAGGCAGACCTTACTCACGCAGTTCGAGCATCCATGTTTTCAGATCGGTGCTGCAGCAACGCCATTCATTCTTTTCGGAGGTCTGGTGGTCCTCTACAAACACCATTTTCACTTTCCTGAAGGGGAGCTTTCAATTTCTTTATGGGATATGCATCGCCGGGCTGGCTGCCCCTCTCCAGAGCATCTATGATGAAGTGACTCCAACGGTTGCAGATTTCGCCGAGTCGCTCTATGCCGCTACTCGAGAGTATTCGATACCTCATCCTTATGCGTTACTATTGACATTTCTGTCGCCCGAGAGCTTCGAACGTGGAAGGCTTTTTGGGGTTTCTATGTCCGAGTGGGTATCCTTCGGTTCCGTCATGAGAAGGGGACGACGACCTATATAGAAGACCCGGGGCTGATCGTGGGAAGACAACAGGCTTTCGAGTCGCGACCGGGTCGGCCGCGGCAGAATCAACCCTCTCTCGAGCTCGGAGTTCTTGACGCCCTCGTAGATGAGGTCTACCCAGCTGCCTTTTGTCTATGTGGTTTTGTCGCTTTGTCTTGCCTTTACCTGGCAGCATGCTGAGGTTATGTGCCTTCAAGATGGCCTGTTTCATGGCCAGCAAGAAGAAATATAGTCTGGCTAGCACGGCTTTGGCCAGCATTTATCGGGGACTCAACGACTTTTCACCAGGGAAGGTTTCTTAGCTGTTCATCTACGCGCCAGCTTACCCAGCGGTTTGGAGTCCACGAGGCTGACTCTAGCGACAGCGACAAACCCCTCATGATGCTCAACCGTTATCCAGAGCTTGTTCAAGTTTATACCAAGAAGGAGGCTCGTTCTTTGTTTTGGCACGGGCGGAGTGCGATGCTGGTATCCTTCGAGGCTCTTACCCCTGGTCCCATCCTTAACAAGGCTGGTCACTTCGCATCTCAGATTGAAGTGGAATATTTTCGTTGCCTACGGGTGACGCCTTTGGTCTTACTGGTAGCCGCGATCTTCTTGTGGTGGAGCCCTATAGTCCTCATCGGGTTTTACCAAGACTTGACAGGTGTGTTATTCTCTGACCAACGGAATGCGCCCCGCGTTAACGTTACTTGTGGCATTATGGCGAGCATGGACTGCCTGTCCTCTTGGTAGTGTGGAGGTGGCTGCCTTCGTGGGTCCAGACTCAGATCCGGTGTCACATCCCTTTTTGGAGTCCTGGCTTGAGGCGGTTGTTCCCCTCTTTTGCGGTAGCAACTCTTGAACCCTCTTCTTCTCTTTTTTTTTTTTTGTTCCTTTTGTAGTTTCTGATTTCTTTTCTTTCTTTCTCCACAAGGTGCATGGAGGAAATTTAGCGGAGCATTTGCGCCAGAAACAGTCTTGCCGCCTGTGCAAGGAGATGGCGTCGCGGAGGGTTGGAGCCGACGGGGTTCGCGGTCAAGTTCGAAGCCTCCTGTTACGGTGAAACAAAGCAAGGGTGGGAAGAAGCGGGCGCCTCAACCGAAGGTCGTGAAGGAGAAGCCGTCGTCCCTGTCGCAAGTCGCGCCCAAGAAGGGCATCGTGATTCAAGATGCATCTTCGGCCCAGGGGGATCCTCGGCCAGTAGTACTTTCTTTATCAGCAGCCGATGATCCTGCAGGCAAGGGGAAGGGATTGGCTAAGTCGGTGACTTCGCCGAAGAAGACTGCTTCGAAAAAGAAGTCAGCGGCTCCGCAGTCCGAGCCTTTCATTTTCGTTCCTCCTTTCTTCAAGAAGCGGCTGCGGACTGGTCTAGGTAAGCCTCTGACTAATGTAGCTCCTCATGTTGTTGCTCAACCCTCGGGAACTCCTCTGTCGGAGTCGGGAGAAAAGGATAGGGAGTCGGCGCTTCTCGACGAGTCTATTGTTCTGCCGACTGGAGAAGCTACTGCAGAGCCATCGGTATTGTTACCTGCACCGGGCGACCCAGGATGGAGCTGGACAGTCCATGAGTTTGGAGACCTTGCTTCTGATGACCTTTCCATCGTCAGTAGCTCTGTTTGTGGACCAGCCTAACTTTCGGCAGGAGGATTTGTTCGACCTTGCCGAGTTGGAGCTTACCCGTCAATTGGGGTGGGTCGAAGAGGGAGCACCGTCTGCCATCACTGCTGATGAGCTGTTAGTTCGTGAAGCCGAGTGCCCGACGACGACCGTTGGTGAGGGCATGATGCCTCTTCAACCTTCGAATGGGCCGGTTGTGGCTGAGGAGCTTGGAGTTGATGCCGGAATTACAGTCGGGGGTGAGTTTTGATGGCCTGTTTCCAGTCCGTCTCCACTTGTCGCTTCGCGACTTCAAGGAGGGAGGTCTTTGTGACGCTTCCTCCTAGTAGCAGAGAGACAACTCTTGCCGCCAAGGAAGGAGCTTCAGGTTCGGCCTGTCAACCCATCAGCGAGGATTCCTCCATTTCGCGACCTTCATCGGTAAGTGTATAAGCTATTTCTTTGTGTGTGTTTTTTCTCTTTCTTTTCTTCCCCTTTGTTTTCCTTATCTCTCTTTTTCTAGGTGTCGGCCTTCCGTCCTTCAAGGAGGACGAGGCTGTTACTGCAGCAATCTGTGTTGGGGCTGTGGACAGAGTTCGTCAAGTCGAATTTATTGCCGGCTGACGACCCATGTTCGCCAGAGCTTGTAGGAGATACTCGCGTCATTCTCGACCATTTGAGAGGAGTCGGCGTTGACACTTCGGTGTTGGGGCAGTGAGTAGAGGATTTTTCCTCGGAGGTGGATCATTTTCATCGGCTGCGCAGCTCCTTGGCCGGTAAACTCAGTCTGGCTGAGCAGTTCGCTGCGGAAGCTGAGCTCGCACAGACAGTCCAGCGGGTGAGCCGTCGGCGCGACTACTTAACGGTGGACTTGGATATACATCAGACGAAGCGAGAAGCTGCTGAGGTTGAGCAGAAAGCTCTTCGTGATCGTCTGGCTTTTATATTGACTCAACTCGACTCCATCAATGTCGAGCTTGCGACGATCCGTAGGGTAATTGACACTGCCGAGGAGGAAGTTTCTGCTCTCGAGGGTCATCTTGCTTCTATTCGTTCGCATCCCATTCTCGACGAGGCCGAGACATGGGAACTGGCTGAGGTTCGTGCCGAAGTGGTTCGGCTGCAGCGACGAGTGGCTGACTTTGAGCTTCCTCGACTATGATGTAGTTTTGCTTGCATTTCTCTTTTTTGTAGCTTCTCCCTTTTGTTTGTTGCGAGGCTTGCATTGTTCTCATCACACACTTTTTTTTTTTTTTTTGCAATGAGAAATATTGTTTCTTTTATTCTATTTCTTTTCATTTTTTTTTTTTTTTTGCCTCTTCATGCGTAAAATCGTTTAAGGAACTTACCGTTAGTTATCGGCAGCTCGGAACCGTTTGAAGTTACTATCTAGTAAGCTCCATTGGTGTAGGCTTCCTGCACCACAGACGGTCCTTCCCATTTCGGGCGCCGAACTTGCCCCCGGTTTTGGTCAGAAGAGTATTGGCCGTCGACGACAGCTAGAGAACCAAGTCGCCTTTCTCGAATGACCTGAGCCGTACTTTTTTGTTGAAGGCTCGGGTCATGCGAGATTGGTAGCATTCGAGCCTTTGTTGCGCTTCGAGTTGCTGCTCGTCGAGTGACTCAAGTTCTGCGAGTCACAACTGAGCGCACTCCTCCGTCGTGAGCCCTTCTCTAATAGCGATGCGAAGAGAGGGAAGTTGTACCTCGAGTGGGAGCACTGCTTCGGTGCCGTAGACTAGCGAATATGGAGTCGACGGGGTCGGCGTTCGAAACGACGTTCTGTACGCCCATAAGACATCGCCGAGCTTCTCGTCCCAACTCTTTTTGTTGGCACCGATGGTTTTCTTCAGGATCTTGCAGAGCGTTTTGTTGAATGCTTCTGCGAGTCCATTGGCTGTCGGGTTGTAAGCCGACGATGTCCACTGTTGTAAGCAAAAATTTTGCGGCGCGTCCATGACTCCGGTTTCTGAACGGTGTGCCATTGTCCGTCACTATGTGTCGAGGAACCCCATATCGGTAGATAATTTGGGTCCGATGAAATTGGCGATGGTGGTAGCCTTGACTTCTCGGTAGGGGAACAGCTTCGCCCATTTCGAGAAGTAGGTGGCAGCCGGGATGTATTGCATGTCGGAGTCGAATTTAGGAGTGATGGGACCAATGATGTCCATCCCCCAAGCTTCAAACGGCCATGACGCGATTGTCGGGTGAAGCGGCTCCGGTGGCTGATGTATATAATCGACATGGAGTTGGCATGGTCTGCAGGTTCGAGCCATTTTGGTGGCTGATAAGTATCTAAAAGACACTATTTTTAGGCCTTAATTGGAATTGGAAATTATATTTTTGAGTTAATAATCATCATAATATCATTATATATATCTCATATTCATATTTTCTCTCTCAGGAGTCCAACTCAACAAGAATCATTGAAATCGGAGCTAAAATCGGGAAGATATGAAAATATTAGTACAAAAAGGTAAGAGGTTGCAGGAACTGGCGCCGACCGCACCGGGTTTGAAGACAAATTCTGGCGCTACCACACCACCAGAATGGCGCGACCACGCCAAGATGGCGCCACAAGGCCTATGAAGTTTCCAAATATGAACAGGACTCTTTTCATTCGAGTACTTAGATGAATTTCAGCCGAGTGGCGCCGACACCAATTTAAGGCATAGTTATGGCCGATGACCGCCAATGACTCAAAGAATGCAAATCGCACAAATCTCGGGATTCAGACAAGTAATCATGATAAAACGTGGGAGTTAGAGTCCTAAGTGTATAAGGAAGGTGCCCACGAAGTCTATAGAGGAAATTGAGGGAAATCCTAAGAGGTTTGAATCCTCAAAGAGGTGGAGTGCTATTCTTGATTTGGAGACTGCCATAAAAGGAAAGTACATGACCGAGATTGAAGAGGCCGTATCTTGGAGATTTTGACTTCCAATTGGATCCAAATTTGTACCACAGCTTCCTGAGAGGATTTAGAATCATGAAATGGAAAATCAGGCCAATCCAAGTCGGTTTTGTGGAGTTTTATATTTTCAAAGTGTCCCACCCAAAGGCAGAAATTGGCAGCAGAAGCAATCCAACTTCTTCACATCATATCTCGAGTTTCCCAACTCAGATTGGACTCAAATTTCGTGAGAAAGGCAAGGACCATCTAAGGAAGGTTCGTATGTAATTTCATCCAATTCAGAGGTCAGAAAGACATAATTCATACCCCTGGACAGAGACCAATTTACAAGGCCTCCGACGCAGCAGGACAAGTATAAATAGCGGTCCGAGTTTAGAGTTTATCATCCATTTTTCATCCAGTTCCGAGTTACAGCTCTTAGAATAGTTTGTAATTTAGGTTTTTATTGTTTTTAATTAGTTTGAGAGGAGAGAAAGTCCAGAGGAAGTCTTACACCCACCTCTTGGTACTTTGGAGAGAAGGAAGAGATTTCAGTCAAGGAGGAGTTGAAGCTAAGGGCAGTTCCTTAAAGGGGGTTTCTGTACTTATTTTCTTTTTTTTTTCATGGCTGTAATTGAATCCTCTTTGTGTGTTTATTCTATTATTATGGAGTAGTCTCTCTTTGTTGGGGAAGTCATGAACTCCTAGTTGTCACTTGTTTAAATTCTGAAATTATAGCAATAAAATACCTGGCTTTTGTTTTAGAAACTGAGTTCAGTGCTTATTTCTGATCTGAATTCAATTCTGGAATTTAAAGAGGTTCGAATAGAGAAGTTAAATTTCAGTAGAGATTTGGGTTAGTTATTTGATTCCTGTTTTCTAAAACAACTCGCTTTTAAACTAGATTGTTCCTAAGTTATGAAGGAGACTAGTGGAAAGGCGATGTGACTTGTTAAACTCTTGTTCTGAATAAGAGAGAGTTAATCTTCTAGCTTTTATATTTATGCACTTAGGATTTGAATGTTCTGGTTTATGAAGGAGTTCAAGGAATAGGTGAAAGTTATTTCCTGTATATGGGTAACCAGGTTTTCAAAAGCTAAGTCAAGGTAAGGGTATTTGAGCTATAAAATCAGAACTTTGCATGTTAGCAACTAGGAGGGATTGACACTTTTCCCCAACATCTCATCTCTATCAGTTTTTCCAGTAGTTAATTCTGTTTTGTTTTTCAGTTCTCAAAATCAAAAACCAAAAATTTCTTTTCCTCAATCAATAGAGAAATCTTTGCTTAAACTAAGTTCTCACCAAGGTCTCTGTGGGATCGATATCTGGACTCTCGAGTCTATATTACTTGCTGACCTAGTGCACTTTCTAGACACCCAACAAGTTTTTGGCGCCGTTATTGGGGACCATTGAATTGGGTGTATGTTTAAGTGAATTTTGAAGTGTTGATTGAGATTAAAATTTTTTATTCTATCTTTTCAGGTTGAACCAGATTCATGCATGAAAACAAGAGTTAGCGGTGAGCCACTAGATGAACCCGATCTGGAACGTGAAAGAGCACTCAGATGAGAGGTGGAATTATGTGCAGAATGAGATAAGTCCTTATCCTAAATCAATTTGGGAAACTCCCCAACCATATACATCTTCTAACTATGATCCATGGAGGTGTGATTCTGATATATCATGTTCCATTGATTATGAACCTAATGATTACTATAGAAGAGAGCATGATGATGATTCCTCTAGGCAATATGAAAATCAGTATTTTGAGAATTATTGGCAGGACAATTTGCCAAATGGACAATCGTCCATGTTCAAGTATGATCACCCTCCTATGTTTCGTGATTCTTTTTATCCTCATGCATATCCCCCTCAGCCTCAAGAAGACTTGTCTAGGTTGGCCCCTCCAGTGGATAACTATTGTGCATCTTCTAATTGTGATCCATGGAGGCAAAAACAGGAACAAAAAGCTAACCTTGAGGACCTCCTTTCAAGGATTATAGCAAATCAAGAAAAAAAAGATGCTCAGATTGAAGCCAGGCTTCAAACTCAAGAGGCATCAATCCAAAATCTGGAAATACAAATGGGACAGCTGGCTAATATCATATCAGGTAGGAACCAAGGTACATCTAGCTCTTCTTGTGTTAACTTGTTACTGCAGAACACATAGAGGAAGATTCAATGGAGAGAGCTGAGAGTTATTGTGATTTCCAGAAATTTCAAGAGGGTGAGGGTGAAAAGATCATGGAGGAAAAAGAAGAAGATGAAAAAGAGAAAGAAGGGGATGGGGTTGAAAAAGAAGAGAAACCCCTTGAAGAGAATGAAGAGGTTAGGATAGAGGACACAAAGGCTAATGAACATTCTTTCCTCTCATTAGATATAGATTTCTTCATTATCCAGCCCTATAAACCATCCATAAAATATGAAGGGGAGGAAGAAGAAACCATAGGTCATATCATAGAACCTTCCCATGAAAAGCCATAAGAGAATTGGGTAGAGAAAGAAGAAAAGATTGAGAAAGAAGAAAAGATAGGGCTCTCCTTTGATTTAGACTTTTTCATCATCCCACCTTATACACCTAGCCCAAAAATACAACTAAAAATTTTATTGGGGTTGGACAAGAGAATGAATGAGTGGTGGATATGGGTAAAGATATACTTCTTAGAAGCCACAAAGTCAAAAGAAAGGATTTTTAACTCAACAACAAAATTTGGTTGCTTTAGCATAAAGCATTGCAAAGGAAGAAAGGTCATGATGAGTGGATTGGAAAAGAATTTTTCTTTTGGTCTAGGGGGAATGAAGCTACTGGTCTGGCTGAGGAGCATAAACTTAGCGCTTCATGGGAGGCAGCCCATGGTAGGTAAGTTAGTTTAGTTTTTCAATTAAATTGTTCTCTTGCTTTGAATAAATCACTTTGCGTAGATATTAGATCTTAGGTTTAGATTTATTTTACTCATGTTATGTTAGTCTTTTGAATTTTTTTTTGGTTTTAATAAATACCAGAAAAAAAAAAAAAAAAAAAAAAGAAAGTGTCTAAGGCACCTGTCCTTGAAAAATCTAGAATTTGAAAGCTAAGTAGAGTTGCATGAAGCCATTTTTTCAGCTATACTTGATGTATTTCTAGATGTGTTTTTCAAAGTCTAAATGCAGATATCTGAAGAAGGACATTTGAACTATCTTTTCCAACCATTCACAACAGCTTTCTTCAAAAGAAAAGCCATCAGAACACTCAGAAAACTTTGTGCAGAAAAAGCAATGTAGCAGCAACTCTATTCGAGATGCCAAGTTTGGAGCAAATTCTAAAAAAATCTGGAAGTGGAACCAACCAAGGAAAGGTAGGTAGTTCAAGAGGGCACTTACTAGATAAAATAGGGCCTGATTTGAGGAATTTTCATTGAGTAGAACGGAAGTAATGACTGCTGCAACTTGGGTAGGTAAAACTATTTTTTGGAAAAAATTTGGGTTGGAAACAATACCGTCTTTCTATCTTTGAGCTGATTTTTAAAATTTTCTATAATGATTCTTGGAAAACAGTTTTAATAAAATTAAATTTCAAACTTATTACTTTCCAAGAAACCCTTTTTCAGCTCTAGATGATAAGGGGTTAGGGAGATACAATGCTTGTAAAATACCTCCAACTCACTTTCTGCCCAGAATATCAAATTTACTGCCAAGTTTTCAAATCTGTTTATTTTTCAATTCCCTTGACGAAAATGCATGAAACCTGTTTTATTGTGCACCTCTGAACCTTAACAACATGTTCCAAGTGAAATTTTTAAATTTTGCATTCAGAATTTCAATGTATGGAGGAAAAGAGTGCTGCTTCCGCGCCAAATTCTGGCGCTCCCGCGCCACATGTTTGATCAATTTCCGAGGATATGTAACTCAGAATCATTCCATTCCAATTCTGATATATTCTTCTTTATGAGTTATATTCATTGGTAAAATTTCATAAATTTTTGAATTCGTTTGCAATAATTTTGTGCTTTGAATGGTTCTAACCACTTTTGACCAAGCATGAAGGCAGCTCTGGTTCAAATTCCTCATGGTGCCGCTACAAACCTGGAAGTTCAAGCAACCAACATTCTCAGGTAAGTTTCTTACCCTCTATCTCATTTTATTGAATTGATCAGAATGCAAAATTTTTAGTTTGGGGTGGGAAACTCAGATTTTAAATTCTAGTTGGTTTTCATTGTTTAGTTATATTTGATTTGTTTGTCGTTATTTTTTTGTTGAGTCAATACCAGAAGAATGTTTCTAAATCTGAAAAAGTTTTTGGAAAATTTTGTGGGAACTCTTATTTGTGGATTGAGAAGACAGGTCTCATTCATTCTCTTGAGAAATATATTTGTTTGAATGTTTAGTTTTGGGCATGAGAAAAGTTGTCTTGGAAAGTGGTTTGATTTTTTTGAATGCATTGATCATGTTTATTTTGTACAATAGAACCAACCTGAAGGAAGATCGAGGCTAAAAACAAAGACAGGTTTTTCAAAATTATGAAATGATCTAGGCACTTGTTTTGAACCGTTTGAGCCTTTTTGAGCCACCCACTTTAATGCTCAAGATGCATCACCTTTTGTCAAACATTTTGAGCCGACAAGATCCTTGCTTTGTTTTCAATTCCCACATTACATGAACCAGCCTTTGTGATGAATAAACTTGTTTCTTATTGACCTATATTTCTCCAAATTATTGAAGTGTTCTATTTGAATGAGCATGGACAAAAATCTGAAGTTATGGAGAAATAAGGAGGGATGAGTGAAGGTTATAGAAATTCTTTGAAAAGGAGATGAAAGAAGGAGCAAGATGAATGAAAAAGGTGCTGGAATATCTGAGAGGAAAAGAGAAAACAAAAAAAAAAAAGTGAAAAAAGAAAAATTTGCTGAGTTAGGAGAAAGGCCACCTTGTGTGTGCACCGGGTCTAGGGCCTCAGCACGCTTAGGGACTCTGAGTCAACCAGCAAGGTATGTTAGACTCCAAATAAAGCCAAAAAAAAAAAAAAAAAAAAAAAAAAAAAAAAAAAAAAAGTGAGCTTTTCCTTGGGAGATGAGGTAGAGATTGGGATTAAGGAGAAGGTGCAAAAATCTTTGTTTTGTTTGATTGCTTTGAGGACAAAGCAAATTTTTAAGTTTGGGGTGGTGTGCTACAATCAGAGATGGTTCATACTCAGGAAGATGGGACATGGATATGAGGAGGACAACTGACCTATAAAATTTTTATCCTTAATTTTTTCCTTACCCATTACCCACGGCCAATTACAACCTATAGAAGACCTTTTGATCATAGTTTCAAAATTCCTTCATGTTAGTGGAGATTAGACTGATGGTTGGCTTATGTTGTTCAATTTAAACTGCTCACATGCATGGGAAAGTGGTATGTATGGTGGAAGATAGCTTGATCATGCCTTGACAAAACAGGATAACCAAGAATAGGAGAGGTTTGAATGAGTAAATCTTTGATTGATGCTTTGAAAGGGTAACCCCAAAGATTTTTCTTAAAACTTTGATGATTGGTCGTAACTCTGGTTCATTTTTTTTAATTTTTCTCGAGGACGAGCAAAGGTTTAAGTTTGGGGTTATGATAAGTGTCTAAAAGACACTATTTTTAGGCCTTAATTGGAATTGGAAATTACATTTTAGAGTCTATAATCATCATAATATCATTTTATATGTCTCAAATTCATATTTTCTCTCTCAGTAGTCCAAACCCAACAAGAATCATTGAAATCGGAGCTAAAATGAGGAAGATATGAAGATTTTAGTGAAAAAAGGTACAAGGTTGCAAGAATCGGGCGCCGACCGCACACCCAGTTAGAAGACAAATTCTGGCTACCACCGCCCACCGAATGACGCCGACCGTGCCAAGATGGCACCACAAGGCCTATGAAGTTTCCAAACACGACCAGGACTCTTTCCATTCGAGTACTTAGAAGAATTTTAGCCGAGTGGCGCGACCGCGCCAATTTAAGGCACAGTTATGGCGCGACCGCGCTAGTGACTCAGCAATACAAAATCGCATAAATCTCGGGATTCTGACAAGTAATCATGATAAAACGAGGGAGTTAGAGTCCTAAGTGTATAAGGAAGGTGTCCACGAAGTCTATAGAGGAAATTGAGGGAAATCCTAAGAGGTTTGAATCCTCAAAGAGGTGGAGTGCTATTCTTGATTAGGAGACTGCCATAAAAGGAAAGTACAAGTCCGGGATTGAAGATGCCATATCTGGAGATCCAACTTCCAATTGGATCCAAATTTGGACCACATCTTCCTGAGAGGATTTAGAATCATGAAACAGAAAATCAGGCCAATCCAAGTCAGTTTTGTGGAGTTTTATATTTTCAAAGTGGCTGACACAGTGCAGAAATTGGCAGTAGAAGCAATCCAACTTCTTCACATCATATCTCGAGTTTCCTAAAACAGATTGGACTTAAATTTCGTGATAAAGGCAAGGACCATCTAAGGAAAGTTCGTATGTAATTTCATCGAATTCGGTGGTCGGGAAGACATAATTCATACCCCTGGACAGAGACCAATTTACAAGGCTTGGGTAGCAGGACAAGTATAAATAGGGGTCCGAGTTTAGAGTTTATCATCCAGTTTTCACCCAGTTTCGAGTTCCAGCTCATAGAATAGATTGTAGTTTAGGTTTTTATTGTTTTTAGTTAGTTATGAGAGGAGAGAAAGTCCAGAGGAAGTCTTACACGACCTCTTGGTACTTTGGAGAGAAGGAAGAGATTTCAGTCAAGGAGGAGTTGAAGCTAAGGGCAGTTCCTCAAAGGGGGTTTTCTGTACTTGTTTTCTTCTTATTTTCATGGCTGTAATTGAATCCTCTTTGTGTGTTTATTCTATTATTATGGAGTAGTCTCCCTTTGTTGGGGAAGTCATGAACTCCTAGTTGTCACTTGTTTAAATTCTAAAATTATAGCAATAAAATACCTGGCTTTTGTTTTAGAAACTGAGTTCAGTGCTTATTTCTGATCTGAATTCAATTCTGGAATTTAAAGAGGTTCGAATAGAGAAGTTAAATTTTAGTAGAGAGTTGGGTTAGTTATTTGATTCCTGTTTTCTAAAACAACTCGCTTTTAAACTAGATTGTTCCGGTTATGAAGGAGACTAGTGGAAAGGCGATGTGACTTGTTAAACTCTTGTTCTGAATAAGAGAGAGTTAATCTTCAAGCTTTTATATTTATGCACTTAGGATTTGAATGTTCTGGTTTATGAAGGAGTTCAAGGAATAGGAGAAAGTTATTTCCTGTATATGGGTAACCAGGTTTTCAAAAGCTAAGTCAAGGTAAGGGTATTTGAGCTATAAAATCAGAACTTTGCATGTTAGCAACTAGGAGGGATTGACACTTTTTCCCAACATCTCATCTCTATCAGTTTTTCCAGGACCCGGATCCGCTGGCCACAGCCATTTATGGCCAGCGTGCGCCGACGTTAATGAACGAGCGCCCACGCCGCGGGATGCCCGTCGGCGCCGTTTCGAAAGGACCGGGTTCCCCGAGTGGTTCAGGTGAGAAAAAACATGGACCAGGAAAAAAAAAAAAAACATGGACCGGGATAAACTTTTATTTTCCCGGGTTAAACTTTTATTTTCCCCGCTTCTTCGTTCTCTCTCAGATCCCAAACTCTGTACCATCCTTTGCACAACTCTATACCATTGGAGCATTTTTTTTTAGGTCTACCAACTATATACTACGTATAGTTACAACTTTGTACCATCCTTTGCACAACTCTATACCATTGGAGCATTTTTTTTTGTGGTCTACCAACTATATACTACATTTTGGACCAACTCTATACCAGCCTTTGGACAACTATATACCATTACAGTATTTTTTTTTTTTTTTTCTAATTTTTTTGTGGTCTAACAACTATATACTACGTATAGTTACAACTCTGTACCATCCTTTGCACAACTCTATACCATTGCAGCATTTTTTTTCTGTGGTCTAACAACTATATACTATGTATAGTTACAACTATGTACCATCTTTTGCACAACTCTATACCATTGGAGCATTTTTTTTGTGTGGTTTAACAACTATATACTACATTTAGGACCAATTCTATACCAGCCTTTTGGACAACTATATACTACGTTGGTACACAACTCTGTACTAACATTCGTATAACTATATACCATTCTAAGGCAACACTGCAGCGCGCATGCGCAAAAGAGGGATGGGCGAGAACATGAAAATGTTCTTAACCCGGACGTGCACCGAACCGGATTTTCGGCCGGTTTAAATTTTTTTTTTTTTGTCTGTTGAACGACCCGGTTGAGACCCGGATCCGCGCATGGTGGAGCGCCGAACGGGCACCTCGTGCCTGGGCGCTCCGCCATTGGCCGTGCGTACGCTGGCCATAAATGGTTGTGGCCAGCGGATTCGGGTCCGTTTTTCCAGTAGTTAATTCTGTTTTGTTTTTCAGTTCTCAAAATCAAAAACCAAAAATTTCTTTTCCTCAATCAATAAAGAAATCTTTGCTTAAACTGAGTTCTCATCAAGGTCTCTTTGGGATCGATATCTGGACTATCGAAGTCTATATTACTTGCTGACCTAGTGCACTTACTAGACACCCAACAAGCATGCGTCCCTCGAGAATCATCGGCCAGTAATAACCCAATCGCTTAACTTGTAGTTGGAGCTTCGGGCCAGCTTGGTGCGCACCACAAATTTTACCATGCGTTTCCTTTAGGACCTGCAGTTCCTCTTGTTTTGATAGGCATCGAAGAAGCAGACCTTGGTACGACCTCCGGTAGAGTACGTCATTGATGAAAACGTACCTTGGCGCTGCTCGGGGAATTTGTACTCACTCTTGCAGGTCGACCGGGAGTGTGCCGTAACGAAGAAAGTTTGAGATGCGCTCTCGCTAGTCTCCCGCTTCATTTTGGCTGGTCGAGATAGGAAAAGATTCTTCTATCTCTTCTACTTGTTCTTCTTCTATTTCTTCTTCGGTCGGTGGAGGGATTACCCATCTTTCACAAATGGGGACTTGGCTCGGCCTTTCATCGAATTGAGCTAGACTGGCCTCAATTCCTGCCAATGCGTCGGCTGGCCCATTTTCGGATCGAGGGACGTAGTGGAGTGAAGCTTCCGGAATTTGGGCCAGAAGTTTACCGGCATGTCTCCAGAACGGCACGAGCTCGAGCTTCTTTACTTCGAACTCCCCAGTAAGTTGTTTGATAACCTATGCCGAGTCGTCGTAGATGTTTAGGTGCGGCAATTTCATTTTGACTGCCATGCCGAGTACGAGGAGGATAGCTTGATACTTTGCTTTGTTGTTTGAGCAATTTTGGGTGAAGACGAACGAATACGAAAGTAGGTCCCTTCTCGGTGAAATGAATAGAACTCCCGCGCTGGCTCCATTCCTACGTGTTGCGCCTTCGAAGTACATCTCCTAGGGGGGAAGCACTTCTACCAGGAAGATTTCTTCGTCACAAAATTCTTCTGTTAATTCCCATTCGGCCGATACTTGGTGGTGGGCCAAGAAGTTCGCCAGTGCTTGGCCCTTGATTGTGCGTTGCGGCACGAAATTGATTTCAAACTCATATAGGAGCAATGCCCATTTAGCCAATCAGCCAGAAAGAATTGGTCGTGACATGATGTACTTCAGCTGGTCGGGCTCAAGGATATCAAGTTCGTCAAATACGCTAGGAGGAGGTAGTGTCGGAGCTTTTGAATTGCGAAAATGAGTGCCAGATAAGTCTTCTCAATCGGTGTGTAATTGAGTTCAGCGCCCACCAGTGTTCGGCTCAAGTAATAGAGAGAACATTCTTTGTTGTCCTCATCGCATTGAGCCAATAGAGCTCCGACCGATTTCTCTTGGATTGTAATGTACAATATCAACGGCCTATCGACTATCGGAGCGACGAGCACTGGCGGCTTGGTGAGATACGCCTTTATGTTCTTAAAGGCGTTCCGGCAAGACTCGTCCCATTCGAACGGCGTGTCTTTCTTCATCAAGCGACTGAACGGCTGGCATCTCCCGGCTAAATTCGAGATGAAGCGCAGAATATACGCTAAGTGGCCTTGAAAACTTTTGAGTTCGGAGATGTTTCTGGGCTCCGGCATCTTTTGAATTGCATCGATTTTGGATTGGTCGATTTCAATTCCTCAGTGATGCACAACGAATCCCAGAAACTTGCCTGAAGTGACACCAAATGCGCATTTCAGCGGGTTCATTTTGAGCTGAAACCGTCAAAGTCGCTTGAATACTGCCCTGAGGTCGAGAATATGATCTGACTGCTCCTTCATCTTTAGCACCAGGTCGTCAACATAGCACTCGACGCACTTATGCTAGAAGTCGTCAAAGATATTTTGCATTGCCCTTAGGTATGTCGCGCCGGCATTCTTGAGCCCAAACGACATCACCTTGTAGCAGAAAATGCCTTTGGGAGTGCAAAACGCAGTGAGCTCCTCATCCTTCGGGTCCATTCGAATTTGGTTATAACCAGATGATCCGTCCATGAAAGATAGAGCTTCGTGACCCGTCGTCGCATAGACCACTAGTTCTGTTATCGGCAAAAGGAAATCATCTTTCGGGCAAGCCTTATTCAGGTCGCGAAAGTCGATGCAAACCCAAATTTGGTCGTTCTTCTTCTTGACCAGTATGATGTTCGCGATCCAGGACGGGTACTTCACCTCCCTGATGAAATTGGCAGCGATCAATTTGTTGACTTCCTTTTTGATTTCTGTCACAAGTTCTGGCCGAAACCGTCGTTACGATTGCTTGACTGGCCGAAGAGAGGGATGGACTGCCAATTTGTGTACTGCAACTCGTGGATCGAGGCCTCGCATTTCTTTGTAATTCCAGGCAAATATATCGCGGTATTCGTGAATGAGCGACATATATTCGACCTCTTCTTCGGCCGATAGTGAAGCGCTATGAAATGTCGGCCTCGGATCTTCTTTTGTGCCCAGGTCGACTTTCTTTAACTCGTCGACGATCGACTGGGCGCCTTCCACGAACGTAGCCGGAGCCTCATCCAAGATGAACTCGTCGTCCTCTTGATTGTCGTCGGTGACAGAGATATGATTTACCATAACCGAGTCGTGTGCACGAGCTCGTACGATGGCTGCCTTGAAGGTGTAAATAATCACCGGGTTCGAAGCATTTTTCTTTTTTGTCGGAGTTTGACCGATTGAAACTTGGTGTACATTTGCCGACGCCTTTCTAGTTATTTTGATTGGCTTCGTCTAAGCTCTATAGATTTTGCTTCGCTTCTCCTTCTGGTAGCTGAGGCCAAGGCGACCTTGAGTGATTTTACGACCCACATATCTTAAGTTTTTCTGTTCTGGAGTAAGGACCAGCAGGGGGCGGGGGTTTTTCATGGTGCTGGTCTTTTGTGAAATTGCCCTAAGCTCGGCCATCGGTCGATATGCTCGGGTCAAAACCTTCATTCGAAATGAGTAGATGGCAATTGCTCGAGGTTCGAAATTGCTTTACAATGCTTCTTTCCTCGAAGTTTCGGCAAGGGGGAGGGTCACCTTTTCTGCCAAAGGGGTTGGCTGGATTTTATCACAGGGCGACCAAGGGAGCTTCTCCCTTCTTTCTTTTTATACCGTGGAATGTACAAGTAAGATAGGTACATGATAAGTGTCCAAAAGACACTTATTTATGCATGAATATTTGACCATAAATTCCTAAATTGAGTTGATTATAAGCATGAAAGTGACAAATATAACTCAATTACATGTTTTGTGTCTCAGGTACCCGGTAAAAGAAGAAAATCTGGATTCTAAGGAAAAATGAAGGAAAAAGGAGAAAAATCAACCAAAATAGGGAATGGGGCGACCGCGCCGATTCTGGCGCGACCGCGCCGATTAAATGTGCAAAAATTCAAAGAAATCCAAAAAATTCCCAACGGCAAGTGAGGCTGAAAGGAGGGCAGTTCGTGAATGTGAAATGGCGCGATCGCGCCATGAAGATGGCGCTACTAGTAGCCGCCCACACCGCAGACCGTTTCCTTACAAAGATGTCAAGTTCTATTTCGGAAGTTGGCAAAGTGTCTAAGGAGTGGCGACCGACGCCAGTTCTACAAAAGATAAAGTGGCGCGACGACGGCGCCATGAAGAATCCTTCCTCTTGTAGAACCCAAGACCGTTTTTCCAGACTTAGACAAAATTCTGCTCCAAGTGCCGACCGCACCAAAACAAAAACAAATTACGCTGACCGCTGCTGACTCAACTTTGTGACTTGCGGAAATCTCGATTCTGACAACCAATCAAGCCCAAACTTGGGAGAAGAAGTCCTAATTATCTAAGGAAGGTATCCACGAAGATTTTATGGAATATTGCTTAAGTCCAGATGCATTGAATGGTCCAAAAGAAGAAGTTAATTCAAAACAGGAATCTACTGCCAATGGAAGGAGATAAATCCGAATTTTGTGAAGATCAGAGAAGGAGTTTCACAATTCCAATTGAAGCCAAACTTGGAACGAAGTTTCCTGGTAATACATAGGATCTTTTCACGAAATTTCAGGTCAATCCAAGCCAGGATTCTCAGGTTGCTATCTTCAAAGTGGTGGACCCGTGCAGAAGTTGGCAGCAGAAATCAGGAAACTTCCTTCCCTCGTATCTCGAGTTTCCCAACTCAGAATAGATTCAAACTTCGTGAGCATGTAAAGGACTTCAAAAGGAAGGTCTTGATGTAATTTCATGTAATTCTGAGGTCAGAAAGTCACAATTCACACCCTTGGACTGAGGCTGAAATTACAAGGCCTGGACAGAGTTTCAAGTACAAAAAGGGGTCCGAGGCAGAGCTCAAACCATCCAGTTTTTTATCGAGTTTTCATCCAGTTTCGAGTTGTAAATACAGTAGTTTAGGTTTCTATTGTTTTTAGTTAGTTTGGAGTAGATAGAGAGAGAGAAAGAAGGAAGAGATTTCAGTCAAGGAGGAGTTGAAGCTAAGGGCAGTCCTCAAAAGGGGGTTTCTAGTACGTTGTTTTCTTCTTGTTTTCATGGCTGTAATCAATTCCTCTTTCAGAGTTTGTTTTATTAGCAAGGATTAGTCTCTCTTAGTTGGGGAAGTCATGAACTCCTAGTTTGTTATATGTTTGAATTCTGAATTTTATAGCAATAAAATATCCTGCTTTTATTTTAGAAACTGAGTTCATTGCTTATTTCTGATCTGAATTGATATTTGAAGTTTAATGAGGTTCGAATAGAGAAGTTAAATTTTAGTAGAAAGTTAGGTTGGTCATATGATTCATTGTTTTCTAAAACAACTCGCTTTTCTAACTAGTTGTTTCCGGATTGTGATGGAGACTAGTGGAAAAGTGATGTGACTTTTTATAACCCTTGTTCTGAATGAGAGAGTTGATATTTATGCACTTAGGATTTGAATGTTTTCGGATTGTGATGGAGTTCAAAGAATGAGTGAAAGTTAACTTATTTTTCTCACTAGTTGTTTCCGGATTGTGATGGAGTTCAAAGAATGAGTGAAAGTTAACTTGTTTTTCTCACTAGTTGTTTCCGGATTGTGATGGAGACTAGTGGAAAGCAATTTGACTCTTTAAACACTTTTGTTCTGAATAAGAGTTGATCTTCAAGCTTTTATATTTATGCACCTAGGATCTGAATGTTTCCGGATTGTGATGGAGTTCAGAGATTAGGTAAAAGTTATTTCCTGTATATGGGTAACCAGGTTTTCAAAAGCTAAGTCAAGGTAAGGGTATTTGAGCTATAAAATCAGAACTTTGCATGTTAACAACTAGGAGGGATTGACACTCTTCCTCAACATCTCATCTCTATTAGTTTTTTTAGTAGTTTAATCCTGTTTTGTTTTTCCAGTTCTCAAAACCAAAAATTCTTTTCCTCAATCAGTAGAAAAATCTTTGCTTAAACTGAGTTCTCATCAAGGTCTCTGTGGGATCGATATCTGGACTCTCGAGTCTATATTACTTGCTGACCTAGTGCTGTTGCTGGACACCCAACATGTTTTTGGCGCCGTTGCCGGGGACCATTGAATTGAGAGTAAGTTTAAGTGAATTTTGATTTGTTGATTGAGATTAAATTTTTATTTTTATCTTTTCTGGTTGAACCAGATTCATGCATGAAAGTCAGCAATAGTGGTGAGCCACTAGATGAACCCAATCTGGAGATGGAAAGAGCACTCAGATGAGAGGTGGAATTATGAACAAAATGAGATCAGTCCATATCCTAACTCAATTTGGGGACTTCCCCAACAATATGCATCTTCTAATCATGATTCATGGAGGTATGATTCTAATTTATCATGTTCTTTTGTTGACAATGAACCTAATGGTTTCTATGAAGCAGTGCATGATAATTATTTCTCTAAAAATAATGTAAATCCATATTTTGAGAATGATTGGCAGGACAATGTGCCAAATGGGCAATTGTCCAGGTTCAGGTATGATCACCCTCCTATGTTAAGTAACTCTTCATATCATCATGCATATCCCCCTCAGCCTCAAGAAGACTGGTCTAGGCTGACCACTCTAGTGGATAACTATTCTGCCCAAATAGATACTATATTAAATCCACCTGATGAACAACCTAGTTTAGAAACCATTGATAATTCACAAAGAGCCAGACTTGAGGAGATGTTTTTAAAGTTCCTAGAAAATCAAGAAAAAAGAGATGCTCAGACTGAAGCCAAGCTTGACGCTCAAGAAGCAATCTAAAAGAATCAAGAAGCCTCCATCAGAAATCTGGAAATACGAATAGGACAGATGGCCACTGTCATATCAGAACTCATAGATACAATGGAGAGAGCTGAGAGTTATTATGTTTTTCAGAAACTTCAAGAGGGAGAAGATGAAAAGATCAAAGAGATAAAAGAAGAAGATGAAAAAGAGAAAGAAGGGGATGGGGTAGAACAAGAAGAGAAACCCCTTGAAGAGCATGAAGAAGTTAGGATAGAGGACACCAAAGTTAATGAACATTCTTTCCTCTCATTAGATATAGATTTTTTCATTATCCAGCCTTATAAACCACCCACAAAAGTTGAAATTAAAATTTTATTAGGTCTGGGTAGTGTGAAGAAAAGTTGGCTAAAAATAAATGAGCAAAACAAGTTAGAAGCCAACCAGAAAAGAGAAAGAGTGACCAGCTCTTTACTCGAAAGTTTGAATCATCATGCACCTCATTACAAAGTCAAAAACACCCTCAAGCATGGATGGTTCCAGTTTCCATTCGATCCTGGTGGATCAGATCACATGGATCAGTAGTGTAGGAATAAGAGTAGGAGTTTTTGAATTTGCTAAAAAAATTTTTTAGTAGATTAGGATAGTTTTTTTTAAAAATTTTTAGGACTTGTTTAAATTTGAATGAGATTTTGATTTCTTTGCATAGACCTAGGATAGGAATAGGGTTACATTAAATATTTACAGCTTTCACAAAACAGAAAAACACAAAAAAATTTAGAACTCAAAACTGGAAAAAGGAAGAAGAAGAAGATGAAGAAAAAGAAGAATAGGAACTTTTAGCTTTTGCTAGTTCTTTTATACTTTTTCTTTCTGAAAAATTTTGTATGAGTTTTCTTTGTGTGTGATTTTATCTGAGAGTGTGATTTAATGCAATTTTATTAATATGTACTCAATCTCCATTCATATTAATGAAATTATGCTTTTTCTCTCAAATTTGTCTCAAACCATGCTTTTCAAAATTCCTCCAATGAAAATGTGAAAAAATGACTCTGCATCTCCTTATCACTGATACAAACCTGTCCAAAGTGGAAATATTGAAAATTGTATTCAGAATCTGAAGATTTCCTGGAATTAATCGGCGCGACCGCGCCAAATTCTGGTGCGACCACGCCACTAGGTTGACGAGATTTGGCCACTACAGAGGTGAGGCAACAGAACCTCCACTGCAGGTATTCTTCTTAACATACATTTTATGCCTGAGAGACACTTTTAGTCAATTCTCATTTTCAATTGCTAAAAATCATGCAAATTTTTATCACTAACCCATGAGAGCATAATGCAAGAGCCACTAAGGGAGATCCATCCAACCTCACTCCATCCAGTTTCAGGAAAGTATCTCTATCACTCCTATGTTTACTTGCTTTTTGAAGACAAAGCATGTTTTAAGTTTGGGGTGGGATACTCTTCATGCAATTTTAAGGGGATTTGAAAAATTTTAAGTTTGGGGTGGGATACTCTTCATGCACGGATCTGAAAGCACTGTTTTTTTTCAAACTTCACCAGAAAAATTCAATAGAGACTTTGAAAAATACCGGTGAAAACCCCCGATCATATGAATAACATGATTCACTTTCTGGAAAAATATATTAGTTCAAATGCTTAGTCTTGAATGGATGAGAATTTTTCTTTAAAAATAGTTTTTGAAAACAAAGTACATGTGAGCAAGTTGATTTCAACCACTAGAACCAACCTGAGGAAACCTTGAGGCGAAACAGAGAAATGTTTTCAAAATTCTGAGGTGATTTAGGCACCTGTTTAAAAATCGCTTTGAGCCTTTTTCAAAGCCACCTTTTGTCAAACCTCTTGGGCCGAAAAGATCCCTGTTTTTGTTTCAATGTCCCATGCTACATGAACCAGCCTTAGTGATAAATAAACTTGTTTCTTCCTTACCCATGATTCTCCAAATTATTGAAGTGTTCTGTTTGAATGAGCATGGATAAAGATTTTGAAGTTATAAGGAGGGTTGGATAAAGGGTATAGAAATATTTCTTTGTATAGGGGAAGAAGGAGCAAGGGGAAAAAAAAAGAGAGTTCTGGGCTGAGTAGGAGAAAGGCCACCTTGTGTGTGCACCGGGACTTGGGCCTCAGCAAGCTTACAGTCTCTGAGTCAACCGGCAAGGTAAGCTAGACTCCAAACAAAGCCAAAGAAAAAGAAAGAAAAGGTTGTGGGTTAGTTAAGGGAAAGGCCACCTCGTGTGTGCACCGGGTCTCGGGCCTCAGCAAGCTTAGGGACTCTGAGTCAACCGACGAGGTAAGCTAGACTTTGGACAAAACCCAAAGAAAAAGATACATGGGAAAAAGAAAAAGAGTAAAAAAAAAAATGAGGGAAAAAGAAAAAAATGAGGGGTCAATGTAAAAGAATAAGTTTGGGGTGGAAGAGCTTGGAGGAAAAGTCACAAATCCAATTCATGCTCAGGAAAATGGAAAATGGATATGAGGAGGAGAATAAAACCTAAAAGAAAACCAAAAATCTTCATCATACCCATTACCCCTGCCTCATTACAACCCACAAAGACCTATTGATCAGAATTGAAAATTCCTTCAGGGTAGTGGAGAGTGGACTGAGGGTTGGCCTATGAAGTTGAATTGAGACTTATCACTTGTATGAGAATGTACATCTTTGAAAAATTTTGAAGAAAATTCAAAGTCTGTTTTGACTAAGCAAGAAGAACCATCATTAGGAAAGGTGTGAATCATCTATTTTGAAACTTTAGTAGGGACGATCACTGAATTTTTCTTAGTCTTTACAAGATCTATCTGGTATTTATTTCAGAGTTTTGCTCGAGGACGAGCAAAGGTTTAAGTTTGGGGTTGTGATAAGTGTCCAAAAGACACTTATTTATGCATGAATATTTGACCATAAATTCCTAAATTGAGTTGATTATAAGCATGAAAGTGACAAATATAACTCAATTACATGTTTTGTATCTCAGGTACCCGGTAAAAGAAGAAAATCTGGATTCTGAGGCAAAATGAAGGAAAAAGGAGCAAAATCAAGCAAAATAGGGAATGGCGCGACCGCGCCGATTAAATGTGCAAAAATTCAAAGAAATCCAAAAAATTCCCAACGGCTAGTGAGGCTGAAAGGAGGGCAGTTCGTGAATGTGAAATGGTGCGACCGCGCCCCACGAGGGCGCTACCGCACCATGAAGATGGCGCTACTAGTAAGCCATTTGCCAAGCCAAGACCGTTTCCTTACAAAGATGTCTAGTTCTATTTCGGGAAGTCGGCAAAGTGTCTAAGGAGTGGCGTGACCGCGCCAGTTCTACAACATAAAGTGGCGCGACCACGCCATGAAGAATCCTTCCTCTTGTAGAACCCGAAGACCGTTTTCCGGACTTAGACAAAATTCTGCTACAGTGGCGCGACCGCACCAAAACAAAAACAAATTGGCGCGACCGCGCTGCTGACTCAGCTTTGTGACTTGCGGAAATCTCGGGATTCTGACTACCAATCAAGCCCAAACTTGGGAGAAGAAGTCCTAATTATCTAAGGAAGGTATCCACGAAGATTTTATGGAATATTGCTTAAGTCTAGATGCATTGTATGGTCCAAAAGAAGAAGTTAATTCAAAACAGGAATCTGCTGCCAATGGAAGGAGATAAATCCGAATTTTGTGAAGCTCAGAGAAGGAGTTTCACAATTCCAATTGAAGCCAAACTTGGAACGAAGTTTCCTGGTACTACATAGGATTTTTCACGAAATTTTAGGTCAATCCATGCCAGGATTCTCGAGTTGCTATCTTCAAAGTGGTGGACCCATGTAGAAGTTGGCAGCAGAAATTAGGAAACTTCCTTCCCTCGTATCTCGAGTTTCCCAACTCAGAATATATTCAAACTTCGTGAGCATGTAAAGGACTCAAAAGGAAGGTCTTGATGTAATTTCATGCAATTCGGAGGTCAAAAAGTCACAATTCACACCCTTGGACCGAGGCTGCTGAAATTACAAGGCACGGACAGAGTTTCAAAAAACAAAAAGGGGTCCGAGGCGAGCTCAAACCATCCAGTTTTTTATCGAGTTTTCATCCAGTTTCGAGTTGTAAATACAGTAGTTTAGGTTTCTATTATTTTTAGTTAGTTTGGAGTAGAGAGAGAGAGAGAAGGAAGAGATTTCAGTCAAGGAGGAGTTGAAGCTAAGGGCAGTCCTCAAAAGGGGGTTTCTTGTACTTTGTTTTCTTCTTGTTTTCATGTCTGTAATCAATTCCTCTTTCAGTGTTTGTTTTATTATCATGGAGTAGTCTCTCTTTGTTGGGGAAGTCATGAACTCCTAGTTTGTTATATGTTTGAATTCTGAATTTTATAGCAATAAAATATCCTCCTTTTGTTTTTGAAACTGAGTTCATTGCTTATTTCTTATCTGAATTGATATTTGAAGTTTAATGAGGTTAGAATAGAGAAGTTAAATTTTAGTAGAAAGTTGGGTTGGTCATATGATTCTTGTTTTCTAAAACAAACTTCGCTTTTCTAACTAGTTATTTCCGGATTGTGATGGAGACTAGTGGAAAAGTGATGTGACTTTTTATAACCCTTGTTCTGAATGAGAGAGTTGATATTTATGCACTTAGGATTTGAATGTTTCCGGATTGTGATGGAGTTCAAAGAATGAGTGAAAGTTAACTTGTTTTTCTCACTAGTTGTTTCCCGATTGTGATGGAGACTAGTGGAAAGCAATTTGACTCTTTAAACACTTTTGTTCTGAATAAGAGTTGATCTTCAAGCTTTTATATTTATGCACCTAGGATCTGAATGATTCCGATTGTGATGGAGTTCAGAGATTAGGTGAAAGTTATTTCCTGTATATGGGTAACCAGGTTTTCAAAAGCTAAGTCAAGGTAAGGGTATTTGAGCTATAAAATCAGAACTTTGAATGTTAACAACTAGGAGGGATTGACACTCTTCCCCAACATCTCATCTCTATTAGTTTTTTTTTTTAGTTTAATTATGTTTTGTTTTTCCAGTTCTCAAAACCAAAAATTCTTTTCCTCAATCAAGTAGAAAAATCTTTGCTTAAACCGAAGTTCTCATCAAGGTCTCGTGGGATCGATATCCGGACTCTCGAAGTCTATATTACTTGCTGACCTAGTGCACTTGCTAGACACCCAACAAGTACATTACGCAGTTGTCGGGCGCTAGAGTTGTTAAGGCTGGTTTGTGGCCGTGTGCCGGCTGGTGGTTGTTGTGTGTCAACCGGTTGTTGTGTGTCGGCCGTTTAGGAGACACGACTTGCATCGATTGTTTAGTAGATGCAGCTTGCGGTAGCGGGCCGTTTGGGCGATGCAGCTTGCGTCGGAGTGCTCTTGGCATTTGACGCCTGGTTCGCCAGGATGACAATTTGACCGTCGGTCCCGGTCGCCGATAGAATTTGGCGCCTACGAATGATGCCTCTTCCTCTGTGAATGGACTTTCATCGGCGGCGCATAACCGCCTCGTTGCTTTCGCCGTTCTCCCAATACTTGAAGCATTGATGAAGTTTTGATGGCACAACTCCGTTTTGCGAAAGCCATGGTCGACCCAAGAGCAGATTATAAGATGTTCTTGAGTCGATGACTTGAAATGGAGTTTCTGCCACCACGTCGCCGATGTGCAATTTGAGCGAGATCATGCCGAGCGTCTTCTGGCCTTCCTGATTGAAACCTTGGATGAGGAGAGAGCTCAGAGAAAGGTCATCAGCAGAGAGGCCGAATGGCTTTGAAAATTGACAGAGCCTACCCACGATGATCGATTGCTGGATCGGCGGGTGTTTGGGCTCGTCGAATTTGGGCCGTTCACATTTTGGTGTATACAGTATATAAAGTATTTATATTATTGTATAAAATAATTTAATGAGTATTAATTTGTTTGTTTCAAACAAAGAATAAAGTGTTAATCTAAATATTTTATTGTTTAATATATTTTCATTAGATTAAATTAAGTCTTGACGTACAGTTCATATTTATATTTTCATGAAGCAACTCAAATACAAATAAAATTATTTGTATATTAATTTTAAATAATATATATATATATATATATATTTTTTAAAAATATATATATATATTTGGTTGGGGTAAAATTATTTATCTACCACATGAGCATGTTAAAAATACGGAGGGAAGATAGCTTTGGGTGCTTATTTATTTAATAGGTGTTTTCCGTAAAATTACAGTTTTTTTCTCGTCCTGGCCTTATCGTGACGTCATTGTACTGGAGCTCGGAGAGCGCTTTTCGGAAATAAGTCCTCGAAATAATCCCACATTTAAAAAATACAACAGAGGTTCAATAGTATATAAGGATTCTGAATGGACGCCTCTTGGCTGGCTGCTTGTGGTCCGGAGTAATCTACCGGTTGCAGGGCTGTGTGCCCGCCTGGGCTTAGTGTGAATATAAGTTAAAATCCTTAAGTTATGCACGAGCCACCCAAGCAGCTAGCCACCAATATTTTTATCTATATTTTCAATCACTGTAATTTTTTTTTTTTTTTTTTTATGTATGCTTTGTAACCTAGAGTTGTTGAAGCAGGAGATCATTAGCGACTTCAATGGCAGATACATACGTTATAGAAGACGAGAAGATTTAGAGTGAAATTTGAACCGAGCGACTCCTCCAACCCGGAGTTTTGCGGATTTGCCCTTCCCAAAGCGTTTACACTCAACTCTCGGGACATTTGATGATGAACACACAGGTATATATATAATTCGTTCCTCTTTCTCTCTCGCTTGCTTTTGTTCTCTCTGAATGTTATATGTCAGATGTTGGTGCGGTTAATTTAAAGAATTGTGCATCTTGAAATGATTCATTGATTTTTTATAAAGTTCGGTTTGTCAAACCTAAGTTTTATTGAAATCAGCTGTTCTGGCATTTGGGTTTGTCTAACTGCATTCTCTGCTGAGAGGGGCTCTTCCACCCATACATTTCATTTATTTATTTATCGTCATTTTATTTATTTATTTATTATTATTATTTTTTTTTATCTTGAACGTTGGGTAAGTTGAAGTCAGCCTTCTGTCAGGAGTTTGTAGAGTACAGAGTGATTTTCTTTTTTATGCATTTTTTAAAGTGTTTTATGAGAATTCAAACGGCTCTGCTTCTAACTCATCAAGACTGCTTCCTGCAGAAGTAAGACAAATTAGTCCTAAAGTGTTATATGGGTTACGATAATTATTGCTAGAACTGATGGTTTAAAAACCGAACTGAACCGGCTGGTCTGACCCAGTCGAACCGGATATTGTGTTTATTTTTGTCAATGTTTATGTAACTGACTGTATCCTGTTTCGGTCCTAATTCAGAATTGGCTTACCAAATAACCGTGGGAACCTGCCAGTTCATCCTGTTTCGGTCCTGTAACTCCGAAGCTCTGTAAATTTATTGATTAAACTATATTAGACTTTTAGCTCTCACCTCATAGTTGTGGTAATCTCTTCAAAGAACAACTTGGTTTTCTTGAAATAAACTCCTTATTTTTACTAGTATGTTTCATCTAGAATGTCCTTGAACAACTTGCATCACGTCAACTAACGTAAGTTTGTTTTCAATCACAAGAGTATTCAGATTCTGCTAGCGCAAATCTGTTGTCTCCTTTGCCTTGGTATATTTGTGAAGGAATCAAGTGATCTTTGTCCTTTTAATCAGTTTGATTGAGAGAGAATAAAGATTGCTCCACATCTTGTCACTTGTAGATTGATATGAACAGCTAATATTTTGTAACAACAATAATGGTAGAAATGGTCAAAAGGCATGCCATTTCCCTTTGGGAGCAGAGGTATCATGGTCATGGCTAACACATCGTGTTTTGTTTAGGCTAACACATTGTGTTTTCTTTATTCTTGTCAATATACAAGCATATAATTGTTGAAACAGAAGTAACATGATGCATAGTGTGCTATTTAATTCCTTTCGAAGATATGTGTTTGATATTGTGTTCATTTTTGTCAATGTTTATGTGACTTACTGTTCAAAGAGAAGCTGCCTGCTATGCTATGCATACTTCTGTCAATGTAGATGCATATAACTGTTCAAAAGAAAGATGCATGGCATGCTTTATGTATTTCAGTCAATATAGATGCATATAACTGTTCAAAGAGAAGTAATAAGATGCGTATGTGCTCTATTAATTTCCTTTCCGTAGCTCTTCTCTGTTCACTTTAGGACATTTTCCATTTATTTCTTGTCATCTTTTATGTTGTCTGTGACCAATCTTACAAGATGGACTATTGGCTGACCAACCTGGTGCATGCCTCAGAAGTAGACATGCATCTGTGATTTCGATAATTTGAGTGCATGCCTCAAAAGTGGCCCAATTCTTTGCTTATTATTTCAATGCTTAAGTTGAAAATTGTCTTGTACAGTTCGATTTGATTCACTTTCATAAACTTTTTTGGTGAATTTTCTTTTCCTAACTAATTTTTTCTCTATAGTTTAGTTGGTCTATCAGGGGGGGAAGGTTGATATGAAGATAATTTTATTAGAAAATCAGTTTTTACTAACAGTCATATCATATTCTTTTTGTTACTCATTTTCCAAAGAAAATTATTCTTGTGTTACATGAATTTTGTTAGCCAGTGGATCAAGTAAAATATAAAAGTGGGAAATTTGGCCAGTGTAGTTTCTTATGACCATTTCAAAGAACTAATTTGACAAGGAGAATGTTAAAAAAAATAAAATAATAAGAACGTCAACCTCCTTCATTATTGTCCTCGCTGTATGTTCAGTCCTTGGGTTAACCTGTCAGGGCTTTGACATGGGTGAAAACTTGAATCCTCTTCTGGGATTTTGTGGTCTTGTAGACCTAACATTCTGTCTCGCTTCTTAAGTTTGGACGCATCTTGATTTTCTTTGTAATGTCCATAAGGGATCCTGCTGCCAGGATTCTCTTTTAGATTTTAATTTGAGCCCATCTTGATCTTCTTCATAATGGAATACCCTATTGTGTGTACTGGGGAGGCCATTCAATTTGATGAATCCTTTCTATGCTTAATGCCAAAGAACATTCACTAACAAAATTTGCAGACAATAGCTATTCACCACAATCTTTTTGAACTTCAGATTTATCTTAGTTTTTCAGCATGAAACTATTATTGTGTATTTTTTTTATTTTCTTACTTTTACAGTTTACACTTTACATCAAAATGTGTAAAATAGGAGGAATTTTGCTTTTGGTGCCTGGTGAGTAAAAGACACTTGTATGATAATTTCATCTGTTGATGGAATGATTCGGGTTTGGAAGAACTGAAAGCAATTCTAAATCTGTCCGCCGCTAGAATCATTTGCCTAACCTCTTTCTCAATATTAGAATTAGTCCCATAAATTTACTGTATTTTCTATTGCGGTGCTTTGTTTATTAACACTGGTTTCTTGCAGGTAGCAAAGTTCCAACTATGATTCTCAGGTGGCAAAACCTGTCGTGCTGGTCCTATTTTGTAAAGCCCATTTTAATTTTGCCGTCTCAATTCAACCAAGTAACTCGGGGAGTCTAAACAACAGAATTTAACTGTGAGCTTTCCAATCTTTTTTTTTGGGCAAGGACTAACTTAACTGTGAGCTTACCATTTTTTTTCTCGGGAAAGACTAAACTGTGAGCTTTCTAATTTTTATGGGGAAAGAAAAGTTGTTATGAAGATGTTTTCTTGGAAGAGTCTAGTTTTGAGGTCCTTTTATGGGAGGTATCTTAAAGGAGGCCCTTTAGGTGCTCAAGGACTATGGGGCTGCAAAGAGTTTTATATAAATAAGTATTATTTTTAACGAGAAATCTTCGGCAGACGTTTACAATAAAAGGAAATAAAAATTAATTCCAATAATACCCTTACATCAAATGAGAAAGATATTTAATTACATTTATATCCACTAGGTTGGTGCTCAAGGACTATGGGGCTGCAAAGAGTTTTATATAAATAAGTATTATTTTTAACGAGAAATCTTCGGCAGACGTTTACAATAAAAGGAAATAAAAATTAATTCCAATAATACCCTTACATCAAATGAGAAAGATATTTAATTACATTTATATCCACTAGGTTGGTGCTCAAGGACTATGGGGCTGCAAAGAGTTTTATATAAATAAGTATTATTTTTAACGAGAAATCTTCGGCAGACGTTTACAATAAAAGGAAATAAAAATTAATTCCAATAATACCCTTACATCAAATGAGAAAGATATTTAATTACATTTATATCCACTAGGTTGGTGCTCAAGGACTATGGGGCTGCAAAGAGTTTTATATAAATAAGTATTATTTTTAACGAGAAATCTTCGGCAGACGTTTACAATAAAAGGAAATAAAAATTAATTCCAATAATACCCTTACATCAAATGAGAAAGATATTTAATTACATTTATATCCACTAGGTTGAAAAAAACACCCGTTTGTAATAAACTATAGTTTTATTTCCCAATTTTGAAACCCATATAAAAATTTTAAAATATTTATTAAAAAGGAAAAAAAAATCAAAACATAAAAAGTTAAAAAAATAAAATTATTTAAAAATTCGAGAAATTAAAAAAAATATACAAATATTAAATACCCTAAGAAATCATTAAAATTTAAAACAAAGAAATTTAGGAAATTTATCAAAAAAAAAAAGTTAGATTTTTAAATAACATTCATTATACAATTCTAAATATCCATTCAACTATATATCGTATTTTTAAGGGTATTCTAAAAAAAAAAAATAGAAGTTCAGGACAATTGAACAAAAAATTAAGAAACGTTTTTTAAATAAAAAAGAGTTTAAACATTTATAAAACTTAATGTTACCTTAACACATTAACAATAAACGATAAATATATAAAAAGATTAAATATAGGGGATAACTACCAGTTCAAGAATGGGAGTTAGGGGTAGGGTGGCAACCGTGAAAACCCCACCCGCCAAAAACCAGACCGACCTGCCCATATAGATATATTTTATATTAAAAAATTTTAAAAAATAAAAAAATTTTGAAAATAAATATTAAATCTATGAACATATAAAATATAAATAATTAACTTAAATATTTTATCAATCATAAAATTTATTAATATATTTTTTATATACATTTACCTTTTAATATTTTATATTTTTAATCAATATTAAACAGGTCGGGTTGGGTTTTTTCGACGAAACCCATCCCCGCCCCGAACCCTTGACGGGTTTCGCTCCAAAATACCAAACCCGCCCGGCGGGGAAAATATACAAACCCGAACACGCTTTAAGCGGGTCGGGTCGGAGCGGGTTCTCAGTTAACGGGAACCCTTTCCCATCCCTAGTTAGGGGCTAACTCCCAGTTCGCAATTGGGAGTTGGGGACTAACTCCAAGTTCGCAATTGGGAGTTGGGGGCTAACTACGAATTCGCGATTGGGAGTTAGGAGCTAACTCTGAATTCACGATTGGGAGTTAGAGGCTAACTCCGAATTCGCGATTGGGAGTTAGGGGCTAACACCGAATTCGCGATTGGGAGTTGGGGGCTAACTCCAATTCGCGAATCGTACTTAGGGGCTAACTCTGAATTTCTGGTTCAGAGAAAGGCCTAACTCCAACGATTGAGGAGTTGGGGCTAACTAACTGATGATTGAAGTTGGGGCCAACTCCCAATTGCCTGGGGAGTTAGGGGCTAACTCGAATTCCAAATCAATCGTGCTTAGGGGCTAACTCAATTCATGATTGGGAGTTAGGGGCTAACTCAATTGGCGATTGGGGAGTTGGGGCTAACTCCGACACGATTCGGAGTTAGAGGCTAACTCACAGTGGGGAGTTTGGGCTCACTGATTCCTAACCCAAATTGGCATTTGGAGTAAGGGCTCACCTTCTGCCTAATGGGAGTTACTGGCTAACTCCCAGATTGGCCTCGTCCAGGGGGCTAACTCCAGGAATTCCTGAGATAGGGAGCAACCACTCAAGGATTCAGGTTAAATCCCAATCCAGTTGGGAGTTAGGGACCAACCCCAATTCCGATTGGGGAGTTAGGGGCTAACTCGAATTGCCATTCGAGGGTTGGGGCTAACCCCAATGCCGCTATTCTTAGGGCTAACTCCGGCCCCGCTATTCGAAAGTTAGGGCTAACTCCAATGCCATTCTGGAGTTAGGGGCTAACTCCACTCTGGCCATTCGAGTTAGGGGCTAACCCCTTCGCTATTCGGAGTTAGGGGGGCCAACCCCATTCCGCTTCCGAGTTGGGCCTACCTTCAGATTCTCGATTTGGAGTTAGGGCCTTAACTCCGAATCTCAAGATTCGAGTTAGGGGCTAAACCAATTCATGATTGAGAGTTAGAACTAACCCCCATTCCCGATAGGGTTAGGGGCTAACTCCATTGTTGGGTCGGAGTTAGGGGCAACCTCAATTCGCTATTCGGAGTTAGGGCTAACTCCTACCATGATTCAGAGTTAGGGGCCTCCCTCAAGGATTCGAGTTAGGCCTACCTCTACAATTATTGGGAGATAGGGCCCAACTCCAAATTTTCCGGAGATTCTGAGGGGGCCCAACCCACACGTTCGAGTTAGGGGCTAACCCCACCGGCGATTCGAGTTAGGGCCTAACTCCAAGTTCGTGTTTCGGAGTTAGGGTCTAACTCTGAATTCGCGATTGGGAGTTAGGGGCTAACTCCGAATTCGCAATTGGGAGTTAGGAGCTAACTCCGAATTCGCGAATCAGAGTTAGGGCCTACATCCGAAATCGTGATTTGGAGTTTGGGCCTAACTCCGAATTCACGATTCGGATTTAGGGCCTAACTCCGAATTCGCGATTGGGAGTTAGGGCCTAACCTCGAATTCGCGATTCGGAGTTAGGTGCTAACTCCGAATTAGCGAATCGTGCTTAGGGGCTAACTCTGAATTCGCGAATCGTACTTAGGGGCTAACCCCAATTGCCCAATCGCATTTAAGGGTTAACTCCCACCAATCAATCGCATTCTTACTGGGCTACTCCCAATTTGCACTGGAGATAGGGCTAACTCCCACCCGCAATTGGGAGTTAGGGGCTAACCCCACCCGCAATGGGAGTTAGGGGCTAACTCCCACCCGCAATGGGAGTTAGGGGCTAACCCCACCTCGCAATTGGGAGTTAGGGGCTAACCCCAGTGCACTGGGAGTTAGCCCCCTCCATGATGGGAGTTAGGAGCTAACTCCGAATTCGCAATTAGAAGTTAGGGGCTAACTCCGAATTCGCGATTTGTAGTTAGGGGCTAGCTCCGAATTTGTGATTGGGAGGTAAAGGCTAACTCCGAATTCGCGATAGGGAGTTAGGGGCTTACACCGAATTCGCCATTGAGAGTTGGGGGCTAACTCCTAATTCGCTAATCGTACTTAGGGACTAACTCTGAATGCTCGAATTCGGAGAAAGGGCATAAATCCGAATTTGCTAATCTTAGGGGGCTAACTCTGGACCATTCCAGAAGTTAGGGCCTAACTCCGAATTCGCGATTGGGAGTTAGGTGCTAACTCCGAATTAGCGAATCGTACTTAGGGGCTAACTCTGAATTCGCGAATCGTACTTAGGGGCTTACTCCGAATTCGCGAATCGTACTTAAGGGCTAACTCCGAATTCGCGAATCGTACTTAGGGGCTAACTCCAAATTTGAGAATTCGGAGATAGGGCCTAACTCCTAACTCGCAATTGGGTGTTAGGGGCTAACTCCCACCGCACTGGGGAGTTGGGGGCTAACCCACCCGCAAATTGGGAGTTGGGGGCTAACTCCCACCCGCAATTGGGAGTTAGGGGTAACTCCAAATTCAAATGGGAGTTAGGGGCTAACTCAGTCAAGAACTGGGAGTTAGCCCCACCTCGTTGGGAGTTAGGAGCCAACTCCCACCAAATAATTAGAAGTTAGGGGCTAACCCCACCAGTGATTTGTAGTTAGGGGCTAGCTCCGTATTCGTGATTGGGAGTTAGAGGCTAACTCCGAATTCGCGATAGGGAGTTAGGGGCTAACACCGAATTCGCGATTGGGAGTTGGGGGCTAACTCCTAATTCACTAATCGTACTTAGGGGCTAACTCCGAATTCTCGAATTTGGAGAAAGGGCATAAATCGAATTCGCGATTCGGAGTTAGGGGCTAACTACGAATTCGCGATTCCGAGTTAGGGCCTAACTCCGAATTCGCGATTGGGAGTTAGGGGCTAACTCCAAATTCACGAATCGTACTTAGGGGCTAACTCCAAATCGGAGTTAGGGGCTAACTCCGAATTCGCGATTCGGAGTAAGGGGCTAACTCCGAATTTGCGATTCGGAGTTATGGGCTAACTCCGAATTCGCGATTCGGAGTTAGGGGCTAACTCCAGTCTGGGAATTGAGATAGGGCCTAACCTAAATTCAGGATTCAGAGTTAAACTCCGACCATGGACTCGAGTTAGGGCCTAACTCCAAATTCGCGATTGGGAGATAGGGGCTAACTCCAAATTCGCGAATCGTATTTTTAGGGCTAACTCCACCAAAAAATCAGGGGCTAACTCCACTTGGCATTGAAGATAGGGCCTAACTCCGAATTCGCGATTGGGAGTTAGGGGCTATCTCAGAATTGAAACGCACTTTAGCTAACCCCTAACTCAGACCAAACGTGCTTAGGGGCTAACTCGAATTCTTGGTTGGAGATAGGGCCTAACTCTGAATTCGCGATTGGGAGTTAGCCCTTGATTCCCAATTGGGAATTGGGAGTTAACCCCTGACTCCCAACTCGCAATTGGGAGTTAGACCCTAACTCCCAACTCGCAATTGAGAGTTAAGGGCAAACTCCTAATTCGCAATTGGGAGTTAAGGGCTAACTCCTAATTCGCAATTGGGAGTTAGGGGCTAACTCCCACTTCGCAATTTGGAGTTAGGGGCTAACTCCGAACTCGCAATTGGGAGTTAGGGCCTAAATCCGAATTCGCAATTGGGAGTTAGGGGCTAACTCCGAATTCGCAATTGGGAGTTAGGGGCTAACTCTGAATTCACAATTGGGAGTTTGGGGCTAACTTCGAATTCGCAATTGGGAGTTTGGGGCTAACTCCGTATTCGCAATTTGGAGTTAGAGGCTAACTCCAAATTCGCTATTGGGAGTTAGGCCCGAACTCCTAATTGCAAAATGGGAGTTAGGCCCCAACTCCTAATTCCTTCGTTTGGATTCGAGGTCTAAATTTTGCATATTACCATCATTTGCACTTACTAATCGCTGCTATCTTGTTATTATCCCCTCAAATTCAACGTATGGTTCTATAAAATGAGTTAAACGGAGGTTGCACAAACCATGAGATATGTTTATTAAGAATCTAATATGAATAATGCATATAATGTTGCAAAGTGAAAGGTCGTATTGAATTATTAGAGCTTCAATTTAATGTGATCTTGAGAGCCACTTAAACAAAAGTAATGTTTTTCTTCAAGTGAGCAATTTTTATTTCTTCTGTTGTACATATTTATCTTACAGTTTGATTAGGAATTAGATCATCAACCCCACCCTCGTCGGCCTTGTTTTAAATTAGTGGCCGTATTGAAACAGAAAAAAAATGTGATAGAATACTAAATTAATGAAGTTTCATAAGTTGAAACTGAAACATCTCTTAATATGGGAAAAAAATTGTTTACATAATATTAGTTTTTATAAAACACATTGGTGCTTTCACATTTGTGGCATGCATCATTGAGAGTTCCACATATGAGAAAAAAAAAAAAATCGTTTAAAATACATCAAACTGTAAATTATAGGATATCATTAATTTGATTATCAATTTGCTTATTTCCTTCTAGCATGGAAAACATAGGAAAAACTGCTTCAAACACGTTCATATCATTCATTGCAAATTACATATTTCCATGACGCAAGTTATGCTGACTAAGCCAGTACTGGACTTTTACGGACCCAAGACTCTATCAGCAGTAGTTATGCAAAAACTCAGATATTAAAAAGATGAACACCATATGAATTAATTATTAACATATTGAAGAGCTACAACAACATATGGAAAGATTCAAGTACAGAGATTCTTTAATTAGTCAACGAAGGTGCAAAACCATCAGGTTAAGTGCAGTTTTGTGAAACTAAAAAGTTGCAAATACCTAAATTGCATATGCTAACTCTCCTTGACACCACGGCTCTGAGTGATTATAAAGATCATTTGTCCACATGAGTCTATTTTCTGTGTTGGATCCTTCAACTCTATGACTTGTACACGCTCCAGATTGCTTCTTTACATTTGCCATACATGCGAGAGGACCACTCCCAGTAGATTTACTTTCAATTACCAAAGACAAAAGAAACAACTGACTCCTCATTGTATGTGATAATTCATTAAAATTAAGAACATTTACAGTTTTATCAGATGACCTAGTCAAATGGCTGTCTCTCCGTTCTAAAAATGCAACACATGTGATTTGCTTCTTGTGTGCTTTAACCTCCCAAGCATACATGCCTGTTTGGCCTTTGATATCCTATACCTACTTGTGTTCATGGTTTTTGTTAGATTCATTGCAGGGACAGAGGAGTAGATTCCATTGATCAGGCTAGACTAAAGAAAAAACTGGAAGATGAAACTAATTTTTTGCTTCATATATATGTTAGAAGAATCTTCTTCTTGGAATTTTAATGGTTACACAATAAAGCATGATATATGTTAATTTTTTGTCCTTGTGAGGATAAGTAAATAACAAAAAGGACTCCCACAGACGAAGTTAGTCTAATTACTGAACGTCCCCTTTCCCTGGTGAGCAACTCATTGTATGTATATGTACTACACAAAAATGCCATTGCTCACATCTCAAGATTTGATTCCAGTGGCAAAAAGTACATCACCTACAAGTAATTTCCTGTAGGTGACTGTAGATTCCTTATTTACGCAAAAGAATGACAATGGTTCTCTTATTTCCTCTCTAACAGTAATATGCTTCAAAAATTAACCAAGAGCAACAAAAAAATAAAAGTACAAGATAAAGAGTAAAATAATAACTGTACAGAACAATAGGAAAAATGACTGTTACAACATGTGATTTGTCCAGAGAAGAGAAAAGGCCGCCCAGCAACATGAAAATGAATATGTCAGTCTTTCAAAGATTTGACATGAATGGCCTGGTGCATTCTTCAACAATTCTGGGCATTTTGGCAATCTACAATCACACTTATTGCAATCGACTGTGTCACATAAGAAAGGTGTGCATATCAATTAGTATCACCTACGCTAGTTTAAGAAAATCGTAGATTACAATTACGTCAATAGACTTGCACGAAATGAAAGACTTTTACCACAACAGTTCTCTGGTCAAGTAGGAAGAGGTGGATCTGACTTTGGTTGCCAAAAGGCTGATCGGGTATATCCAATGTCTGTGGATGTGTCTTCTTCGACCGTTCCATAGAAGTAGCTTCATGAATGGCTTAAAAAGTAGTGTTAATCTATTAAATGTCTCTTTAATAATGACAACAAATTACATCAAAATGTTTGTCATCAGCTATAACTCGAACAAAGAAATTGGTTAACTACCAAGCTCTGAAAGCTGAGGGCTTCCTCAGATCAGTAGCTAACATAAAACCTTGTCAGAACTGATAATATAGCCCCCCCTCCTCACCAGTTTTGGGTAATCTAGCAGATTCCCCCCTGTTTATCAGGACATGTCATGAACAACTCACTAATTGAGCAAATGACATGGATGAATGTCAGCAAGGCACAAAGATGAAAACTAATGATGAAACAAACACATGAGAGAAAACTTAAGGAAGATGTATAGCAGACTCAAAAAGCCGCATTTGGATACTAATAATACTAATAACCTGCTTCATACCCTGACATGTAGAGATTGTAAGAGCACTGCAGGCGCATCACAGGTCATTTGTCATCACATAATAACAGTTATTTCATAAGTCAACTACAAAGGGGAATGTAAGAAATCCTCGCTGACTACCAATTAACATGGTAAAACTAAGGAAGGGGATTAGAAGCTAACACCAGCTAAGAAATGCCTTAAATAAAATACAATACAAAAGCAAGTGACCAAATGAAGAGACAACTGCATGAACCAACTGGCCTATTAACCAAACAAATTGGTTTAGTAGCCTAGCAAGAAAGCATAAAAAATTTACATCCTTTTCTTTCTTTCTGAAGGTCAAGTCTGTGTGAAGACTATACAAATAATTTAGTGAAAAAAATATCAGGACAACAAGTAGTGGTGTTCTTTTATTAATGGTCACATTCAGACACCACATGAAAGGCAAAACTTGATAGCACCATCATCCTTAGTTTCACGTTGAGCATGACGAACTAGAAGAGTACCAACCAGAAAATATAGTAAAAGGCAATCTCAATACCTAAGCCAAGAATTGTGGAGCAAATCAGAAAGACTGGTAGAGAGAAGTCCATCTTATACAAGCTCTCCATGATTATGATGCATCCTCCAGAGACCACAAGAGGCCTGGGGGATGAAAAAACTAGATGTAATATGCAATCAAACGCAAAGATGTTAAGCCTCCATGGGCTGCCTAAGGAGCTGCTATCATAGGCGCTTTGTGAACATGAATGACCTACAAACAGGACAAGTGACCTTCCTATTCTTTCAAACTTTTCAAGCTAAAACCGATCCCAGCCATATCTTTCTTGAAATATAATATCGCTGGAAAAATTTTCATATTCCATGCCATCATCTGTGTTTTCTCAAATGGTTGTTCAACAACTTGGTTAGACAACGCATACTAAATTGGATCAGCCAATAGATTGGCCGACGATTTTTTCTCTCTCCAGCATCTTGTTGCAGTTGTTAAACCCTGTTGCTGCTGCAATTTTCATTTTAACACCTTACGCAATAAAACACCATTGGACAAGGATGTACCAAAATACCATACAATGGCATCTATAAGTTAGTCTCGGTTTATTCCATCATTTAATTTCTAATTTACAGCTCCAACATAGAAGAAAATAATAGCAACAAGGTCAAAACATACATCTCTTCAGCTATGTTATCAACATAGAAGATAAAGATTACGCCAAAAAAAATTGTACTGAGAAATGCCCAATTTGGAAATGAAAACTGTGTACTGCTATTAGGTGATGATCCCTGCAAACAACAAAGAGAAAAACAATATTTAGATTGTAAAGGAACAAATAGGATCACATAGTTGACGAAACATATGCAAATATTTTAGTGAATAGAATCCACCATAGAAGTAAGAGGTAGCAATACAAGGCCAAATGGGTAAAGCCAAATTTCATGAAATAAGCAGTCTAGAATAATAGGAAAACTCTTGTTTTCTTCATATAATTCGTGTAATTCTGTTGCATGTCTACTGTCTTTGGTCCTTTACATAAATGTGATGCTTTAAGTAAATTTTTTAATTAATAACAATACCATGCAATGTCATATCAGGTCAACAGTATATACGACATGGTTGACCAAGAACCTGAACGTTCAACCAGTTTGATGGCCAGTAGCTCATACCACACTAGGGTTGAATGTTGGCATTAAATAGTTCAAAATAACGAAACCTTCATACCTGCAGAACTTTATCTGACCAATCAAAGTCTTTGATCATGTTCCTGTGGCACGCCGATGACTAACCTATTGTCTGAAGCAACCATGCAGCTGTATATGGCTCCCCTGTATCAGAAATAAAATCCCCCCAAATTCAAAATAATCAAGGCAGCTAAAAATTTTATATCTGGGTTTCCTGTAGTTGTAACTGCTTCTACAAGGTCCTCCACAGGCTGTTCTCTAAATATTCTTTTCCCACCCAAGTCTTCCTGCAAATGATCAACACCACCAACCATGAAATTGACAAGGACATGAAGATGTTTATTAAAAACTTAAGTCCAAATAACTAAGTTGTCTATACCACTGCATCCAGTTGAAGGGAAACTGGAATCACCCTTACTTTCTTGAAAATGACACCATGTAAACAACACAAATACGAGAGTGTTTTTGTGGTGTTGGATTGTGAAATCCTTATAACTCTGGTATGAAATACTCTTGGAATAAATAAAATTACTCGGTTGCCCATTAAAATTTGTTGAACAAATGGCAAATTCGCCACATCTCACTTCAAGGGACACGTAACAAGATCAAACCAAAAGGCTAACACATAATGTAATGGCTGACCGCATTAACCAAAATAAGAAATGGAAGAAGTTGTCCTCAGATGGAAATCGGACCCACAAGATCTAATGGAAAGACTAATACACATTGCAAACATTGACCACGATAACCTAAATAAATAATTGTAGTATGAATGAAGACAAAGTTTTAACCAAATTAGTACCAAACCAAACCATGTCTGGCTCTTCTACCAAAGGTCAGGACCCACCGAATGACTTATTGAGTTAATTGAACTTTGAATAAATGTATTAAATTAATAGGGGAAAGTTTCAATTAACAAAAAAAGAATGCTACAAGAGATTAATGAAGTGCAAATCACATTACATATGGGAATAAAGAAATCCGCAGCACATCTGTTGGAAACAAGAACATGAAACTCACCGTTGCTCGCCAAGGAATAGGTTCGCTGTATGTACCACTCTGCCCGAAGGAAACCACATTCTGCTCATCGGATCGTAGCCCCGAGATAAAACTCTAATAGGAATCGACTTTGTCCAACCCCTCTGATATCCAGTCCTCCGATTACCATGATCAAATCAGGATTAGAGATTATGACCACCTACGGATTGAAGACCCAGAAACAAATCAAGAATATGAAAAGGTGAGAAATTTCATTCAATCATGTCTCAAATGTTGACAGAAGATTACCAATTTCATAGTACTGGAGGTGGGAGCCATTCAATTAAACAATACATAAAACCATCAGCACAATAACAACATACCAGGTTGGCGCATCTCCCAATCTCCCACGAAGTGCATTGTTGTGAACGTTCTGGCAATTTAAAAAGCCTACAAAAATAAGAAAGTTCAAATCCAACTAATCATTCATACCATTTGAGTGATGTGTTGATGCCAAGCCAAATAAAATAATACAAGAAATAAAGGTAATGTACAAGCCTACCTCACGAGGTCCATTTTCAAGAGAAAAGCCATAAATCATATAGGAAAAAGTCACATATACATTTATACACACTTCAAAAAGACGAAAATTGTCCGCTTTGAGATGTTCTTTTGGTGCAGCCAACAATATGATTCAAAAAAGGATGAGTCTCAATTCAGTTATATCTACCGGTCGGAGCTCTAGAAGGGAAATATTTTTGTCAATGGAACCACAACACTAAAATTAAGGAGAAAAGGGAAGATTAATTTGTGATTCGCACCTTTGATGAGTCACCGTCAACACTTTGGCGGATTCTCTTAAACATATGAATATTTATTAATATATGAGCCCCTTAAAGGTGACAAACATAGAAATATATAGTAATAGATAAAAGCAATACCAACTACACAATTTTTTACCGCTTTGCCCCGCAATATGTCTCCTACTATTTCACCTCTAATACGAGGGATATGGTCCTGAAATATACATGACTTAAGTGTGCAATAAATTATCAAAATTTGGAGAGAATATCAAATCATATAATTTCATAACGGAATAAGTCATTAAATCTTTATAATTACCTGAGAGAAATTGAATTTTCTAATCCCAAGTGACAAATTGTCCATATACTTTATCACAAAAATTCTACAGTCATACCCATTGCCTTGTTTTGGGTTGTCTGTGACAGGAACAAATCTCCAGTCCATTATGTCAATGACCCCTCTACAAAAAAACTCTTTTTGCAGCTTGTTTGTCTGTACAATACGGTATAGTAATTTGTTAATATTAATAATTACACCACATTAGAATTCTAAAATATAATTAAACAAGTACTTACAATCTGAACTGCATAATCCTTGTAGTTGGAAGCACGCTTTAGGGAGTTATACCATAACAGTTCTTTCTCCTTCATATTTATGACAAGAAGATGCCCATGGGAGTCATTGTTTAAGGGTATAAACATCAAATCAACGTCCATATTAATTTTTGCGATGGTGTAAAAAAGGTTGTCGTTGGTTTTCGATTGGCATTCAACCTTTTCAAATATCTTTTCACCCGTCCTTAATCTGCCCTCACCCTTCCTGGCTCGGCCTTCACCCTTTTTCAGTTTTGCATTGTGCTTTTTGGGTGATTCTTGACCTCGATACTATATAAAAGGTAATACATATAATTAATATGAAACTCTTTCACCTCTACATAACTAAATTTAAATAAAAAAATGCACAGTACCTATTGTAGGAACAAGTGAACCAAAGTATTGAAAAAATAACATGACCTACACATTGATTGGGTCTTTTCTTGTCGCAGAACCATCAATTCAATGTACGATCACCTGTTCAACCACGTAAAATGTAATGGACTAGTAACCTACGATGGAGAACATGCTAACATGAATTTATTTTAAATACTCATTCTGTACAATGTCAGTAATAAATTCCTCTTGGGTGGCCTCACAAATGAATTTGTAAGGAACCGCGATGTTTTTCATACACTTCCTGCAAATGGTATATTACAAACACATATCAAGCAGTACTCCATAGAATATAATATATGCATTTATATACAATGAAATGGCACTTACATATAACATTCTTCACTTGATAGACATTCTTTGATAAGCCTAGAATCGACCAAGGAGAATTCTGTCATCCAAGGGCTTATCTATACAAATATCCAAAGTAACGAATTAGAACACAACATAATAAAACAAGTGTTGCACATAATAAATAAGAAAATGCAATATTGATTCACTTTACCTGTCGGGTTGTCGTACCACCCTTGATAGACGAATGAACCTTGTACGTTCTTCTCCTAATTCTAGGCATCTTCTTTACTGTACTTGCAACGCTAGTGGTAGCATAATTAATGGATACAATCGGAGACACTACCGCATGACCATGGGAAAGCTCTCTAACCATTTTTTTCTCTAACTCATCTACATTCTTAATATGGTCAATCACTCCTTCATGGGACCCCTTCACATCATGAAACTCATAGTGTTCTTTTAGGAGGTCATCAAGGATGAGGGATTGTCCATCGATCGCATCTTTCCTTCTTTGAATATTTGGTTGATACTCTTTCACAAACACATTTTGTATCTCGTTGTCTTCGAGCTTCTCACTTTTATCGGGTGCAACTGTACCTCTTTTTCGTTCTTCACTCCCATTGTCCTTAAATATTAAAGATTTATGACATTCTACATCAAAATTCAATGCCACCACCTCCTTGTTCAACTTTCATATTAGATGTTTGTCTGACCTTCTATTCCTTTCTAACCTCCTGCACCGACTCTTCCATGCGGTCATATCTTTTCAGAGCCCAACCATTTGAAGTTTAAGCTTTGAAATAGTCGTCCTCTTACCTGCTATTTTTTTTTCCTACAACAAGCATATCATAAAATTAACTATTAGTACATATAAAGAAATACAGTAAGGTTTAAGTGCTGGAAAATTGTACCAAAATTGGATCAACACCATGTGACTCTGAAATCCAGAATGGCTCTTCATTGGCAAAACTGCATTGCATTGAGAACCTAAGAGGAGATCACATGCAAACACGAATGCAAGCTGTCAGATACAAGAAAATATAATCCTCTTCTATTTTACTAATGTAAACAACACGAGACATGTACCTGCTCATTAGGGACATTGTCAAAAAATTGTTGATAGTACCATTTCCTCTTGTACATGTATGCACGACCTTCACCGTACCAGCAAAAAATGCGAGGAAACTTCATATTTAGAGGGCTCCACATTGCTATATGTTCGTATAACCAAGTTTGAAATGAAAAATGATTAATACAAATAAGTTGACCTATTGTAAATGTTATCACAAAGTTCATGTGACGTACCTGTAATGCAATTTCATAGCCATTAAAGAATATTTGTTTTTGCTGCAGTTCCCCTCGGATAACCCTTTTCAATCTTTGATGCACCTCATTGATGTTATCAATCAAGAACTTGTGTACTGCATTAGCCCATGCAAAATGTTTTAACGTGTCAAATTCGTCTACAAACATGGCAAGTCTTTTATTCACTGCACTGGATGAGATTGGAAACAATAATAGAGAAAACAAATAGATGATGACTATCTTCACTATATCAACAGTGCACTCTTCATCGATTGTAAATGAAATTAGTTTGTCCTCAATCACTCCGATGGTTACTCCACTATCGCCAAACATCTTCTTCAAATATACGAATTTTTCTCCTTTACAATTCAAGTCCACGGCCTTTCCATACATAGGCAAACCTAAAACAACTGCAATGTCCGAGGGTCTGACAAATAATGAATGATTACCTATTTCAAAGCATTGTGTAGTTGGGTTCCATCTACTAAGCAGGTGACTTAAAAGATTTATTTCCAAGGTAGCCTCTGGAAAACCCAAAAAATGTGAGAAAGGGGTGGTCTTAAGAAGGTCCATATGCTGATCATTAAGATTTGCTCGGGCAATAACACATTTAAACCTAGGAAGACCCCACCGACTAACCACCTCAGGTGTTGACTCCATATTGTACCTACAATTTGAAGATTACAAATTGGGAGTTACGCATTTTATGCTATTGGAAAAAGTAAGAACATTACAAATATTTGCAGTGAAGCACGACATGCAATGGCTAATAATATATGCAAGAATTATATCTTAGTCACATAGATGAGTCAAAAATAAAAATTATGTTCATTATTTAAACTATTAGAAACAAATTAGAAGTAAAAAATGATTTTGAAGAGTTCAAACCAAAGGAAAATTTTAAACACTTGAAATCATTGTCTCACTTTGGTCATTCCTTTGAAGCTTTATCCTATGTAAACAAGCAGTGTCATCAACAAAAATGCGACATTGGCTTATGACTGAAAGCAAAAAGATTAATCTGGTTTACTTCAAGAACACAACAAATAGCTGCCAACTTTCTTGGCTCGGTCAGATGAAAATTTTTAGCACAGATGAGCCCGGTCGTTGTTGGACCAAAAATCAACCATCCTGCCGCAATCACTGTTAGTGACAAAGTTCAATAGAACAATAGTTACTTTTTACTTTACCAAATAATATTCAAATATAGTCATAATAGTCTTTCATTAGTTATTCTAATGTTGTAGTGTACAATAACAACGTGTATTTGATCTAATAGACTATTTCCAAAGATATATATTAACATAAGTATCTTGTAGTTAACATTAAAGATGCCAGAGCAAAAAAATTTATGCAGCAACGACTACATATAAAATAAGCTACAGAGGATATTAATATATACAATTTAGACCGAAAACATAAAGTCAAATAAAAAATCCAAATGAACGGAATAAAGGTGTAAGTCAACACATTCTTTTGTATTAACAAAAGATTTGTTTCTTACAAAAACCCAAAATGTTACTAAAGATAGATAACTAGAAATTAAACAATTCATAAATTTTCAAAATGTACAAAAATTAATACCAAAACCAATGTGAATTAAATGTGTAATAAATATGACATCTGTAGCATACTGTAAATATGCACTCATAATTGGCGCCCCTTCTTCCCTGTCACCCCTACCAACGTGGTACAGGATGAGTAAAAAACAATAAAATAATTAAGGAAAGATACATACAAGTGGTAAATACGTAAATATATAATAGAGTGGTACTTGATAAAAGACCCAACATGATGTATAAAAGGATAAGAAGAAAGGGAAAGAGAAGGGACCACGGGATAGGACCACCCGAAACACTAGAAAAAAGCATAGTAAGAGAGAAATAACTATCCATAGTAGATTGCGCATTTAACATTTTACCTTGTCCGCGGGCTACATCAACGAATATTTTGGCAGACGACTTCCTCTCTTGAAAAGCAACAACTTCAATGCCAACCAATCGTGACGTAGCAGGGGAGTGACAGTCAGAGGCACTGTTTTTACACCTTTTGGGAATAGTCCGGGAGGCCTTACTAAGGAGTGGGCCACTAGTTTTCGATATATTGGAAATAGGCCGAGTTGTTTTACAGGGGACAGAGGCATTGGTTTTCCAGTTTTGGTTAATCGTCCAGGAAGTATAGCAGGAGAGAGAAGCATTGGTTTTTGAGCTGTCAGGGAGCGATTTTCCGCGTCCATCCATTGTTCGCGAGCTATCAAAAAGTCTGTGTAATAGCTTTGCCTATCGGACAATGACGAAGTTCGGGAGGTAGGGGACGCGGTGAATCTTATAAGGACTCAAGGGTTTTGTAAATTTATTTTAAGCGCTTTGATCTGGTGCGCTCAACCCGCGTGTCCTCGAGATTTGAAGACGTTCTTTAAAACTCCATCGGCGGCTACATTTTAAAATAAAACCCATTGCCCGTAATTACAAACAGACCATCATAGTTGGCGGTCCTCAGAATACTCTGGGTTTAGGGCATCTCTACTCCTAATGGGAAACTGGAACGCAGACTTCCCTTCAAAAATTGCGAGAGAAATTGAGCACTCGCTCTCGCTCCTCCAATTTGTTCCATTCAATAGGAGGTATGTTATTTCATTCGCACAGGTTCTGTCTTTCACAAAATTTTTATACCGATTTTTCCTTGCATTCTATACTTTCTGTTCTTTGTAAACGACATACCACATTTCCTTGTCCTTACTCTTCGTTTTTCGGTCATATTAGGTTGAAGAAGTGTAACTGTTGTTCTTTATTTAGTTATTTTGGCTATTTTGTGTCGTGTTTACTTTTCCTGCACGGTTAAAGAAACTTCATCCAATTCTTCAGGATTCTTACTCGTGTTATTATTTCATTTGGTGCTCAAATCGGTTAGATTTCCCCTATCTCTCGAATGTTTTGGTCGGACTAGTTAAAAGATCTCTGTTTGTTTTCAAATTTTCTAGGTTCTTTCTTCTTATCGTCAATTAGATGCTTCACAAATTGAAGGAGCGTCTTTTTTTATAAGATTTGTATTGAATGGCAGCAATTGCATTGACCAAATACATTATTTATTGTTATTTCATATAATTTCAATCTTTTTGTGCTTTCTTTCTTGTTTTTCATCACTGTTAAATTTGTAATCCCCATTGAACACTCTTATCTCTCTTTGCCACTTTCCTATTTTTAATGAAAAGAAATTAACTTCCCATGGAACACTCTTATTCTTATTTCCACTGTCCATTTCTTGGTAGAAGTCATTTTTGATAATTTGGCTATTTGATTGTGTAAAATTTTAACTTAACTATTTTTATTAGTTTGTTGGTTATAGCTTCTTAGCGTTGTGTAAAAGATTTATATACCCGATTTTTGGACTCACCCATGTCTTCGATATTCAGTGTGGTTTTTCCTCATTAACTTCCTTGGTGTGTCCATTTATAGTTCTGCCATACTAGTCAAGATGATCAGGTGTGTTGTTTCACTTCTACTAATCACTACAGATTCCATGGTTATGATGGTCTGTAGTGATTTCTAAAAATTTAGTTGCTTTATCTTGTTGAATCCGAGGTTATGACAATGTTAATAAAGCCCAAAACTGGCCAAAAATAGGAAATACAAAGTTTGGAGTGCTACAATAGGCTTACATATTGTAAGCAACTACCTACTAGTTTTGGTTTCAAATGAGGGTGTTTGAATTGTAATGGAATTGCTTTATCTTCTTGTTGAAGATTGATTCTTATATGTGAGGAAAGCTTAATATCTTCCGCAATTGACTTGCTAGTAGTTTTAGTTGGAAGACTTTATTCAAGTTGTATTATTATTGATGACCTTGCTTGTTAATTATGAGGCCAACTCATGAACCTCTTCATTATGCGTAAGTAACGTGAGCCTGCTCACTGAATTATGTAGTTTGTTGGTTTTTCTCATCGTCGGTGATTCTTTTCTTTGATCATATTAAATAATATTCATGCTGGTACTACTCTTTAAAGTGCTTTGTATTATTGATTAGCTATAACTTTGTTGACCTGTTCAAACCACAACTCTGTGGCCTAATGGTATGGTGCCACTATTTGTGGAGATTCTGGGTTCAAGTCCCAGTAGGTTTAATTGATCATTTCAAATAATGCAAAGACTAACCGTTAGGCCTTATTTCTGGAATGTGAACTTGTGAATATGCTTGCTCATTAAGTAGACGTTTTGTAAGCATGTTAGATTAATTTTGATTACACCGTTTCAAGTTGTCCTTAGCATTAAATTTAGTTATCATATTATAAAGGATCATAGACTGAGATTGCTTCATATTTTGTTACTCTTTTTTGCTGAACTCTGAAAACTAGTATTTTAGAGTAGAATGCCACATACAAAATCCTTTTCATTTTTAGATAGCTGTAAGGAATAAATCTACTTCATTCAATCAGCGCATATGACACCAGTATAACTTGTAAAATTTCGTTGTTCGCAATTAGGGAGAACAATTTTGGTAACGTTAGAAATGTATTACTGATTTAAATTTTAATTTTAGGACCGGATGAGACAATTAATCTCTCAATATGCACTGCTGGTCAAGTTTGCCATATGTTTTAAAGTACTTGTGCTGATATAGTTGTTCTACGTTTAGCTCAAAGATGAAGAGTTGTCACTCTCTTTCATATTTAAACTTGACGGACACCTTTTAAATATTTTTTCACTAACAATTCTTTTAGTATTGGTTATATTTATGACATAGACTACCAAATTGAACCCTGCAATCATCTTTGTTTGTTGATTAGTATTTTGTTCTCTTTAACAAAAATTTTTATTTATCCTTATTACCTATGTAAATGATGGGAAAAAAATTAGCTAACCGTACTCAAGGATTATAGTTCCTCAACCCCTTGGTAGGGCTGAAGGTACAAAATTTGAGTTCTCATACGTGCAGCTATGCTAAAAGTTGTTTAGGAAAAAAAATTCAGTGTTTGGGTGTGAAAATATTAAACCCAAAATAAAAAAATTATTTGTGCCTTCTACTTATCCTTGTAAGCACAAAATAAAATTAAGTACTGCACAAATCCTTATCCTCATTTTTTTGCCAATATAAACAAACTTCTATGACTTCTCTCACTCAAATCATGGCTCCATTATTTGGATGTGAAAATCAGTTGTGCATTGAACATTGATTCCTGAAAAAATAAACATTTACCTCATCAGTTTTGTTATTGGATATCCATTACCAATCTAATAAGTTTATTGGACTCTTGTTGGATATCCAATAAGCTTAATGGATTCATATTGGATATCCAATAGATCCATTAAGAAAAGAACCGGTAAAATTAAAATTAAATTTTAATAAAAATAATAAAAAAAGCATAATTAAATTAAAAATTAAATTAAAAAATTAAGAAAAACCTAGAGAAAAAATTTGGAGAGAGAAAGACAACAAAACCTAGAGAGAGAAATTGAGAAAAACCTAGAGAGAGAAAGAGAGAAAAACCTAGAGAGAGAAAGAGAGAAAACCTAGAGAGAGAAAGAGTAAAAAACCTAGAGAGAGAAAGAGTAAAAAACCTAGAGAGAGAAATAGAGAAAACCTAGAGAGAGAAATAGAGAAAACCTAGACAGAGAAAGAGAGAAAAACCTAGAGAGAGAAAGAGAGAAAAAACCTAGAGAGATAGAAAGAGAAAAAAAGATAAAGAGAGAAAAACCTAGAGAGAGAAAAAGAGAAACCCTAGAGAGAGAGATAAATAGAGAGAAAGAGAAAACCTAGAGAGAAAAAAAAAAAAAAGAGAGAAAGAAAGAGAACCAAAGAGAAAGAACCAAAAAGAGAAAACTAGAAAGAAAAAACCCACAGCCCAAAGTGAGAGAAAGAACCAGAGAGAGGAAGAGAGAAACCCTACAAAAAACAGAGAGAGAAAGAGAAAAGAACCAGAGAAAAAAACAGAGAGAGAAAGAGAAAGAGACAAAACCTAGAGAGAAAGAGAGAAAAATAGAGAAAACCTAGAGAGAGAAAAAAGAGAGAAAAAATAGAGAGAGAGAAAGAGAGCAAAACCTAGAGAAAGAGTAAATCCCAAATAAACAGTAAAACCTAGAGAGAAAGGGAAAACCAGGAGAGAGAAAAGAGCAAAACCTAAATGGCAAAGGTAAACAAAATATAGAATAAACCAGAGAGAAAAAGGTAAAGAGGCAAGAAAAAAATATCAGATAATAGAAAAAAATATATAGATATACATATAGAGGGGGGTAAGTATTATAGATTTAGTCTTGATTTTATATTTTCTCAGACCTATGTCATTATTCAGATCACGAGGCATGGATCTAATGGCACACAGTATCATAATTAAATTTTTGGAGATTTCACAAGCCAAAGAACTCAACTGCTGCCAAAATAAAGCACCAACTTGGATGGCATATACATGATGTTAGTATGATATACACTGACTCCAGAGTGCACTCCAGGAATAAGCACGACAAGAATAATATACCTAAATTACTAGGACAATAAAAAACTTTCTAGCAGAGGCGTCAATACCATGGGTTCCACATTCTGGTTCAAGTATGACAGGACCATATGGTCGACTAGCAAAACACTTTCTTCTACAGGATTGCCATGCCCAAGTAATCTCCTATCTTCATAATGTATGGAACCAAATTAGCAGCAATATAAATCAACTGAGACAATTGAGAAATATTTTTGGGTTCATTTTATCTGAAAACTAAGTTCAGCCAATGCTTTCCCTTCATCCGAACGTCTCCCATTCCCATATGAATGTGTCATACCAACCTACAACACATCACAACCAATCAATTTCCTAAAATTAGCCCAAGTTGTCTTTCTAATGGGTAGTTAGCAAATAGATTCTTTAATGATTTCCAATCCTGGCCAAATAAAATAATAATAATAGTACCCCATAGAGTAATCTATCATATTCTTACCTGATGGACAACAAAATGGCCATTCTTATCAGGATAGACAAATGCAAAAGATAACTTTGCATCTCTTCTCCTTGTCGCAGGAGCAACTTCTTTAACCTGAAAGATAACATAAATTCTTTTTTTTTTTTTTTTTTTTTTTTTTTTTTAAATGGCGAATAGGAGGTGTGAGGATCCGAACCCAAGACCTCCCACAGTATAACTCCTTATGGGACCACTGAGCTTCTGCCCAAAAGTGTACCCCCAACACTTTGGCGTCAAAAAAGAAAAACCTTACTCACCTGATCAGTCAACTCACGAAGTGTAGCATCCTTCCATGTATAAATTTGGACTTCGTCCTTGGGTTCTTTGCCTCTCACTTGAAAGTCCTCTTTGTTATGATGACCGTCAATCTAGCAGGAAGACAATGCTCAATAATACAATGCTATAGAAAACATAATTTGATTCTGTTGAAGTTCAGTTCAAATAGCGAGAGAAGTAAATGAATGATCTTGCAAATGAGAAAACAAAGTAAACTTGTGTATAAATAAATCCATCAAATTTATTAATAAATCCATCATCTTGCATTAGTGTAGCAGCAATTATGGGCAAAACCATCATTTTGCAACAGAGTAGAAGCTGGTATTTAGAAAAGCCACCCCTGAACAGAGATGTATATCTGGTATAAATTTTGAGAATGGATATAAAGATAAGGACCCAACCTCTTTAAAGAAATAGAGGTTGACATGAATTGAGGAACAGATACAAGTCCAGTACAAGAGCACCAAAAATCTCTAGGCAGATTGAAGAAGACAAAACGAAAAGAGATTATAAGTTTGATTAGATATATCAAACATGTATTGATGTATGAAATAGAGCACTTAGGATATAAGAAATAGAGCACCTAGGAAGCACCAAGAGCCAGAACAAAAGCAATGCCTCAAGAAAGTGAACTGAAAGAAGGGAAACGATCAGTGCTACATTTAGAAGCCATTTTCCCATTTGATATCATAGATTATGGGTAGAAGCCAAATCTAGACCAAAAAAGAGAAATAAGGTAAGCAATTGAATGGGACTCACCAACGATGGAATACCAAAAAATCTGCAACCCTACAGACCCAAGCGAATATGAAAAACCATGTCAAATGCAAACAAATTTGTGGTCTAGAGAGAAGAAAGGAGACAAAAACGAAGATGAGAAAGAGCAATGAGAGTATGATAAAGGCTTGGGGGAGGGCACAGCCTCCCCGTCCTTCCCCGTGTTTAATACACAACCTCTCTCACGTATTGAGTGCAGCGCTCTCTTCCATATGTGTACACGCCTTTATAATTTTAACAACCCCCGTATCTCATCTTCTTCTCTCTTTTTCGTTGCTTTGACATAAATCCAAAGAAACACGACAGAAGAAAGGAGCCATCAGATGTCATTGACAGAAGACAACATAAAATAAAAATTGATCATATTCATACCTTGGTTGAGGGAAAGAAAAAAACGAAGAAAAAATTCGCTTATTCTACAAACCAAATCTAAATTCCCCCCTCAACGGGTTTGAGAAAGAGATGCAAAGAGACTTCAGCTCCGATTCCAAGTGGGAGGGGGAGTCGGGGAGGGGAGTCGGGGAGGGGGAGTCGGGGAGGGGAGTCGGGGAGGGGGAGTCGGGGGGGGGGGAGTCGGGGAGGGGGAGTCGGGGAGGGGGAGTCGGGGAGGGGAGTCGGGGGGGGGAGTCAGGAGGGAATTTATTATATTTGATTTGAATTTATTATATTTGATTTGAATTTATTATATTTAATTTGAATATCCGATCATTGGCACCCCAACTTTTGGAAGCACAAGGCATGAAGTTAAGCAAAGGTGAACAAAAGTGGGAGCAAAAACTTTCCTAAAAAAAAATGATAGGAAAAACTCTGGTAATAAAAAAGTAAATGACCTTAAGTCTTGCTTCATATCAACTGAAACAGACCTTTGTCCCAGCTACAATAGTGCCATTGAGAGGATGGGCAGCACAAGCTGTGACACTTCCTAATCATGGAATGAATGTTTTTCATATCAGTTGGTTTATGGTGTTCTCTACTCCCTAACAGTAGAAAAAAATCCTGTAAATCATCTACGAAACTAACTACAAAGCAATACTTTGGAATGAAAAAATATACACTACTCACTTAAAATCTACACGACAAGCTGAACTTTTGTGTGGGTAGAAGTCGAGCATATGAATCCCATTGCTAGAGGAAGAACCTACTGCATAGATCTGTAGAGTATGATGTTGATAGTTAGGAGAGAAGACATCTACAACCGGCTCACTACAATAATCGTTTTACATTATCGTATTCTATTAGTGGGTGTGGTGGAGTGGTAAAAGGAAGGAGTGTAGCTGTGCTGCAAAGAAACATATGAACGAAAGTAAATCAGTTACAGTTGTTGTGGCACTATATCATCACTTTTGTGGGCAATGATCCATTGAGACTTATAAACACGTTATAGTCATCACTTCATAATGATCATATGTGATCAAACCTAACAGTGCACTAGTTTAGCTCACTGCCACAAAGGTTCACCTCTTTCCAAGTTTCAACAACAGTTGGAAGTTTAGACATTGTGACCATATAAAATAGCTTCCTGGCCCAGTGTGGTCCAGGCGTCTATCTTTATATCCCTAAGGTAGGCTTTGAGAGAAGTAGATATCTCCATCGTGTTCTTCTGTCTAAGATTCTCTATGCATATAATGTCATTCTCCAGAATGAATCCACATTCTAGATCCAATTTATAACAGGGATTAGGATTCATCAGCTAGTAAGCAGAACTAAACAAAGGACAGGGAAGCAAGATAATCCTACAGAATATGTTGGTATCCATGCAGGCTTTCTGATATGTGTATAACCAGTTGAACAATTTTTGTCGTCCCTGCTTTGAGCACAGTCATCAGATAAATGTAATTTGGTTAGTCTAAAAGAAGGTTAAAAAATTGAAACAACATTATTAGATGACATTTTTTTGTATCCTTACAGCCAAGCTGGTGGAGGGCAGTGGACATGTGTCACTTGTCAACTATGAGTAATCAGTACTCTAGACCTGAAAAAGGTGCAGACTGAAGGTGAAGAAAAGATTGAAACAAAAAGCATGATTATAGAATGACTTCTGGTTTCTCGACCACCTTATAGTCATTTTAATAGTATGTCATAGAGGAATCGACAACAAACCGTGTGATTAACTCTAGAGATTAGAAGAAAACGTACATGAATGATACGATTTTGAGTTTTACAGCATGCAAAACAAAACAAGAATGTCATGTATTACAGGTTCACAACAAGCTTGTATGGTTAAATGCTCTTGTAACTGATATACCACTGGCTCTTCATGAAAACATCTAATGAAATTTGTGTGCGTCATTCTATTGGGCTTCTCTGCTGGGCTCCAAATTCTCATTAATGATTTCCACCTTGTTCTACAAGCTTCTTAAAATTTGAAAATGTGTAACATCCTCACTAGAATACTTCGTCAAAGGGAGTTTATTTAGTTCTCTCCAACTAATATTTACCATGTTGCTCTACTGGCTTCTTACAAAATTGGAAACTATGTGACATTCTTACAAAAGAAGAACCCCATGTCATTACTGTATTTAGTTGTCTTCGATTTTTAATCATTAATTTGCATTAAATTTTATAGCATTCTCAAAAGTATTAAATTTGTAATATACTTAGAAGAGGAAGGCCTACATCAAAGTCATTTTTATAATTTCAAAGGGAAAATTAGCATGTCACTTTCATTTAATTTACAATCTTAAGTCTAGGAAGACATTGGCTGAATCTGTATGGAACATTTCAACAAATATATCTAGGTCTGTGGCAGTGTTATCTCTCTTCTCATTTTCTGTCTTCCATCTTTTTCTCCCTCACTATGTATTCTCCGTTTTTTTCTTCTTTTACACCTCTAAAGCCATCTCTTTAACAAGAACCTGAACTTAACTGTAATTTATAAAGCATACCATACATGGACTTTCGATTTTGACTATTAGGTTGACACGCATTTGGACGTATTAGGTGCCATCATGTGTCTAAGAATGTTAGCTATCCACTAAGAACTCATCATATTAGGTGCATGTTTTCCTCCTTTCAATCTGTTGTAAGGAGCACAGGAAAAGCTGCTTGGACAAGTAAATGTCCCAAGAACTTGGTGCCTCCTGCAGTTATAATGATAATCATGCAACAAGACGGTGAACCATTCTCCTCACTATTGTTAAATTAATCGAAAACAAATTTTGCTAGTTAATGTTTCTAGTGTACCTTCGTGACGAGTAGCAGGAAACACCAAAAATTGTCTCTAAAAGGTGTTAAAATTGTAAGAAGATTAACAAATCCATCTAAAACTACCTTCAACGAAGTTATAGTGTCCAGCATGCTTCAAAGCTTCGTAGCTATCATTGGGAGATTATATACCTACTCCAAGACCATGATAATGAACATGGTTAAGTAAACTTTGGATGATGAAAACAATTTTTTCAGTGACAGAAATAGAATTCCAATATATATGGCCAATGAATCATCTCATTAAAACCAATGTAATGAAGCAGTAGAGAGGATTCACCCAGAATTCACGAGTCTTGTTTGGTTCACGACAAAAATAAAAAAGTTAAGAACCTAAGGAGTTCGAGGAAATTGACGCTGGAACACATTTACCACATTCATTACTTTTCTTTTGACAAGCGTTCCAAACACTTGCTTTCATGATTTAGCACATCCTATTCTTTCAATGATATTCTCATCGTTGTCCAAAATATAAAAAAACAGTTATTTGGAAACGTTTGTTGTTTAATTATTTTCTCAAAACTAAATCCAATGAAGTGCAAAATTCCATAGTCTTTTATCATAATGAGATTCTCAGAGATGAGATTTCATTGAAAATGCTCCATAAAGGAGAACATTATCAAAAGAGAAGGGAAGTAGATGCAAGAATAACCGAAATAAAGTCCAAAAATAGAATAAAATAAGGAAAGTATTGCAAACAACCACCTTTCTAGCCAAAGGGTCTGGAAGCTCCACTTTGCGATTCTTTGAGTGCAATACCAACGAATAGATATGCAATGCAATGAGTCAATTTTCATACAGAAAAAAAAATCATGGAACTTCTCTTTGGAGCCACTTTCATTTGCAACACACAACTAAGTACATCTAGGGATCTCCATAAGTATGAGAGGCACATAATTAACTGAATTAAATCTTAGACACTGGAGAATGTCTCTCAAGTCTGCCATTCTTAAAAACCACACAAACCAAAAGGAGCAGAAGAAACAAGTTTCGAATCTCAACATTGACTAACATGAAATGACATGAAAGTTTACAGGTACTGGTTCATGCAATTACATACCCTTTAGACATTTTTTTTTATACTAACTTTTTCTTTTGTCGTTTTGATTGTCAATCATTTTGCACATGCTAAACTAAAAAATATCACCAGACTCTGGCAGGATTAAACAGACAAACATAGTACAAGCACAAAAATATGGATGACGAACACTTGTTGGTCAAAGTACCTCTTTGTTACGTTGGACGCCAACGGATGTTCTTCCTCCACAAAGATCCCATGCAAATATAATACCGTGTTTATTGGCCCCAAAAATAATCTATTGAATAATCAATAAAGGAATTTATATGGATCTTTATACAAAAGAAAGGCAAAAAAATTAGAAGAGCTACCCAAATCTAGTTATCCAGGACTTGGAATATAAATTTGTTTTTCTATTGTCCTAGGCATGTAAGCGGACGTTGATCCAGCATTCAGAAGACTTGAACAAAAGAAATATGATATAACATGTATCTTGAAAGCTACAGAAAGAGAAGACACAAATTTTAATACAACTAACCCAATTTTCCATGTTTAGTTGAATGCTATTGAGTGAACTGTGTGAATTTGAGGTGCGTTGAACATACGGATAGTGGCTAAGCTGCCTGTCCCATGCATAAATAACTCCGTTGACAGTAGATGCAAACAATCTGTAAAATGGTACAAGTATCCCTTAGTTCTAGTAAAAGAACATGAAAACGTTAAGTATGCCAGATAGAATTAACACCTCAAATGAAGGACTGCTTGTATTTTTATGTTTTTGTACCACTTAAAGCTACTAATGAACAACTAATGTTACTTTAGAAGTAAATTTAGAGGAAAATTTGTTTTAATTTCAATATCCTAAATATATCATGTTAGACAACGGAGGTTGTAAAAGGACAGAAAAAGTTGGATGCAAAGCGTAGGTCTAGTTTCAGCAGTCAGCCAAAAGGTCCACCTGCTTTTCTTTGTTAAAAAGTAATAAAAACTGTTTTTCCTCAAGTTTATATTCCAGAGAAGAATAAGTTGGCATCCTTGCATTGTCATTAGAGGTAAAAGCAACATCATACACGCCGTTGCAGACTTCCCACCCATGTGCAGTGCTAAGCTTCATTTTTAACACATGTATGACAAAATGTTGAGTAATGAGTAGGAGTAGCAGTTGTGGTAATGAGTGCTTCATATAATTAGGTCTAAGAAAAATTTGAGAACAATTTTATCAATACAATAGCCAGAAATTAAATTTCATAAAGACCTAATTCCCATCGACAGAACATATTCAAGACATCAGTAACCATATTGGAATTGATATGTAAATAAGAGTAACTATAACTGCATAAACGTACTTACACAAGTTGGGAGATCGACTAGAATTGGAGAGGTGTTCAAAGTATGACATCAATCACAGGATTTATCATACACACTATAAGCATAGGGCCTTACGCAAAGAAACATAAAACCATTAATTCTACTTACAGCTGAAAGACGATAGACCTAGTTTACATGATCCATCCCAGTTAAAAGAAGATGAGACATCAAAAGCTTTATCACTCTCGTCACCAGAATATTGATCAGAAGTTGTTAAGTGATCAAACAAATCAACTTCAAGCCTTTCAAGAGCCCAACTCTCAATACCAATGGTTGTGTTTGATTCAATTGATCTTCTCCAATCTTCTTCAATTCCAGGTATTGAACGTGCCACTGCCTTCCGAGATGGTTTACTCACCATAGCCAGCTTCTCAGCATCAAGGACACCTAATCAAATGCAACAAAATATGAAATCTCTATTCAAAATTATTAGTATGATTGGCCTGTATTCCAAACCTCCCTGCTTCATATCTATACATGCTCTGTTAACCAATTTTTCAAAAACTAAACTTAAAATATACAAAATTAATTAAATTTTTTCAGAACAAAAGTAGGTACCATCCTACTCTATAGTTGCGTGCCCTGCGTACTCCCAGCAGGCAAACACCTTACTGTGCACACAACCTAATTGGCAGTGCTAGCTGCTATATGTCATCTCAATGAAACCCGAAGCTGGCACAAATCGCAGATGGAAAACCTTGTAATTGGAACCTTGGATCATCCAGTGTTGAAAACATATTTCTTTGCCTACCAGAGGCAAGTATATGGAGAACCAGATTTTAAGGAAGATAAAGAGTATTTAAATATTTCTGCGTCTCCACCTTCTCATTTATCACACATACAAGAGAAAAATTATCTGATATTTTAATTTTTCCCTAACAAAAAAACAAACAAAGAAATCCACAAACCAATCGGACATGCAAACCATGGGGACCTAAAATAAGCATTTAAGACACAAGAAGCACAACGAATCACAAAAGCAGCTATGATGTGCCTACTGCCAAAGTAAATACAGTCGACACACTGCATCGAATCAAAGCCCTAGAGATAAATTCCTCGAGCATAAACCTTTGAATATAACAGGATGCATAGCGACACACAAATTCATTAATTCAACAGCAAAGTTTGTAATACCTAAAGATTGGAACAGGAAAGAGGAATCCGAGACGCAATCGATCAGACAATAATCGATAGAAGAAACATCAATAAGAGAAAGTGTCCGATCAATGTCGACATTCAGCTTATCGTCATCGCATCATGCAGAATCAAAATTTCAATCACAAGTTGAAATTAAACAGAAGCAGCAAAAGTGGCAAACAGACAAGGGCAACGGTTTGCAATGAAAAATATAATAATAGAAAGATGGGGGTGGAGAAAGATGAGGGAGGAGGAAGAGGGCAGGAGGAGGAAGAGGGCAGGAGGAGGAAGAGGGTAGGAGGAGGAAGAGGGCAGGAGGAGGAAGAGGGCAGGAGGAGGAAGAGGGCAGGAGGAGGAAGAGTGCAGGAGGAGGAAGAGGGAAGGAGGAGGAAGAGGGCAGGAGGAGGAAGAGGGTGGGAGGAGGAGGAGGGTGGGAGGAGGAAGAGAGGGGGTGTGGGAGGAGAAAGCAGGGGAGGGGGAACACTCCCAAAATCAACACCAACCTCAACACCATCTACAAAACCTGTAACGAACTAGTGGTTGATGTTTCGCAATAGTTCCAAGTAAGAGAGTGTAAAAGCTAGATCCAAAATATGTAAAGGAAGGAAAAGTAAATGTCATTAGCATGTTACGCTCCCAAAAGGAACACGAACCTCAAGCCATCTGAAAAGCTGTAACCTTCCGGTGGATCTTGTTTAGCCATAGTCCCAGGAGAAAGTCTGAAAGATAGGTCCAACATCCTTAAAGGAAGGAAAAATAAATGTCATAAGTATGGTATTGAAGTCATAGACTGGATACACGAGAACATACCCTCTTCGATGTAAAATTAGAAACACATAATACAAAGCAGAAAAGACAATAGAGGAGTCTTGTATGATCAACAGTCTGTCACAACTGTAACTACTGTTTTCCAACCAGTTCTCATTGGAGAAGCCCATAGAGGGGTCATATATGATGAAGAGTCTTGTATGTGGTTAGATATCTAACTTGAACTTGCTATAGAAAGTAAAGGCTCCAACAGGGGTGGCAATTAAATTTTATAATTTGCGAAAGGTTAAACAAAAACAAATTGAAATAATGATAGTATTGGTGTGTTATAAATAGTGCCACTCACTTGTAGGAATCTAACAAACTTACTTGCCACTCAATTTTCTAGATTTCATGCCCTCTTATTCACAACCTTCAAATGATGCTTCTCAACTACTGGACACATTTGTTCATAGAGCCAATTGGAATATCATCTCTGCCAGTTCATGATCAAGAAATTGAATATTCAGTTGCTATTATAATGTGGCTGCATTGGCATATGGTGTACGCAAGAAATAACTCTTCAAAGTACTTTACTACCTGCTTCCCTTCAGGAACAGTAGGTTCGCCCGATTTGAGACCTTTTTTCTGTACATACTCAAAATCAGCTTTTTTACCTGTAGTAAAGATGACCAAATGAAGCAATCAATTATACCGGTGTATATATATATATATCTGTATCCTTGTGCACTTACCAATTTACAGCATCATCCGTACCTCAAGCATAGCTACAATTTCTTAGTAAAAAACAAGGATATCGCTTCCAAACCAGCCCATCCAAGTCACCCTCCTAGAAGTGCATCGAAAATAGTTTGTCAGAATGAAGAACTCCTGGTTTGAGATAAATATGTAAATTGAGAAAATTGTGACCTCAATAAGTTTTGCAACATTCCGTTATTCCAATAAGCAACAACTTACAAATACTTTAGTATCAATGCATTCACCTTTGTGACTTGGGAAGACGTCAATTATGTTATCTGCTTATTCTAATCCACATGACCAAACAACAACTAATAGATCCGTACCAACTTTTGTTGATAATTACCTGGAAAGACAACAATAACAACTTATCCTCCAAAATACCTCCACATATAAATTACTGTTTCTATCAGTTTTTCATCTTGCTGGTGCAGAAAATTTCTCCTTACCTCCTAAATCTATTTCTAGCAAATAAATCTTATTCATGAATTTACAAATAATTATATACGCACCTTATATTTCTTTTACCACCTGTTCGAGCATTATGAGATGCTCCTCCGCATATTGAACATGAATAACATTTGTTTGCTTTAACATTTTCTACCATGCTTTTCAACCTTGTAGCTTTTGAAGGATGACCTCTACTAATTACCTTGGGAGGAGCAGCCACGTTACCATCTCCAATAGGGGAATTCTTCTCCTCGCATTTTGCAGTGGAATTTGGGTTGTCCCTTTTCATAGACAATAACTCTTCGTAATATTTATTTAATACACAACATGCTGCCTCATATCTTTCTTCATCCAATGCACCTTCTTCTACAACCCGAAGAGCATTACTGCAAAGGTCATCATATATGAGATTGAGTAGAGGTTTACAATCCTCGTTCAGCCCATTCTGATGATTTAGGGATACTCTTTCAACATGGTCCCTTGTCCTCCTTCCCAAGATGTAACGGTTTGGGATATCGAATATGTTATTAGCCAAGTAAGTCTTCAATGCAAGCCTACATAAAATACCCTCCGACTCGAACTTCCTACATGAACACAATACGGTCTCTTCCTCTTCATCAAACTTCACCAAATGTTTTTTTTCATATTCACTTTCTCTCCAAATAGTGAAAATTATAAATCTCCCATTCATTCCATTTTCCTTTGAACAGTAATGAATTGACAGTACCACCTCTGCTTGAAACAATTTGAACACTTCAGTAGTATATCGAGATCGAGTTTTTTTCTCCATTGCATAACCAATCATCAAGATAGGACTTCTGTCAAGTGTTCTGAAACCCACTTCACGCTCCTTGTGATATTGATGTTCTAATGCTTTACCATATGCCTCTAAAAACTCTGTCAACGTGGCCCTCTTACTAACATGTCTTAAAGAAACCATTCAAACTTTCACATCTTTGGGTAGTAGACATATCAGCTGTAAATACTTCCCGAGTAAATGCTGGAACCTATTTATGACGAAAGGCATAGATTTAATCCATCCAAACATTACTATGCTTTTTGGAGAGAATGTTCCACCTCCTCTCAAATTCTTCTGTTGTTTCACTAAATAGGTAGGCAACATTGAACTCTTTCTTAAAATCCTTGTCCTTTTGAATTATTGAGGTCATCTTCTGTTCTACCTTACTCACAATATGCCATCTACACAAATGGTGTTTTGTCAAAGGAAAAACCTGCAACCAAAATATTTGAATAAAAAAATTACAAAATCCATATTAAAACAAATGACATTTTATTAAAACCACTAACCTCACTGACGACATTTGAAATGGCAGCATCTTGATCTGTGATAATGACTCCTGGTGGTACTTTATTCATCGTATTTAAGAATATATTGAATATCCATATATACGAATCAATAGTCTCATTGCACAATAAACTAGAACCAAAAACAATGCTTTGTCGATGATTATTACACCCAACAACTATCACGAATGGCATGTCATACCGATTTGTCTTGTAAGTAGAATCTATACTAACCACATCTCCGAAATGGTTATATGCTATTCACGATTTTGCATCAACCCAAAAAAACTTATTCAATTTCCTTCATCATCAATATCGACCATATAAAAGAAACCTAGATTCTTTTGTTTCATATCATCGCAAAATTGAAGAGCTGCTCGAGCATCACCACTTTGAAGAGATTTTTTTCTTTCATTACTGACAAAGTTTTGTATATCTCTTTGGCTAAAAGGCACATTCCTTTTTCCGCCTACATCTTCTGCAAAGACTTTATGTATTTTTGAAGGTCCAATTCCAACTCCATAATTTTTTTGGATAAGTCTTTTATGGATCGTGTTTTGCCTCTTGTGCGACCTAACAAATTGAATAGTTGCTGATGAATGCAACTCATGGTTATGCACACTTACAAACTCAGTGACTTCCCATAACTCTTCACTACCACTCTCTCTCTGATTCACGACAATGTGTGCACCACACCCACACCGAGTTACTGACTTTGCTTTGTTGTTGGCACCTCCTTCAAAGCGTTTTCGAACTCTAAATCCTTCTTTTGAACAACAATACCTTTTTGCAATGACTGAATTATCCTTTTTAGACAACCTCGATGAGCACTTTCTCACCCCAAAACCTTTGAACTTGGCATATTCATTGTAGAATTGAAAAACATCGTCCAAAGTTTTGAAAGTCATGCCAATGCAAGGAATTTTAGCTGCATCTGTTTCAACTTCACTTGGCCTAAGACTTGTATCCATAATCGTATATAGTTGTAGTAAATCCTCACAATATTCCCCATCACCAACTACCGTTGAATTCTTATGGCTGGTCATATCTTTTACTTCAGAGTTAACCCTTCCTGCTGAAGTAAAGTTGAAGATAATTTATATGCTTGGGAAGTGCAATTGAAGATAACTATGCTCAACACGTAGAATTGAGAAAGCAAATGATATGTCACTTGCATAGTGGAAACAATAATAAATACTAATAGTTACTCTGAGCACCTACAGAACATCTCGAAAACAATCACTAAGTAATAGATCAAAACATAAAACAAAAAATACAAACAATAACATGCCTCATTCAAATGTAATGACTATGCGGAACAATGAACATATAAGCGGAGGAATGAAAGCAAGATACAATGGGTTGAGGTTTCGGTCGGTGTTCGCACTAATACTATATGTGCGAACGCGGCTGCACTGTAGCCTACATATATCGAGAAATCTTACATGCGGGTCCCTCAGACGCCCACTTTTTTAATGGTGCACGTTGGCAAATGTAAACAAACCAAGGGTATAAAATTTATTTCCAATAACACCCTTCATTCTAAGGAAGAAGTTGTTTAATTACATTTATATCCCCAATGTTCCAAATATAACTATTTGCATAAATAATAGTTTTTAATTCCCAATTTTCTAATGCAAATAAAAATTAAACAAACTTTTTTAAAAAGATATAAAATTCTGGTTCGGATTCGAGTTCCAAATTTAAAACCCGTTCAAGTTTTTCACAGATTCAGGTTTCAGGTTTGTAAGTTGGGCCGAGTTCTGCTTTCTATGTCGGGTTGGATTCTAGGTTTTCAAAAACCCTACATAATCTATCATGTCACCTTTTCGTGGTTCAAGTCTATGTTTCTACTATGTATGTGTCTGTAGTTAACATCTGAGAGAAAAACAAGTATCTCATAATTGACCAGTTATTTCCCTTGCATTTGCGCCTAAATAAATAAGCATCTTAGGCAGCAAACTAACAAAAACAGAGCTGAATGTTAAATGGTCATAATCCTAGAAAATGTTTTGTTTCTCTGAACCTAAGGCTTATCTTGGTTGCTCCTTCCCGTTTTGTTTAGTATTGTGTACTTGTCATAGTTTTTTATGGCTGTGATGGTTTCTACCTGATTTGTTCTTGTTTGTTGTTTCATTTTTTTTTTCTTCAACAACATTTGAATGTGTTCTTCAGAAAGAAAATTGCGTGTTTGGTGCTTTACAACCATTACAGGTGTATATGTAGAGCTGAAAAAAGATTTCAGACATCTAACATCCAGTATCCAACCTCTTATGAATATCCACCCGATTATAAATATATCCCTAAAATTCAAAGATCGGGATCTGAATCAATCAAGCGTAGAGCCAGACCTTGGAAATTCTCTGCTTACACCATAGCTAAGACAGGTTTGTCACAAACAAATATTTTAACACTTCTCAGAAAGAGGACAGATTACATATCTCCCTTTCCCATCCCCACTTACCAAATAATTATTTGTGCAGCTATAACTGATGCACACGGCACAGGGTGTCTGACGCAAAGACATTCTATTCCACCTTTCATGATACTCCAAAAAGGAGAAGGTTCTCCAAGGAGGAATGGGACGCATTCACGAGAGAGTCAACAGAAAGAGCCATACAGGGTCTAGTTGCCTCTCCAGACTTCAATAATTGGGCTACAACAAATGCTGACATCATAACATTGACTCATGAAGATGCCAGAGGTACAATGAAGGTGCCCCAGAGAAGGTGGTTTGGTTGGTTAAGTTGAATTTCCTAGTTTTGGGTCAAATTCATTCGACACGAGAGGTTCAGTAACATTGTCGAAACAAATTTTGGTGTTCTAATAAAACTCCCCCGTCTAATTTCGAGAAATCTTACGTTCGGGCGCCCACACCTATGATTTCTCGCTCTTATCTATTTTCTATTTTTTCTGTCTCGAATTCTAAGATTGATACTGCCATTGGAGATATTGGGGTTTCATTTTTCTACTTATAAAAAGTGGTCTCGCACTCGTCGTGCTGTGAGAGGTCAATTCTTTTAGTTGATGCTTCCATGTGAGTTCGCAGAGGTGATTACTTTTTTGTTGTTGTTTCCTGATCAAGACATCTCTACTTATAGGTACATCTTATTCCATAATCATCCCAGGTTGTCTCTAGCCAGGTTCCACTTCTCTCATCTATGGATGAACAAAAACTGCATGGTTTCTTGATTTTCTCATCCGGCAACCCCTTGATGATAGGGTAGTTCATCGTCTTGTTTCCATTGAGCCAGTGGCTGATGGAAACATTCGCCTCAAAATATCGCTTGCTTATTCTCTGGGGAATACACAGTGACATTTTAAAGGACTCAATCTCGGAGAAAATGTTAGAGTCATTGGAAGCATATGAAAGATTAGTCCACCAAGAGGGGGGAAGGGCTTTACATTCTATGAAGACGGCATATCATGCTGTAGCTCTACAATATTGTGTGAGGTTTCTAAGAGAAGAATATGGAAGTTTTAAAGAATTTGCTTGTGCTGTTGATGGCATATGGAAAGGTAGGGTTTCTGCATTGGAAATGTTGGATCGTTGTAATTTTATTACAGATCAGTTAAGAAAATCAAAGAAGGAAATGGTAGCAACTCTTAGGAACTATGGGGTTCGCAATCGTTTATTGGGAAATGATGCAAGGAAGGGGGCTATGGATTTTATTAAAGATTTATGGGAAGAATCAATGAAAGAGATGGGGCCACCATCCTAGAATCTCTGGCGGGCAACGGGTGACGGGCGGCGGGCAACGGGCGACGGGCGACGGGTGACAGGGGACGGGCGACGGGCGACGGGCGACGGGCGACGGGCGACGGGCAACGGGCGACTGCCAACCATCAAGCGGCAGCCATCAAGCGGCAACTGACGAGCGCAAACTATGAGCGGTAATCAGCAAGCGGCAACCGGGAATCCGAGGTTGATGAACGGAGAAAAGAACGACAAGAGTCGAGAGGGCAGAAAAATGAAAGAAAAAACTAAAGGTAAAAGGGTATTTTTGGTATTGAAAGTTATATACTTAATCGACATTTGTTATCCGCGTTTGCATCGTTTAAAAATGTGTGAACGCGGCCGCACGGTAGCCCGGTCCTATCCATCTCTCATCCTTTTGAATTATGTTATGCGGATCAACAGTAACTTGTTAGGAAGGCTACTTTCAGTTTCTAAAAATGAATATGTTTTCAAGTAGAGGCCATAAATTGGTAGTTCATAGGGGACCAAAAGAATATTTGAGAGTTCAAAAGGACCAGAAATTTCTTCATCAGTCTGTGTTTTTCAGATCTAAACTCAAATAAAGATATCATTGGGTAATTAAAATCTAATTAATTTGTTTTTGGTGAACACATGATTTTTTTTGGTTTAATCAAATGTTGTGTTGGATGAAAATGTGAAAGAAGCAAATCTTATTATTGGGTTGTTTACTGAGCTTTTTTTCATTTGGGTCCGTTTGTGGGAGTCAAATACCTCTTCAGCTTTACTTAGTAAATGCTAAATAAATAGCTTTGCAATTTCTTAACTCTATCTGACACAATCTTGTCAATTTGGGCTCCTAGAAACAATTCAATATAGCAACCTCAAGAGCACGAAAATAAATACTGAACAATATGTTTCCAATCCTCTCTATGTTGAGAAGGGAGACTCTGGTTTGAATAAAACGCCTTTGGAGAAGATCCAGATCTTGTAAACGGGTACATGTATGTGGATCGTGAAATGCACGTTTGATGTACAATATACAAAATTAAAGAAAGGGTAATTTGGTAATTTTGTTGTGAGTATATGGGTGCGACTTCTAGAACTCCTTTGATTCGATCACCAAATAGACACAAAACAGTCGAAGTACGTCTTTTCACGAACGAATGGAATGGATTTGAATTTTGCCTAAGCTTGACGAAAAATTTGATATTCCAAAATAGTGGCAGAAGTGCTTGTTGGTATCTCACAGATTTGGAATGGCAATTTGGAATTTTTGACGTACGTTCTCCCCTCTGCCTGTGTGCGTCTTTCCCCAGCTTAGTGCTTTATAGCCTTGTCGATTTTTACTGTGTGGACTAGATCTGTCGGAGTACTTGTAACCCATTTCGACCGCTTCTTCGGGTCTCTGTCGGCGTCGTCAGTATCTTTGGCATCATTGGCGTGGTTGAGTGGCGCCGGAGGGGGGAAGCGGTTGGCCGAGGGAAGGCCGCCTCTTCACTTCGCTTCGACGAAGCGAAGTGGCGAGCCTTGGAGCCTTGCCCTTACGAGGCTCCGGCTCATTGGTCCGGAATACTGGACTTTAGGGATCCGGTTAGGGTAGGGTACCGGGATAGAGTGTCGGTCCGAAATGGCAGACCTTAGGGATCCGGTTAGGGTAACGGGATAGAGGCGGCGGCGCTTCCATGCGTTGATTCCCTATTCGAAGGAAGTGGTAGATGGGTCGGGTTGCGACCCTTTACCATCGGGTCACTCGGGGGCGGGTCGACCCAGTTTTGTTTTTTTTTTTTTTAAATTAAAAGTTTAAGGTAACTTAAATTAAAATTACTTCATCGAAGGAATTTAATGGGCGAATTAGGCTGCTAGATACCAAATTGGGCTTCAATCAGTCAAATTGGGCCTTGATAGGTAGAATTCCTTTTCTCCAGATAGAATCTAAATTGGGCCTTAATTTGACATGACTTCTCAAATTGGGCCTTAATTAGGCATGACTTCTCCAAATTGGCATGACTTTTCTGAATAGGGCCTTTAATTAGGCATTTCTTCTCTAAATTGGGCCTTTAATTAGGCATGATTTCTCGAATTGGCCTTAATTAGGCCTGACTTCTCTGAATTGGGCTTTTAATGAGGCATGACTTCTTCGAATGTAACCCTCACAACTTTTCCCGAATCAAGCTATTTGAACTGAGTTAATTTGCCACTTGAATCTAATTTGAATCAGATAGGCGACCTTAATAGGCTGGGCTTCGCTGAACCAGATTCGCATTGACTTCATCAAACCGTCTTAATGGAATTTCAACGAAGTCCCAATTCCATTTTAACCTTGTAATCGAATTTCAACCAAGTCCCAATTCCATTTTAACCATGTAATCGTCCAATTCCATTTTAGCCATGTAATCGAATTTCAACCAAGTCCCAATTCCATTTTAACCATGTAATCGAATTTCAACCAAGTCCCAATTCCATTTCAACCAAGTGATGGACAAGCGGTCTTAACAGGCTGGATTTCGTCGAATCAGGCCTTAATCGGCATGAGCCTCTTCAAACCCTACTTCAATTCTTTTTGAACAAATTAACTCCCCTTTTCTGGACGAACGGGCCCTCTTCAAACCCATCTTCTCAATCAAAGAATTTGGATTTTGATTTTGAATTATGAATTTTGAAATCGGTCTGACCTTTGAATTTTGAATTTGAATTTTGAAATCGGCCTGACCTTTGAATTCTGGACTTTGCAGATGGCTGCCCTCTCTGCGACTTTGACTAGTGGGTTGTGCGCCTTTGATCATGTTGTGACGGTCGGAGGAGAACCACTCTTGACTTTGGCTCTCTATATAGAGGTGAGGCTTCTCGTATTACTTATTGTCCTGGTGGGGAGACGTTCGCTTCTTCAGGGGTCTTTGAGTAGACCTTTGGCCATCGGAGAGCGCGTTTTCTTTATTCCTTACTCTAACTCTTCTTACGAGGACGTAGCGGATGGACCAGAGGCTTTCACACTTCATAGTGATTTACACACCGTGAACCAGTCTCCTCTGCCACAGACCCTTGCAGATGATTTCATGGACGAAGGAGTTAGACGGAATTCCCATACCTGACATAACTTAGGATGCGCCACTTCCTTTCCTTTTTGTGTGGACTATGCTTTTGGGTCGGTGCAGTCGTACTCTCTGTAATGCAGGCGTTTATTAAGGGCTTTGGGCATCTATTTTTCGTTATAGCTGCGATGCACCGGTGGTCCAAGCTTTTACTGACGCATGGTGTCCAGAGACAAACACGTTAATTTACATGTCAAGGCGAGCTCTCCATCACTTATACTGGATATGGATCAAATTTTTTGCTTCCCTATCTCTGGGTTGTTTTACGATGAAGTGTGTTTGATGGTAGCAGATTTTAAGGATGTGCGTAGCTTGGCGTTACCCTATAGCTGACAATTTTTGTTCCTGGCACATCATCGTCTCTGTCAAAGCTCAAAGTCCACCACTACTCCTTTGTCTACGACCTCCTGGGTTTCGTTTTGGTTCCGTACTGATGACATCGCCATTCCAATCCATGATCCTTGGACTGCTTGGTAGGATGCTTATGGCAAGGGCGCGACCACTTCGCAAGTGGACAGCCATAGAGCAGGATGTTTTCAGCCCACTTCGAGTTATGCCAGGTAAGAAAGATGAGGTCCATTTGGCGGCACTCCTCTCTTTGTGGTTATCCCGGTTTGTATTCCGTGTGCGTGGTGGCGATGATCTACAACCCATGGTCTTTAAGGTGGTGAGTTATATGGCCACTGGGTACGATTCACCTTAGCCGGTCCCGCTTTGGCTTATCTATATCGTGGCTTGGGTCAAGCCTCTGCTGGAACATCGAAGATCGTTCAATGGTCATACTTGTATTCTTGGCTGGTCGTTTATTTTCACACCCATGGAGAGGATCTTGAAAGGGTCCGTCGTCCTGGCATGATATCTTTTGGGAATCCTTCCCTTTGACGGACTTTTGATGAGGAGCAAGCTCGTGACTTATTCCGACGCCTCCCTGTGCCGGTTTGGAATCGTTACATCCTTGGTGCGAGCACTAGTTCTGTCTTGGCCAATGAGCTTTTGGCACCAACTTCTAGGCCAGCTTACGAGAGTCTCCACAGTGTTTGCTGCTGTTATTTGATGGTTTGTTGCTTTAATCATTTCTTCGTTGCCAGGATTCGGCTGGGGACTTGGAGGCTAAGGCCAATCAGCGAGAGACATCCTCTTTGTCTGAGTTGTTGACTCTGTGGGAGGCTAGTCTTATCCGCCCTTGTGGTCGACTCGATTTACCTTTGCGAGAGGAACCTACTTGGGATCCTAGGACCACATTTTCTTTTTAGTCTTGGTGGAAAGAAAATATGCTCCCACGATTTGATGTACGTTTTTTTTTTTTTTTTTTTTTTTTTTTTCTCATTGTCGTATGTCATTCTAGCGAGGTCGGACGGAGTCAACTGCTTCTGTTGCTGCAATGAGCAGTGGAGAAGAGGGTTATGACAGTGATCGTTCCCATCCGTGTCGACGACGGCTGAAAGGCAACCAGCAAGTTGGAGCACCCTCGGTAAGAAACATCGTAACTTGTTTCTCATTTCTTTTGTTTTTGTCTTGTGGTTCCTAATGTTTCCTTAAATCTCAGGCGAATAAGAAGAAGGCACCATTAGCTGCTTTGAATGGCGCGTCAGCCAAAAAGCCTTGCATAGAAACTGAGCCTTCTTCTCTCCCTTCGCCACTGACTTTCCTTCCTCCTATTTTGGAGAATGGGCCACCATAGACGGAGCCTCCCATCGAGATGGTTCAGATATTGTCTTCCCCAGAGGCCGACCTTCCTACTTCGAGTATGGGTACAATATAGACTCTCCTTTTGGAGGTATCTGAGGCATCTCAGGAGGTGAGTTTGGTGCCTCCTCCAGAAGCGGTGGTTACCCAAACAACTTCAATTTTTGTTGCTTCCCCAGAGGATATTGCGGTGGTGGAAACCTCTGTAGCGACTTCCATTGCTTCCATGACGCCTGTTCCTGAGGTTGCCCTAGCATGGACTCAGCTTGAGGCTTCGTCACTTGTTCAAGAAGTGACGCCACTTGTTCAGGAAGCGACTCCACCTGCACCTCCAATGCCTACCTCTACAGTGACTCCCTTGCAGCAGTTATGATCTAATTTTGGGAGTATTATGCTGCAAATTTGGAAAGACAAGGTAGCTCCTCTCATGCTTTCACCAGATGTTGCGCACGATTCTTCTTTTGCCACTGATACGGAGTTCATCATCAGTAAGTTGCAGGAAGTGGGTCATGACGTAACTAGTTTACGAGGCTATACCCAAAGGCTTCAGGCCCTGACAGAGGCAGAGAGTATAGCTGAAGGGAAGACAAGCCGGATTTCAAGAGAATCGGCAAAAAATAGTGCTCGAGAAACCTTGGATGTGCTGACCTCCAAGCTGGATAAAGCCAAGATCACTTTGGATGAGGCTTCTGAAGATCTCTCACAAGCTAAACTTGATAAAAAAAATGCCCATGAACGCTTGGAGCTGGCTAAATAGTAGGCTCAATCTGCTGATGCTAAGGTTGTGTACATTGAAACTCAAGTTGAGCAGATTCGAGAAAGTGTGAGAGTGGCGAAGGGAGCAATCCTTGAAGCTACTCAGAAGGTGGAGGAGATCCTTGCCTTGCCTACTCTCAGCACGACTGAGGAAGCGAATCTTCTGTCATTGACGGCTGCTTTTACAGAATCGTAGCAAGAATTGTCCAAGGACCTCTTATTTGATTTGTATATGATTTCTTTTCTTCATGTATTTCAACTTTAGTGGATGTAATTTTAGGTGCGAACTTTTCCCCATCTTTGCTTGTAGCCATATGGTCTGCGCACGGCCAGAACGAGGTCACCATTTTGAAACGAATGGAACTTCACCTTTTTGTTGAAAGCCCGAGTGAGGCGAGCCTGGTAGCATTTGAGCCTTTGTTGTGCTTTCAGATGTTTTTCATCGAGAGATTCTAACTCCTGTCGACGAAGTCGAATATTCTCTTCTTCAGTAAGCCCTTCTTGAACAACTACTCTTAGGGATGAAATTTGGATTTCGAGCGGCAATACTGCTTCAACACCGCAAACTAACGAATAAGGTATTGATTCTGTTGCAGTCCAAAATGTAATCCTGTATGCCCATAGTGTCTCTCCAAGTCTATCTTGCCAGTCTTTCTTGTTCCCTGCCACCGTTTTCTTTAAGATTTTACACAACGTTTTATTGAAAGCTTCTGCCATGCCATTTGCGGCAGGGTTGTATGCTGTGGATGCCCTTTATTGGATGCCAAATTTCTCGCTGAAGTTGGCCATGGTCTTGTTACGAAATGGGGTACCGTTGTCGGTCATGATATATCTCGAAACACCATACCGATATAAGATTCGTGTTCGAATGAAGTCGACCACAGTGACAACTTTGATTTCTTTGTAGGCTGTTGCTTTTGCCCATTTAAAGAAATAATCCGTAGCCGCTAGGCTGTATTGGTGATTTACAGATGACTTCGAAGTGATTGGACCGATAATGTCCATTTCCCATGCTTCAAATGGCCAAGAGGCCACTGTTGGATGTACGGGCTTGGAGGCTGATGAATGTAATTAGCGTGTAGTTGACATGCTGTGCAATGGCGTGCTAATTTCATAGCATCTCTCAGCATTGTAGGCCAGTAGTAGCCTAATTGCTTGACTTGAAGGTGTAGTTTGGGACCTGCTTGAAGAGCTCCACAAATTCCCCCATGTGCTTCCACCAAAATGGCTCAGCCTTCTTCCTTAGAGACACACCTAAGTAAGATATCGTCATAAGATCGTTGGTACAATGTGTTACTGAACAAGCAAAATTTGGGCACAACTCTTCGAACATAAGCCCGGTCTTTTAATCCTTCGGGTAATTTCTTGTGCTCTAAGTAGTCGAGGAATTTTTTACGCCAATCTTCTTCCTCGATTGCATAGACTAAAACTTGATTTATTTCTTTGTCCCCCGATACCTTTTCCAGGATAGGTACCACCCATACAGGGATCCGTTCTGGCCTTGTGTCGAACTATGCTAGATTTGCGGTGATTCCTGCCAATGCGTCTGCTTGACTATTGTAGGCTCGGGGTACATGTCCCAGATTTACATTCAGAATCTTCTCGAGTAGCCTTTGAGCCTCTTCATGATAAGGAACGAGTTTATCCTTCCTGACTTCAAAATCACCGATTAGTTGTTTGTTCACCAAGGTCGAGTCACCGAAGATTTTTAGTCGATTGTTGGGTGTCTAGCAAGTGCACTAGGTCAGCAAGTAATATAGACTCGAGAGTCCAGATATCAATCCCACAGAGACCTTGATGAGAATTCAGTTTAAGTAAAGATGTTTCTATTGATTGAGGGAAAAAAAGTTTTTTTTTGTTTTGGTTTTGAAAACAGAAAAGAAAACAGAATTAAGCTACTAGAAAAACTAATAGAGATGAGATGTTGGGGAAGAGTGTCAATCCCTCCAAGCTGTTAACATGTAGAATTCTGATTTTATAGCTCAAATATCCTTGCCTTGACTTAGCTTTTGAAAACCTAGTTACCCATATACATGACATAACTTTCACTTATTCCTTGAACTCTTTCTCAACCGGAACATTCAAATGCTAAGTGCATAAATATAAAAGCTTGAAGATTTACTCTTTCTTATTCAGAACAAGAGTTATAGAAGTCACATCACTTTTCAACTAGTCTCCTTCATAACCGGAACAATATAGTTTGAAAAACAAGTTGTTTTAGAAAACAAAGAATCATATAACGAACCCAACTTTCTACTGAAATTTAACTTCTCTATTCGAACCACATTAAACTTCAAATATCAATTCAGATAAGAAATAAGCAATGAACTCAGTTTCTAAAACAAAAGCAGGATGTTTTATTGCTATAAACTTCAAAATTCAAACATAAAACAGTTAGGAGTTCATGACTTCCCCAACAAAGAGAGACTACTCTGATGCGATTCTTGCTAATCACTAGCAAGAGGACTAATCAAAGTAATATAGACTTTTATTCAAGTCCGAATATCGTCCCACAAGGACCAAGCCAGCAATTAATTGCTTTGTGAATAAAAATCTAAAGTTTAAGGAATCTGATTTTGAAACAGTTTTAAAACTAAACCAGTACTGAAAACAGTTAGGGAAAAGTCTTTGAGGAAATTTAATGATGAGAGAAGGAGTTGGGAATCCAATTCCCTCCCTAGACACTTCTGAGATTGACTAGAAAATAGTTTTGGAAATCAGTTTCTGACGAGCTTATAAAACTATGGCTACAATCCGCATCAGCATCACCTTTTCTATCTCCTAGAGCAAACTAACCGGTATAATCTACTCTACTTGACAGCATAAACATGAAGCTTATATGTCCTAGGCAGATCAACTAATCCAACAGGGTATTACTTTAAGGTCGAGGATTAACCCAAGGATTAGTGATCTACCTAGTGCATAAACTCAAAAAAACTGTAAACTCCTATCAGCATGTCTCACCTTAAGCCCAACGTCACCTTATAACCAGTACATAGCTAGACAGCAAGTATGAATCAAGAAATTACAGCAATGAAAACTCATTCATGCACCAAACTGAAAACCAATTAAATTATAAGTATCAATCTCATTACATGCCTAGGGAGTCATGGACTCCCAACTAAAAACGATTACTCCATGCTAGAATTGAAAGCACACAAAAAGATTTGTACAACAGCCATGAATTAAGAAAGAATAAGTAAAGAAAACTCCCTTGGGAAGAATTCCCTTAATCCCTCTTGCTCCTTGGCTGAATGCTCCACCTCTCTTCCTCAAAGTGACCAGAGTTCGTGTGAACTCCCTCTGGACCTTCTCCTCTTTCTCTCAACTAACCTAAAAAGCAAAACTGAATACAAAATTGAATGTAAAGTACAGAAACTCAAACTGAAACTGAGCTATGCCTCGGACCCCATTTTATACTTGAAACTCTGTCCAGGACTTGTAATTTCAGCTTCTGTCCAAGGGTGTGAATTATGACTTCCCGGCATCATAATTGGATGAAATTATATCAGGACCTTCCTTCTGTAGTCCTTTCCATTCTCACAAATTTTGAATCCATTCTGAGTTGGGAAGCTCGAGATATGAGGGGAGGAAGTTGCCTGATTTCTGCTGCTGATTTCTGCTTTGGGTCCACCACTTTGGAGATGTGCAAATCGAGAATCCTAGCTTGGATTGATTTGATTTTTCGTGACAAGATCCTCTGTAGTGCCAGGAAGCTTCGTTCGAAGTTTGGCTTTAATTGGAATTGTGAAACTCCTTCTCTGCTCCTTACAAAATTCGGATTTATCTCCTCCCATTAGCAGCAGTTTCCTATTTTAAACTAACTTCTTCTTTTGGACCATTCAATGCACCTGGACTTAAGTACATTGCCCTAAACTCTTCGTGGGCACCTTCCTTATACGTCTAAGACTCCTTCTCCCAAGTTTGGATTTGATTTGATTGCAGGTTTCTGAGATTTTTGTGCTTTACTGCTGTTGCGTCATCGGCGCGGTCGCGTCAAATTATGGCGCGGTCGCGCCGAATTATGGCGCGGTCGCACCGAAATATGGCGCGGTCGCGCCAAAATATGGCGCGGTCGCGCCACTTGAGCCGATATCCGTCTAAGTCAGGAGATCACGCGGCGTGGTCGCGCAGAATTATGCTATGGGGATGGCGCGGTCGCTCCAGTACTTGGACAATTCCTTGGTCCGTGGATGGCAACTTCTCTTTCTGCTTTTAGCTCTCTTTGGCCCGTCCGTTCTGGCTTTGCAAGAGGTCGCGCCAGTTGTTTGGCGCGGTAGCGCCCTGTTGTGGCGCGGTCGTCGCCAATTCACATTCCCCAAACGTTGGCTTTCATGACCGTTGGGCCGTTGTACATTTTTCCACTTTAATTTGAATTTCCGCGGATTTATTTGGCGCGGTCGCGCCAGAATCGGCGCGGTCGCGCCGTTCTTCTTTTTGGCCTCTTTTGCTCATTTTTCTTCAATTTTTGCTCCAAATCCCGTTTTTCTTCTTCCACTGGGTAATTGAGACATAAAACATAAAACTGAGTCATAATTGTAGATTTTATGCTTGGAATTAACTCAGAATTAAGTTTTTTAATCAAATAACATGCCCAAAGATAGTGTCTTTTTGACACTTATCATACTTCATAATAATAGAATAAACACACAGTAAAAAGGATTCAATTACAGCCATGGAAATAAGATGAAAACAAGTACAAAAAACCCCCTTTTGAGGAACTTCCCCTTAGCTTCAACTCCTCCTTGACTGAAATCTCCTCCTCTCTCTAAAGTGCCAAGAGGTCGTGTAAGACTCCCTATGGACTTTTCTCTTCTCTCTACCCTAACTACAAAATAATAAAAACAAACTAAGAACTATTCTAAGAGCTGGAACTCAGAACAGGATGAAAACTGGATGATTTATGCTCTGCCTCGCATGCCTATTTATACTTGAAGCTCTGCCCAGAACATGTAATTTTGGCCTCTGTCCAGGGGTTTGAATTGTGACGTCCCGACCTGAGAATTTGCTGAAATTACATCCAAACCTTCCTTACATAGTCCTTGACTTGTGTACGAAATTTTATGTCATTCTGAGTTGGGAAACTTGAGATATCTCCTAGAGAAGTTGAACTGGTTCTGCTGCCAATTCCAGCACTGGGTCCACCACTTTGAAAATATAAAACTCCACAAACCCGACTTGGATTGGCCTGATTTTCCGTGTCATGATGCTAAATCCTCTCAGGAATCTGTGGTCCAAATTTGGATCCAATTGGAACTCGGGATCTCCAGATATGGCCTCTTCAATCTTGGACTTGTACATTCCTTATATGGCAGCAGTTTCCTTCTTTGTCTTGGACTTCTCTTCTTGACCATTCAATGCACCTAGACTCTGGAAATATATCATAAAATCTTCGTGGATACCTTCCTTAGCCAATTAGGACTTCTTCTTCCAAGTTTGGGCTTGATTGGTAGTCAGAATCCCAAAATTTCTGCAAATCACGAAGCTGAGTCAGCGGCGCGGGCGCGCCGAATTGTTCTATGTTTTGGTGCAGTCGCACCATTGGAGCAGGATTTTGTCTAAGTCCGGAAAATGGCTTTCGGGTTCCATATGAAGAAGGATTCTGCGTGGCACGGTCGCGCCACTTTATGCTATAGAACTGGCGCGGTCGCGCCACTCCTTAGACACTTTGCCGACGTCCCGAAATAGAACTTGACATCTTCGTAAGGAAACAGTGCGGCGCGGCAGCGCCACCGATAGCGCCATCTTCATGGCGCGGTAGCGCCCTCGTGGGGCGCGGTCGCGCCGTTTCACATTCACGAACTGTCCTCCTTTCAGCCTCACTAGCTGTTCGGATTTTCTTGATTTTAATTGAATTTCCGCCCATTTTCCCGGCGCGGTCGAGCGAGAATCGGCGCGGTCGCGCCGTTTCCTTTTTTGGCTCTTTTTGCTCCTTTTCCCTTCATTTTACCTCATAATTCAGATTTTCTTCTTCTATCAGGCACCTGAGATACAAAACTTGAATTTGAGTTATATAATTCATTTTCATGCTAATAATTAACTCAAAATGGAAGTTTATGCTCGTTAAATTATGCATAAATAAGTGTCTTTTGGACACTTATCATCGAGTAAGACCCATTTCGATGGCCATTCCCAACCCAAGGATTACAGCTTGGTATTCAGCCTCGTTGTTTGTGCAACAGTGAGGTAAGATGAAGGAATATGGCATCAGGTCGTCGTTTGGAGACATAAAGAGGATGTTAGCGCCTGCCCCATTCTTACGTATGGCGCCATCGAAATACATCCTCCAAGGAGGTAGTACTTCGATGTAGAAGTTCTCTTCGTTAGGTAAATTTTCGTTTACCTCCCATTCTACCAGGAAAGGGTGATCAGCTAGCGCTTGTCCTTTTATAGCTTTTTGTGGGATGACATTGATTTCAAACTCAGATAGCAACAAAGCCCATTTAGCCAACCGTCTAGAGAGCATAGGCGTGGACATGATGTATTTGAGGGGGTCTGCCCGAGAGATAGGATTTGTGGAGTGTGCAAGCAAGTAATGTCTCAACTTTTGAACAACGAAGATGAGGGCCAGACACGTCTTTTCATTCGGGGAGTAGTTGAGTTCCTCTCCAACCATCATACGTGATAAGTGTCTAAAAGACATTGTTTTAGGCATGAATTTATGATTAGAAATCGTAATTTTGAGTTGATTGTTAGCATGAAAATGACAAATATAACTCAAATTCATGTTTTGTGTCTTAGGTACCTGGTAGAAGAAGGAAATCTGAATTCTGAGAAAAATTGAAGCAAAAATGAGTAAAATGAGCTAAAAAGGGTTGGCGCGACCGCGCCGATTCTGGTGCCACCGCGCAGGGAAAATAGTCAAAAATTCAAATAAGTGGAGGAAAATACCCAACGGCTAGGACGGCTTCAAAGAAGACAACTCGGGAAAGTGGAAATAAGGAGACATGGATGAAGGGTATAGAAATATTTCTTTGTCAAAGTGAAGAAGGAGTAAGAGAAAGAAAAAAGAAAACTTTGGGCTGAGTAGGAGAAAGGCCACCTTGTGTGTGCATCGGGACTCGGGCCTTAGCAAGCTTAGAGTCTCTGAGTCAACCGACAAGGTAAGCTAGACTCTGAACAAAGCCAAAAGAGAAAAATAAGAGGAGGAAAAAGAGAAAAAGAAAATTCTTGGCTAAGTTAGGAGAAAGGCCACCTCGTGTGTGCACCGGGACTCGGGCCTCAGCAAGCTTAGAGTCTTGAGTCAACTGGCGAGGTAAGCTAGACTCTGGACAAAGCCAAGAGAAAAAGTATACATAGGAAAGAAAAAAAGGAAAAGGGAAAGAAATGAGGGATCAATTCAAAAGAATAAGGTTGGGGTGAAGGAGTTTGGAGGAAGTGCCACAAGATCAGATGCATGCTCAGGAAAATGAAATATGGATATGGGAAGGAGAATAAAACCCAAAAGAAATAACAAAAAAATCTTCATCATACCCATTACCCCTGCCTCATTACAACCCATAAAAGACCTATTGATCAGAATTGAAAATTCCTTTAGGTTAGTGGAGAGTGGACTGAGGGTTGGCTTATGGAGTTAAAGTGAGACTTGTCACTTGTATGGGAATGTACATCTTTGAAAAATTTGAAGAAAATTCGAAATCTGTTTTGACTAAGCAAGAAGAACCATCAATAGGAAAGAAGTGAATCATCTATCTTGGAAACTTTAAAAGGGAGGATCACTAAATTTTTCTTAGTCTTTACAAATCTATCACGTTTATCTCTTTCAGAGTTTGCTCGAGGACAAGCAAAGGTTTAAATTTGGGGTTGTGATAAGTGTCTAAAAGACATTGTTTTAGGCATGAATTTATGATGAGAATTCCCAATTTTGAGTTGATTGTTAGCATGAAAATGACAAATATAACTCAAATTCATGTTTTGTGTCTCAGGTGCCTAGTAGATGAAGGAAATCTGAATTCTGAGAAAAATTGAAGCAAAAATGAGCAAAATGAGCCAAAAAGGGTTGGCACGAACGCGCCGATTCTGGGGCTAAAATAGTCAAAAATTAAAATAAATGGAGGAAAATACCCAACGGCTAAGACGGCTTCAAAGAAGACAACTCGGGAAAGTGGAATGGCGCGATCGCGCCTTCATATGGTGACACCGTGCCAAGGAACTGGCGCTACCTCACACTCAGACAGCATGGACGCGCCAAAGAGATTCCAAATACAGAAAGAGGAGTTGTCGTTCTGAGAAACAATGAAAAGTCTAAGGAGTGGCGCTGTCGCGCCACTACTACAGCAAAATATGGCGCAGCCGCGCCAAGAAGTCTCCTTACCCGGCACGATTTCAATGGCCGTTTCCTGACTTGGAAAGAACCCTGCTGCAGTGGCGCGACCGCGCCAGAACCTGGCACATTATCGGCGCGACCGCGCCAGAACCTGGCACATTATCATCGCGACCGTGCCGATGACTCAGTAACGTAAAGTCACAAAAATCTCGCGATCCTGACAACCAATCAAGCCCAAACTTGGGAGAAGAAGTCTTAAATGCCTAAGGAAGGTATCCACAAAGATTCTAAGGAAATTTGCTCGAGTTCTAGGTGCATTGAATGATCAAGAAGTGAAGTTCCATACAAAGAAGGAAACTGCTGCCAGCAGAGAAGAAAAATCCGACTTTTAAGAAGACCATATCTGGAGTTTCATATTCCCAATTCAATCCAAATTCTGACTAAAGATTCCTGGGGAGATAGAGGATTATATTACAAAAATTTAGGTCAATCCAAGTCGGGGTTTTAGAGTTTTATACTTTCAAAGTGGTGGACATAGTGCAGAAATTGGCAGAAAAAGCAATCCAACTTCTAAACATCATATCTCGACTTTCCCAACTCAGAATGGACTCAAATATTTTACACAAGGCAAGGACCATTGAAGGAAGGTTCTCATGTAATTTCATTCAATTCTGAGGTCGGGAAGGCATACTTCATACCCCTGGACAGAGATCAATTTACAAGGCCTGGGCAACAAAACAAGTGTAAATAGGGGTCCGAGGCAGAGTGCAAATCATCCAGTTTTGTAGTGTAAATCCTGTATATGGGTAACCAGGTTTTCAAAAGCTAAGTCAAGGTAAGGGTACTTGAGCTATAAAATCAAAACTTTTCATGTTAGTAACTAGGAGGGATTGACACTTTCCCCAACATCTCATCTCCATAAGGTTTAGTCATCTACTCCAGTAGTTTAGTTCTGTTTTTCTTTTCCAGTTCTCAAAAACCAAAAATTCTTTTCCTCAATCAGTAGAAAAATCTTTGCTTAAACTGAGTTCTCATCAAGGTCTCTGTGGGATCGATATCTGGACTCTCGAGTCTATATTACTTGCTGACCTAGTGCACTTGCTAGACTCCCAACAATACGACTTAGGTAGTACAATTCGCGTTCCTTCCCTTGATCATCATTTTGAGCGAGAAGGCCGCCCATAGACTTTTCTTGAGTCGCAATGTAAAGGAGGAGTGATTTTCTAGGAACTGGAGTTGTCAATACCAGTGGCTTCATTAGATAATCCTTGATATTTTGAAATGCTCGTTGACAGTATTCGTCCCATTCGAAGGGTGTGTCCTTCTTTATCAGACGGCTGAAAGGTTGACATCTTCCTACTAGATTTGAGATGAAACATCAAATGTAAGCCAGATGCCCCTGAAGGCTTTTTAATTCTAAAAGATTCTTCGGTTCAGGCATTTGTTGGATGGCGTCAATTTTGGTCTGATTGATTTCAATGCCTCTGTGTCGGACTATGAATCTGAGGAATTTTTTGGATGAAACTCCAAAGACGCACTTAAGAGGGTTCATCTTCACCTGGTGTCGTCGTTGGCGTTCGAAGACTGCACATAGATCTTTTAGATGGTCGTCTCTTACTTTGGTTGTGACGACCAAATCATCAACATAACACTCGTAGAAAGTCGTCGAATATCCTTTGCATTGCCTTTTGATATGGTGCCCCTGCATTCTTCAGACTAAACTCAGTTTGATAATTTTTGTTGTTCGGTTCCTAAATTGGAAGTTTTAATTTGTCTTGAGGAAAGTAGAAACTAGAAGATTTTTTTCTTTTTTGTTCTCACTCACTTGTAACTTCGTTAATTTATGCTTTGCTTTTTATTTTTGACTTGTTGAATGCTAATAATACTCTAGATTCAGACTCTAGTATTAATTAGGTTGTTTCAAACAAAGAATAAAGAGTTAGTCTAAATACTTTATTTTTTAATATATTTTCATTAGACTAAATTAAGTCTAGACGTACAGTTCATATATATATTTTCATGAAGCTACTCACATACAAATAAAATTATTTATATATTAATTTACAAATATATATATATATAAATAGTTTTTTTTTATTTTGGGTGTAAAATTATTTATCTACCACATGAAGATGTTAAAAATGCGGTGGATCGTGAAGTCATTGTACTGGAGCTGGGAGAGCGCCTAGCAGAAATCGGTCCTCGTAATAGATAACTGTCTAAAAGATACTATCTTTTGGCATGAAAATTTAGTGAAAAAATCTAATTCTCAATCAATTCTAAATATAAAAGCAACAAATATAACTCAATTTCATGTTTTGTGCCTCAGGTACACAGTGGAAGAAGAAAACCTGGATTTGGAGAAAAAATGGAGGAAAAATGAGCAAAAGAAGCCAAAAAGAAGGATGGCGCGTCCGCGCCATAATCGGCGCCACCGCACCGTGAAAATAATGGAGAAAAATGCCCATCGACTCAACGGAAATGAAAGCCAACAGTTGGGGAATGTGAAGTTGCGAGACTGTGCCTTCGGAGGGCGCTACCGTGCCAAGGAGCTGGCGCTACCTCACACAGAGAGCATGGACGCGCCAAAGAGCTGCTGAAGATGGAAAGAGAAGTTGCCGTTCTGGGGACCAATGAAAAGTCTAAGGAGTTGCGCTGCCGCGCCACTACTACAAAAAAATATGGCTCTACCGGACCAAGAAGTCTCCTAACTCTGCACGGGTTCGATGGCCGTTTCCCGACTTAGAAAGAACTCTGCTCCAGTGGCGCGACCGCACCAGATTCAGGCACAATATCGGCGCGACCGCCCGCGCCGATGACTCAGCTATGCTAAGCCGCAAAAATCTCGGGATTCTGACAACCAATCAAGCCCTAACTTGGGAAAATAAGTCCTAAGTGTCTAAGGAAGGTATCCACGGAGATTCTAAGGAAATTTACTTGAGTTCTAAGTGTTTTGAATGACCAATAAGTGAAGTTCAATACAAAAAAGGAAGCTACTGCCAAGAAGAGAAGATAAATCCAAGTTTGAAGGAGAGCATATCTGGAGTTCCCGAGTCCCAATTGAACCCAAATTTGGACTGGAGATTCCTGAGGAGATTGAGGATCATATCAAGAAAATTCAGGTCAATTCAATTCGGTTTTTTAAAGTTTTATATTTTCAAAGTGGTGGACCCAGTGCAGAGATTGGTAGCAGAAGTAATGTCACTTCTCAATAGTATATCTCGAGTTGCCTAACTCAGAATAAACTCAAATTTCGTACACAAAGAAAGGACCATGGAAAGAAGGTTCCTGTGTAATTTCATCCAATTATGAAGTTAGGAAGGCATATTTTATAGCCCTGGACAGAGACCAAATTACAAGGCCTGGGTAGCAGAACAACTATAAATAGAGGTCCGAGGAAGGGTGTAAAGCATTCAGTTTTCAGTTCTATTTCCTACATTGTAGCTTATTTTAGAGAGATGAGAATGTCCAGAGGGAGTCTTACACGACCTCTGGATACTTTGAGGAAGAAAGGTGGAGATTTCAGCAAAGGAGCAAGTGTGACCAGGAGCAGTCCTCCATAGGGAGTCTTTGTGCTTAGTTATTTCTTTTCTTTCATGGCTGTTATCAAAACCTTGAATTGTGTTTTTAATTCCAGGGTGGAGTAGTCGTTTGTAGTTGGGAGTCCATGACTCCCTAGGCAGGTAATGTGATTAATTTATTATGATTTAGTTGGCTTCAGTTTGGTGCATGAATGAGTATTCTTAAGTTGTTTAGTCTTGATTCATGCTTGCTGTCCTGCGATGTACTGGCCATAAGGTGAAGCTAGATTTAAGGTAAGATTAGTTGATAGGATATACAATATCTTTTTTATTTCATGCACTAGGTAGATCAACTGATCTTAGGGTTAATCCTCGACCTTAAAGTAATACCCTGTTGGATTGGTTTCATCTACCTATGAAACAAGACCTGATTCTCGACCATAGGCAGGGTCAATGAGCTTCATGTTTATGCTATCAAGTAGAGTCGATTATGCCGGCTAGTTCACTCTAGGAGATAGAAAAAGGTGATGCCGATGCGGATTGTAGCCATGGTTTTATAAGCTCGTCAGAAATTGATTTCCAAAACATAATTTCTATTCAATCTAAGAAGTGTCTAGGGAGGGAATTGGATTCCCAACGTCTTCTCTCCTCATTGAAATTCCTCAAAAGATTTTTCTCAATAGTTTTCAAGTAAATGTTTTGTTTTGTTTTTTGTTTTTGATAAAGTGTTTTATCCTGGATACTCAAACTTTGAATTATAACTCAGAAAGCAATTAACAACTGGCTTGGTCCTTGTGGGACGATATTTGGACTTACATAAGGCTATATTACATTGATTAGTCCTCTTGCTAGTGATTAGCTAGGATCGCATCAAGTTTTTTGCGCCGTTGCTGGGGACCAAAGTTTTCTAATAGTAATTGCTTAGAGTTTAAAAATTTAGAGATTTTATTTTTTGTTTTTTTTATTTTGCAGGAGGTTCATGACCAGATCTCGAGTGGAACCATCCCAAGAGATTGATCCTGAACCAGAAAGGACTTTAAGGCAAAAGCTGAAGGAAAACAGAACCAGAACTCTCCCAAGGATCAAGAAGACATGGAGAACGCAGAAGATACTCATGAAGAACAAGCACCAAGCCCAAGGAGGACCATGGAGGATTATTTCACACAAAGCCCAAACACACACAGGACAAGTATTATCACTCCCACTATTCAAGCTAATCATTGTGATATTAAACCTCAGATTATTTCTATGCTTCAAAATCATTATCAATTTAGTGGGTTAGCTAATGAAGATCCTAATGAACGCCTTGAAAGATTTTTGGACTTGTGTGATATTGTTAAGTACACTGGTGTGTCGGATGATACAATCAGAGTGAGGCTTTTCAAGTTCACCTTGGCTGGACAAGCTAAGACATGGTTGAACACCCTACCAGCCGGTTCTATTGCCACTTGGGACGATCTGCTGAAAAAATTTCTAGGTAAGTATTTTCCACCAGCAAAGACCATCAAATTAAGGAATGAAATTTCTCAATTCATACAGGAACCAGAAGAACATCTTTCAGAAGCATGGGACTACTCAAAAGATGCCCAAATCACAAGATAGAGCTCTGGAGCTAGATTGAGATTTTCTACAATGGGCTGAATATCAACACAAGAAGCATGATAGATGCTGCATCTGGTGGATCGATCAGTAAGAAGACTCCTGAAGAGGTTCATGAGCTAATAGAGTAGATGACAACCAACATGTATCAATATCCGCTGGAGCGATCAGGTAAGAAGGCTGCTGGAATTTAAAAATTGGAATCCTCATCCACTGTGCAAGCACAATTAGAAGCACTTCAACAACATTTTACAAATTGGCAGCAACAAGTAGCAAGTTTACAACAAATATCAAACCCTGTAGTAGCTTCGATCTACGGAATATGTGGAGGAGGACATGCCGATTATGAATGCCAAGGTAATGTATATGCTCTGAATTCTACACGTGAACAAGCTAATTTTGTTGGAAATTCTCGCAGGATGGACCCATACAGCAATACATACAACCCTGGCTGGAGAAATCATCCAAATTTCTCGTGGAATAACACAAATCAAGCAAGGCAGCACCCTCCTGGATTCAAACCGTTACAAGCTGAAGCGTAACAAAAAGATGAGCCAACAATCACTAGAGCGGAATGGAAGGAAGATAGGAAAATGATGCAAGCAATGTGTGCAGAATTTCAGTCAATGAAGCAATGAATCACCCTTCTGACCACTCAAGTGAATCAACTTAATAGAGATGGATATGAAAGACCTAAAGGAGCTCTACCTAGCAACTCGGAAGTGAATCCAAAAGAGCAAGTCAAGGCCATAACACTCAGAAGTGGAAAGACTCTCAAGGAGCTCCAATCAAAATAACAACCAGCCATATAAGAAGAGCAAAATTAGAAAGTGGAAGAAGAGCAAGGGCAAGAACAAAAAAAGGTAAGTTCAGCAGCTTCTCCAAGAAAGAAAAAAGGTAAGGATGCACTTCCAATTACTGATATTGATGTAAGAGATCTACCTTACCCAAGTAGAACTAAAAAGGACATTCTAGAAAGTAGCTTTGCTATGTTTTTAGAAATTTTTAAGAAATTACAGATTAATATTCCACTTATTGAAGCATTGAGGCAAATGCCCCTTTATGGCAAGTTTCTTAAAGAAGTCCTATCCGGAAGAAGGAAGATAGAGGAGCAAGGTACGGTCTTACTTAATGAAAATTGAAGTGCGATCTTGAGGAATGAGCAGCCAACAAAATTAAAAGATCCAGGGAGTTTTATAATACCTTGTAAAATTGGTTCATATAAATTTGCAAATGCATTATACGATTTAGGGGCAAATGTTAACTTAATGCCATTGTCCCTTTGCAGGTATTTAAAACTTGGAGAACCTCAAGAGACCAGAATTACTCTTCAATTTGCAGATAGATCAACCAAGATACCAGAAGGAAAAATGGAGGATGTGTTGGTGAAAATTCAAGATTTTATATATCCCTGCGATTTTGTGGTTTTAGAAATGGAAGTAGACAAGAACCTGCCCATAATTTTTGGCAGACCATTCTTGGCTACCGTTGGTGCTATCATTGATGTCAAGCAAGGGAATCTAACCTTAAGGCTTAACAATGATACAATAAGTTTTAATATAAAAGCAGCTATAAAACAACCAGGCATCCCACATGATGATTTCTGTTTGAGCATTGATGTGATTGATTCGTGTATAGCAGAAATTGAAGAAGAAGAGAGGACTGAAGAAGCAAAAGAAGGAGGCCTAATCCATTCAGAGGAGAAGGAAGATGAAGATCCCATCAGGACAAGAGAAGTTGAAGAATTGGAGGTTGAAAGCAAGGAGGAGTCAGTGGAAGGAATAAAGGAACAAGGGGCTCAAGGAGCTTCCAAATTTCAACTCAAACCCCTCCCAAATAATTTGAAATATGTTTTTCTTGAAGAGAATGATAAACCAGTGATTATTTCTTAATGTTTGACAGTTTGGAGGAGAAAATGCTATTGAGGTGCTGTCCAAACACAAGAAGGCAATAGGTTGGTCATTATCAGACATTGAAGGAATCAGCCCCACAATTTGCACACACTGAATCTTGATGGAAGACAATTACAAGCCCAGCATTCAACCACAAAGAAGGCTGAATCCTACATTGCAAGAGGTAGTAAAAAAGGAGGTGATCAAACTCTTGCACGCATGTATTATCTATCCTATTTCTAAAAGTGCATGGGTAAGTCCAGTTCAAGTTGTTCCCAAAAAGGGGGGTATCACTGTCATTCACAATGACAATAATGAACTGATCTCCACTAGGACGGTCACGGGTTGAAGAGTATGCATAGACTATAGGAAATTGATTACAACCACTAGGAAATACCATTTTTCTTTACCATTCATAGATCAAATGCTTGAAAGGCTGGCTGGAAATAAATTCTATTGTTTCCTAGATGGTTATTCAGGATATTTCCAGATCCCTATAGCACCCGAGGACTAGGAAAAAACCACCTTCACCTGCCAATATGGAACCTTTGCATATAGGAGAATGGCCTTAGGCTTGTGCAATGAACCAACCACTTTTCAAAGATGCATGATGGCTTTATTCCATGATATGATAGGAAAGATGATGAAGATCTTCATGGATGATTTTACACTATATGGACTAACTTTTTAACCTTGTTTGTAGCACTTAGAGCTTGTGCTCAAAAGATGTGAAGAGAAGAAATTAGTCCTAAATTGGGAAAAGTGTCACTTCATGGTAAGAGAAGGGATTGTTCTCATAAAAGGGGATAGAGGTAGACAACGCAAAAATAGAAGTGATTGAAAAGCTACCTCCACCCACTTCAGTCAAGGCTATTAGGAGTTTTCTAGGCCATGCAGGTTTTTATAAAAGGTTTATAAAAGATTTTTCAAAAATTACAAAACCTTTGTCAAACTTGCTTTCAAAAGATGTAAAATTTGATTTCAATAATGAATGCATGCAAGCCTTTAATCTCTTGAAACAAAAATTAATCTCTGCCCCCATCATTGTGTCACCTGATTGGAACCTACCTTTTGAACTCATGTGCGATGCAAGTGATTTTGCTTTAGGGGCAGGCCTTGGTCAAAGAAAAGAAAAAATTTTCCACACAATTTCTTATGCTAGTCACACACTCACTGGTCATCAATTCAATTATACCACTACTGAGAAAGAACTTATGGCTGTGGTTTTTCCATTTGAAAAATTCAGATCTTATCTCATTGGTTCAAAAGTTATTGTTTGGACTGACCGTCCAGCCCTTAGATACTTGTTTGCAAAGAAGGATTCCAAACCAAAACTGATCAGATGGATCCTTCTTCTCCAAGAATTTGATATCAAAATCAAGGACAAGAAGGGGGCTGAAAATGTTGTAGCAGATCACCTCTCAAGGCTGGAGACAGAGAATCATGAAGGGGATGAACTGATTTGCCAGGTAAATATCTCAAAAGTACCATGGTTTGCTGATATAGCTAATTTTGTTTGCAGCAAGCACTTTATATACCAGCAAAGGTAGAAATTGATGGCAGATTCAAAGCACTACTATTGGGAGGATCCATTCCTCTAAAAATATGTTCGGAACAAGAAGGTGTGTGAAAGAGGAAGAAGCTCTACTCATTCTCAGCCATTGTCACGACAAGGAGGTTGGTGGTCATCACAGTGCAAACCAGACTGCAACAAAGGTATTACAATCTGGATTATTCTAGCCAACACTTTTTTGAGATGCAAAGAGGTATGTCTAATCATGTGATAGGTGTCAAAGGACAGGTAACATCTCAAGAAGGAATGAAATGCCTTTAAATAATATTCTTGAATGTGAATATTTTGATGTTTGGGGCATTGACTTCATGGGACCTTTCCCACCTTCTTTTGGGTATGAATATATTTTGGTGGTAGTAGATTATGTAACAAGATGGGTAGAGGCCATAGCAACCAGAACTAATGATGCCAAGGTTGTCATTGAATTTTTGAAAAAGAATATTTTATGTCGTTTTGGAACTCATAGAGCTCTCATTAGTGATGGGGGAAAACATTTTTGCAACACTCCTTTTAAAAAATTGTTGAAAAAATATGGAGTCACCCACAAAGTAGTCACCCCATACCATGCCCAAACAAGTGGCCAAGTAGAAGTGTCCAATAGAGAGCTCAAAAGAATTCTGGAAAAAACTGTTAATACCTCAAGAAAAGATTGGAAAACCAAGCTAGATGATGCATTGTGGGCCTATAGGACAGCTTTCAAAACCTCAATAGGCATGACTCCCTATAGGTTGGTTTATGGAAAAGCATGCCATCTCCCTTTGGAATTAGAATATAAAGGATATTGGGCAACCAAGTTCCTGAATTTTGATATCAAGGCTGCTGAATAAAATAGACTGCTGCAACTCAATGAATTAGATGAGTTTAGGTACTAGTCCTATGAGAATGCCAAGATGTATAAAGAAAAAACCAAAAAATGGCATGATGAGTACATCTTACCCAAGGAATTCAAACTTGGTCAACTTGTCCTTTTGTTTAACAGCAGACTTAGGTTATTTCCTGGTAAGCTTAGATCCAAATGGACTGGTCCTTTTTCAGTGGAAAGAGTGTTAAAATCAGGGGCAGTGGAAATCAGAAATCTAAAATATCAACCCACCTTTATAGTGAATGGACAAAGGCTGAAAAGATACATCTCTCCTGATTTCCATTCGGAAAGAATCTTCACAATCTTATCTTACTAGAAAGAGTCATAAAATCGAACTAGGACTATAAACTGGAACTCATTTGCTTGTTTAGAATAGGACTGCATTGTAATTTCATGAAATTTTGCATATTTTTGTGAACTATTAGCACTTGCATGATTAGATGATTGATTTTGCATGAGTAGGATAGAATTAGACTAGAAAGAGTTTTCAATTCTGAAAACAATAAAAATAATAATAAAAAACCAAAAAACTGGAACATGTGTGACCACGCTAGAACTGGCGCGACCGCGCCAGTTCGCAAAAACATACTGAGCCTAATTTCTGAACCAGTCTCTCCTATGGGAAAATATGCTTTAGTGTCTATGTATCATATGTCTTAGAGTGATGTTTTGTCTGCAATGTTCATTAATATGTACTCAATCTCCATTCATATTAATGACATGATATTTTACACTCTCACAATGTATCCCAAAGCATGATTTCTCCAATGAAAATGTGTGATAACCGATTCAGCATCTGCATCTAACTGATAAAATCTTCTTCAAAGTGGAAATCAGCAAAAACACATTCAGGATGCTGAAATTTTATTGAATTACTCGGCGCGTCCGCGCCAAATTCTGGCGCCACCGCGCTACTGTCTCATTAAGGAACAACCAATCCAGAGCTCAGAAAAGGAAAATTACACTCCAAGTATGCATCTTAGACTCAATATTATGCATTAGAACAAACTAATTTCAATTCCACATGAATTTGTTATACTCCATGCACAAATATTGGGCACTAACCCATGAAGGCAGATTTCAATTCTAAAAGCAAACAAGGAGAAGTTCCATCCCACTTTAGGCACACCCAGTTCATCAGGGAAGTATTAATCCTACTTCTTCATTTTGTTTATGTTTTGAGGACAAAGCATGTTTTTTAAGTTTGGGGTGGGATATTCTTTCTTCAAGTTTTCAAAATCTCTGTTTTCAAAAACTTTCACACCAGAAATAGATCCAAAGAGATTTAGAAAAACACCCGTGGAAAACCCCAAGTAAAGAGAAAGCATGATTCACTTTCTGGAGAAATAACTTATTTCGAATTGCTTAGTCCTAACAGGATGAGAATTTGCTTTAAAACAGTTTTTGGAAAACAAAGCATAAGTGAGAAAGTTCATGTAAACCTTTAGAACCAACCTGATGAAAGCTTGAGGCGAAACAAAAAAAGGTTTTCAAAAATTCTAAAGTGATTTAGGCACATGTTTTCAATCGTTTGAGCCTTTTTTAAACCACCCACTTGAATGCACAAGATGCATCACTTTTGTCAAGCACTTTGAGCCAACAAGATTCCTGTTTTGTTTCAAATCCCACATTACATGAACCAGCCTTTGTGATAAACAAACTTGTTTCTTGCTGACCTATATCTCTCCAAATTATTGAAGTGTTCTATTTAAATGAGCATGGACAAAAATCTGAAAGGAGGGATGAATGAAGGGTGTAGAGTTTTTCTTTGAAAAAAGGGAAGAAAGGGCAAGATAGAGGCTAAGTTAGGGGAAAGGCCACCTTGTGTGTGCACCGGGTCTCGAGCCTCAGAAAGCTTAGGGACTCTGAGTCAACCGGCAAGGTAAGCTGGACTCCAGACAAAGCCAAAGAAAAAGAAAGAAAAGGTTGTGGGTTAGTTAAGGGAAAGGCCATCTCATGTGTGCACCGGGTCTCGGGCCTCAGCAAGCTTAGGGACTCTGAGTCAACCGACGAGGTAAGCTAGACTCTGGACAAAACCCAAGAAAAGAATACATGTGAAGGAAAGGAAGAAGAAAAGAAAATGGGATCAACTCAAGAGAATAAGTTTGGGGTGGAAATACTTGGAGAAGGTTCATAGGGTCAGAACTAGTTCATGCTCAGAAAAATGGAACATGGATACGAGGAGGAGGATAAAACCCAAAAGGAAATGCTTACAATTTTTATCATACCCATTACGCATGCCCCATTACAACCTAGAAAAGACCTATTGATCAGGATTATGGATTCCTTCAAGTTAGTGGAGAGTGGACTAAGGGTTGGTTTATGGAGTTAACTGAGATTTCTCACTTGTATAGGGATAAGAATCTTTGAAAAATTAAAGAAAAATTTGAATTCTGTTTTGACTGAGCAAGAAGACCCATCATTAGGAAAGGAGTGAATCATCCATTCTGAACTTGCAAGGGGAGTGCCATTGATCTTTTCTTAATCTCTACATATTAATCTGGTTGTTTCTTTCAGATTTTGCTCGAGGACGAGCAAAGGTTTAAGTTTGGGGTTGTGATAAGAGTCTAAAAGACACTATCTTAAGGCGTAAAAATTTAGTAAAAAAATCAAATTTTGAGTCAATTCTGAATATAAAAGCAACAAATATGACTCAATTTCATGTTCTGTGCCTGAGGTACACAGTGGAAGAAGAAAAACTGGATTTGGAGCAAAAATAGAGGAAAAATGAGAAAAAGAAGCCAAAATGAAGGATGGCGCGTCGGCACCATGAAAATATTCAAAAAGTACAAAATAATGCAGAAAAATGCCAACGACTCAACGAACATGAAAGCCAACGGTTGGGGAAAGTGAAGTGTCACGACCGCGCCTTCGGAGGGCTCTACCGTGCCAAGGAGATGGCGCTACCTCACACATAGACAGCAGGGACGCGCCAAAGAGCTGCTGAAGATGGAAAGAGAAGTTATCGTTCTGGGGGCCAATGAAAAGTCTAAGGAGAGGTGCTGCTGCGCCACTACTACAAAAAATAATGGCTCTACCACGCCAAGAAGTCTCCTAACTCGGCACGGATTCGATGGCCATTTCCAGACTTAGAAAGAACTCTGCTCCAGTGGCGCGATCGCACCAGATTCAGGCACAATATCGGCACGACCGATCCGATGACTCTGCAACGAAAAGCCACAAAAATCTCGGGATCCTGATAACCAATCAAGCCCAAACTTGGGAAAAGAAGTCTTAAGTGTCTAAGGAAGGTATCCACGAAGATTATAAGGAAATTTACTCGAGTTCTAAATGTTTTGAATGACCAAGAAATGAAGTTCAATACAAAAAAGGAAGCAGCTGCCAGGATGAGAAGATAAATCCGAGTTTGAAGGAGAGCATATCTGGAGTTCCCGAGTCCCAATTGAACCCAAATTTGGACTGGAGATTCCTGAGGAGATTGAGGATCATATCACGAAAATTTAGGTCAATTCAATTTGGGTTTTTCAAGTTTTATATTTTCAAAGTGGTGGACCCAGTGCAGAGATTGGCAGCAGAAGCAATGTCACTTCTCACTAGTATATCTCGAGTTTCCTAAATCAGAATAAACTCAAATTTCGTAGACAAGGAAAGGACCATGGAAAGAAGGTTCGTGTGTAATTTCATAAAATTATGAGGTCAGGAAGCCATACTTTATACCCCTGGAAAGAGACCAAATTAAAAGACCTAGGTAGCAGAACAACTATAAATAGAGGTCCGAGGAAGGGTGTAAAGTATTCAGTTTTCAATTCAATTTCCTACTTTATAGTTTAGTCCAGAGAGAGGAGAAGGTCCAGAGGGAGTCTTACACGACCTCTGGATACTTTGAGGAAGAAAGGTGGATATTTCAGCAAAGGAGCTAGGGTGACCAGGAGCAGTCCTCCACAGGGAGTTTCTGCGCTTAGTTATTTCTTTTCTTTTAATGGCTGTTATCAAAACCTTGAATTGTGTTTTTAATTCCAGTATGGTGTGGTCGTTTGTAGTTGGGAGTCCATGACTCCCTAGGCATGTAATGAGATTGATTTATTATATTTTAGTTGGCTTCAATTTGGTGCATGAATGAGTATTCATAAGTTGTTTATTCTTAATTCATGCTTGTTGTCCGGCGATGTACTGGCTATAAGGTGAAGCTAGACTTAAGGTAAGATATGTTGATAGGATATACAATATCTTTTTTATTTCATGCACTAGGTAGATCAACTGATTTTAGGGTTAATCCTCGACCTTAAAGTAATACCCTGTTGGATTGGTTTGATCTACCTATGACACAAGACCTGATTCCCGACCATAGGTAGGGTCAATGAGCTTCACGTGTAAGCTATCAAGTAGAGTCGATTATGCCGGATAGTTTACTCTAGGAGATAGAAAAAGGTGATGCCGATGCGGATTGTAGCCATGGTTTTATAAGCTCGTCAGAAATTTATTTCTAAAACATAATTGCTATTCAATCTCAGAAGTGTCTAGGGAGGGAATTGGATTCCCAACGTCTTCTGTCCTCGTTGAAATTCCTCAAAAGATTTTTCTCAACAGTTTTCAAGTAATTGTTTAGTTTACTTTTCTGATTTTGATAAAGTGTTTTATCCAGGATACTCAAACTTTGAATTATAACTGAGAAACGAATGAACTCCTAGCTTGGTCTTTGTGGGATGATATTCAGACTTACATAAGTCTATATTACATTGCTTAGTCCTCTTGCTAGTGATTACCTATGATCACATTAGTAATAATCCCACATTGAAAAATACAATACAGCTTCATTAATATATATCTGATTACTTAGTAGATGCCTCTTGGCTAGCTGCTTGTGGTCTGAAGCCTAATCTATCGGGTGAAGGGTTGTGTGCCCACTTGGGCTTAGTGTATAAGTTAAAATCATCCTTCTGTTATACACGAGCCACCGAAGCAGCTAGCCAACAATTTTTCTCTTTTCCTTTTTATGCTTTGTGGTTCATATATTTCTCCAAACTCAACAGAAGAGAATGATCTCGTTTGTGCAAGACGGGAGCTCGTAAAATGTATAACTATTTTAAATTAGTATATAAACTATTTATATTATTGTGTAAAATAATTTAATGAATACTAATTAATTTGTTTCAAACAAAGAATATAAGTGTTAGTCTAAATATTTTATTGTTTAATATATTTTCATTAGACTAAATTAAGTCTAGACGTACAGTTCATATTTATATTTTCATGAAGCTACTCAAATAAAAATAAAATTTTTTGTATATTAATTTTAAATAAAGATTTTTTTTTTTTTTTTTTTCGAAGGGGTAAAATTATTTATCTACCGCATGAGCATGTTAAAAATACGGAGGGAAGAGAGCTTTGGGTGCATAACAAATTGGCTAGTTTGCTTATTTAATTTAATGTGTTTTCCGTAAAATTATTGTTTTTTCCTCGCCCTAGCCTTTTAAGTTTTCATGGGAAGGCACAACGTACATGCTTCCCAGTTTGACTCATCCCGTTCTTCTACAAAAATTCCAACCCGGACGAGTCGGCCAAATTGAGGATCGTGATGTCATTGTACTGGAGCTCGGAGAGCACTTTTCGGAAATAGGTCTCGGAAAAATCCCACATTGAAAAATACAACAGAGCTTCAATAGTATATATGTGATTACCCAATGGACGCCTCTTGGCTAGCTGCTTGTGGTCCGGAGTAATCTACCAGTTGCAGGGCTGTGTGCCCGCCTGGGCTTAGTGTACATTTAAGGTATAATATCCATAAGTTATACATGAGCCACCCAAGCAGCTAGCCGAGAACGATCTCGTTTGTGCAAGACGGGAGCTTTTCTGGCTATTTGTAGTCGACTCTGTGCAGTTGTTGAGGGTCGATCCTTGGAATGGGGATCGTCATCCCCTTTTGGCTGTAGTTGTTGAGATGAGAAGAGGACCAGAAGTTCCTCCGTTGGATCCTCCGAAAGAGGATCGTGAATGTCCTTTTTGGCTTCTTCAGTTGTCGCTGACTAGGGCTTCGATTGTACCGATGACGTAGCGATGTGAATAGGCTACGACGAATGGCTTTGAAAATCGACAGAGCCTACCCACAATGATCGATTGCTGGATCGGTGGGCGTTTGGGCTCGTCGAATTTGGGTTGTTCACATTTTGGTACATACAGATTGCCCCGTTCGAGACTTGACCATTCGGAGAGAACGATAAAGTTTCGAATGTGAAGAAGAACAAACACAACGCACACACACAACACATTTTTTTTTTCTTTTTTTTTTTGAAACCCTCTTAGTCTTTTAGGGTCGTTTATCTTTTCGTGTACGTATCCTTTTCTATCCTCTTACTCTTTTAGGATAGTGTATAATTTTCTACCCTTGTATTTTGTATGTATCTATATATATTTTTTTGTTTCTCTTCTTTTTTTTTTAGTTCTCTTGCTATTTTAGAGCTGTTTGCTTTTTTGATTTTTTCTTCTCTTTTTGACACTGAGTACCTGAGTAGAGAAGTTGTTCAGGTTTGAGCGTCGATGCCGAGTTGAAGTTGCCTGAGCTGCGGTATGTTTGACTATTGTAGCCGAAGCTCGTTTTAGAACCTCAGAGAAGACAGTCGCGACGAACGTTGATAATTTCTGCAAGTATCGGCGACTTAAGCTCGAGAGGCGCTCTTCCGGGTCACCTCGAAGAGTTGACGCAAGCAATGCGACAACCTTTCTTCTATATCTCCTGCTTGATGCACAGGGGAGAGGATGCGCATAGGGATAGGCACAATGGGGCCACCTTGGCTGAATTGAACCTCTTGGCGAGTTGGAATGTCTTTCTTGGGTTGTTTCATCGACATTAGCTCCTTTCTTCTGTCGACAGTTTGGCTTCAGCGCAGGTCGTAGAGGAATTGAGGTGAGGGAATGTGGACCCCACTTTCCAGCGCAGGCTTCTTTTGAATGGAGAAATACTTATCCTTTCCCGCGAATTTGGGATAATTAGTTTTAAGGGTTCTATCCTCTCATTCTGGGTGTGCTCTACGAATTTGGGTCTTCTCCCTGTTTGCGAATTTGGCTTGGGAGATTGCGAACTGCTGAGGCTTCCCTGTCTGCGATTTTGGTTGGGAGGGCAGTCTACGACTGCTATTTGGGAGACAGACTGCGACTGCGACCCAGGAGTCTGTCTGTGATTCTGTGTTTTTTGTTAGTCTGCAATTCAGTGTTTCTTGTCAGCCTGCAAATTTTGGCTCCTTGCGACTTAACTCTGTTTGTGAATTAGGCTGACTGTGAGATTGAGAAACTGCGACTTCTTTGGGGATTTCTCTGTTTGCGAATTGGGAGACTGCCTGCGACTTCCTGCGATTTGACTGCCTACGATTTGACTGCCTGCGATTTGGGAGACAGTCTGCTGAGAATTTGGGACTGCGACCTGCTGCCTCTTGTCATCTGTCTCTCAGCAAATTGGCATTTTGCGAAATTGGGAGGCTGCAACTTTTGGGACACAGTCTGTGAGTTTGGCTGCCTGTCTCTGCGATTTGACTTTGCAATCTTCTCTGACCCCAGCTTGCGTCAGAACTTCTCTGCGATCCAGAATTTAAAGGTACTGTATAAAAATATTCTCAGCAGTCTCTAGCTGAATTCGAGTCAGCCCGGGGTCCCCACTCTCTTTTCTTTCTTCTTCTCTTCCTCCCTCTTTCGTCTTCTTTTTCTCTCCTCTCATTTTCAACTCCTCCCTCAGACTCTCTTTTTTTTTTTTGATTTCTCTTGCATTTTCTCTCTGTTTTCTTCTCTTTTTTTTTTTTTTTGTCTCTCTCGAGTAGTCTCTTTTGCGCACTCCAAGTGCCTGTCAATTTGTTAGTGTGATGGACTGATGATCCTTTATGCATCGTTTGGTTCTGTCGCACCTAGCTATGTCGCCAGGTGCTGAAGTTGATTTGAGTCGCACACGGCTGGGTCGTCGGGAGGCTGAATTTCAGCGCTGGTTGTTGAGTGTCTAGCAAGTGCACTAGGTCAGCAAGTAATATAGACTTTTAGAGTCCAGATATCGATCCCACGGAGACCTTGATGAGAACTCAGTTTAAGCAAAGATCTTTCTATAGATTGAAGTGAAGGGAAATTTGGGTTTTTGTTGAAAATTGAAAAGGAAAACAGAATTTAAAACTTCTGGAAAAAACTATTGGAAATGAGATGTTGGGGAAGAGTGTCAATCCCTCCTAGCTGTTAACATGTAAAATTCTGATTTTATAACTCAAATACCTTACCTTGACTTAGCTTTTGAAAACCTGGTTACCCATATACAGGAAATAACTTTCACCTATTCTTTGAACTCCTTCTCAACCGGAACATTCAAATCCTAAGTGCATAAATATAAAAGCTTGAAGATTTACTCTCTCTTATTCAGAACAAGAGTTATAGAAGTCACATCACTTTTCAACTAGTCTCCTTCGAAATCGAAACAAACTAGTTTGAAAAACAAGTTGTTTTAGAAAACAAGAATCAAATTACTGACTCAACTCTTTACTGAAATTTAACTTCTCAATCCGTACCTCATTAAATTCCAGAATTGAATTCAGATCAGAAATAAGCAATGAACTCAGTTTCTAAAACAAAAGCAGGATATTTTATTGCTATAAAATTCAGAATTCAAACACATAACAAACTTGGAGCTTATGGCTTCCCCAACAATAGAGACTACTCCATAATAATAGAATAAATGCACAGTAAAAAGGATTCAATTACAACCATGGAAATAAGAAGAAAACAAGTACAGAAAAACTCCCTTGAAGGACTCCCTTTGGCTTCTCTTGCACCTTGACTGAAATCTCTTCCTTCTCTCTCTCTCTCAACTCCAAACTAACTAAAAACAATAAAAACCTAAACTACTGTTTTTACAACTCGAAACTGGATGAAAACTGGATCTAAAACTCCATGCCTTGCTCTTTGCCTCGGATCTCCTTATATACTTGTTCTGCTGCCCATGCCATGTAAATTGCTCTCTGTCCAGGGGTATGAAGTACCCTTTCCCGACCTCAGAATTGGAAAAAATTACATAAGGACCTTCCTTTTGAAGTCCTTTCCATGCTCACGAAGTTTCAATCAATTCTGAGTTGGGAAACTCGAGATATGAGGGAAGGAAGTTGTCTGATTTCTGCTGCCAACTTCTGCAGGGGTCCGCCACTTTGAAGATGTGAAACTTGAGAATCCTGGCTTGGATTGGCTCGAATTTTCGTGACAAGATCCTCTGTAGTACAGGGAAACTTCTTTCCAAGTTTGGCTTCAATTGGAATTGTGAAACTCCTTCTATGATCTTCCCAAAATTCGGATTTATCTCCTTCCTTTGGCAGCAGATTCCTATTTTGAATTAACTTCTTCTCTTGGACCATTCAATGCATCTGGACTCAAGTAAATTACCTTAAAATCTTCGTGGGCACCTTCCTTAGACGTCTGAGACTCCTTCTCCCAAGTTTGGAATCGATTTGATTGCAGGTTCCCGAGATTTTCGTATTTTTAGCTACTGAGTCATCGGCGCAGTCGCGCCGAATTTTGTCGTGGACGCGCCACAGAACTCGATATCCGTCTTTGTAAGGAGACCTCTTGGCGCGGTCGCGCTGAAATATGATGCGATATGGCACGGTCGCGCCAGTCCTTAGGGATTTTACTTGGTCCCCGAATGGCAACTTCTCTTTCTGCTTTTAGCTCCCTTTGGCGCGGTAGCGCCTTCCAGTGCCCCGGTGGCGCTTCCTGTGGCGCGGTCGCGCCCATTCACATTCCCCAATCTTTGTCTTTCATGATCGTTAGGTCGTTGGGCATTTTTTCACATTAATTTGATTTTCCGAGGATTTGTTTGGCGCGGTCGCGCCGTTCTTCTTTTTGGCCTCTTTTGCTCATTTTTCCTCCGTTTTAGCTCCAAATCCCATTTTTCTTCTTCTAACGGGTACCTGAGACATAAAACATGTATTTTAGTTATATTTGTCACTTTTAAGCTCATAATCAACTCAATTTAGGAATTTACAATCAATAATTCATGCCTAAATAAGTGTCTTTTGGACACTTATCACAACCCCAAACTTAAACCTTTGCTTGTCCTCAAGCATACTCTGAACTAAACACCAGATAGATATGTATAGACTAAGAAAAATCCAGTGACCATCCCTTTTGAAGTTTTTTTGAAATAGATGTTTCACTCCCTTCCTAGTGATGGTTCTTCTTGCTTAGTCAAAACAGATTTTGAATTTTCTTCAAATTTTTCAAAGATGAACATGCCCATACAAGTGAGAAGTCTCAATTCAACTCCATAAGCTGACCATCAGTCCACTCTCCACTAACCTGAAGGATTCTCAATTCTGATCAAGAGGTCTTTATGGGTTGTAATGAGGCATGGGTAATGGGTATGATGAAGATTTTTGGTTTTTATTTTGGGTTTTATTCTCCTCCTCATATCCATTTTCCATTTTCCTGAGCATGAATTGAATTTGTGACTTTTCCTCCAAGCTCTTCTACCCCAAACTTATTATTTTGCATTGATCCCTCATTTTTTTCTTTTTCCCTCATTTTCTTTTCTTCTTCTTCCCATGTATCTTTTTCTTTGGGTTTTGTCCAGAGTCTAGCTTACCTTGCCGGTTGACTCAGAGTCCCTAAGTCCGAGACCCGGTGCACAGACGAGGTGGCCTTTCCCTTAACTCACCCTCAACCTTTTCTTTCTTTTTCTTTGGCTTTGTTTGGAGTCCAGCTTACCTTGCCGGTTGACTCAGAGACTCTAAGCTTGCTGAGGCCCGAGTCCCGGTGCACACACAAGGTGGCCTTTCTCCTACTCAGCCCAGAACTCTCTTTTTTCTCTCTCTTGCTTCTTCTTCCCCTTTACAAAGAAATATTTCTGTACCCTTCATCCATCCCTCATAACTTCAAAATCTTTATCGATGCTCATTCAAACAGAACACTTCAATAATTTGGAGAATCATGGGTAAGGAAGAAACAAGTTTATTTATCACTAAGGCTGGTTCATGTAGCATGGGACATTGAAACAAAACAGGGATCTTTTCGGCTCAAAGGTTTTGACAAAAGTTGATGCAACTTGTGCATTAAAATGGGTGGCTTTGAAAAAGGCTCAAACGATTTTTAAACAGGTGCCAAAATCACCTCAAAATTTTTGAAAAGCTTTCTTTGTTTTGCCTCAAGTTTTCCTCAAGTTGGTTCTAGTGGTTGAAATCAACTTGCTCACAAGTACTTTGTTTTCAAAAACTATTTTTAAAGAAAAATTCTTATCCATTCAAGACTAAGCATCTGAACTAATATATTTTTCAGAAGGTGAATCATGCTATTCATATGATCAGGGGTTTTCACAGGTATTTTTCAAAATCTCTAATGGTCTTTTCTGGTGAATTTTTGAAAAAAAAATAGAGTTTTCAGATCCATGCATGAAAAGTATCGCACCCCAAACTTAAAATTTTTCAAATCCCCATAAATTTGCATGAAGAGTATCCCACCCCAAACTTAAAAACATGCTTTGTCCTCAAAGCAGCAATAAACATAGGGGTGATAGAGATACTTCCCTTACTTTCTGGGTGGATTGAGGTTGGATGGATCTCTCTTTGTGGCTCTTGCATTCTGCTCTCATGGGTTAGTGATAAAAATTTGCATGATTTTGAGCAATTGAAAATGAAAATTTACTAAACGTGTATCTCAGGCATAAAATGTATGTTAAGAAGAATACCTGCAGTGGAGGTTCTGTTGCAACACCTCTGTAGTGGCCAAAGCTCATTACACCAAGTGGCACGGCTGCGCCAAAATTTGGCGCCGTCGCGCCGTGTAATTCCTTGAAATTATCAGATTCTGAATGGACTTTTCAATAATTCCAGTTTGGACAGTTAAATATTAGAGATAGGCATGGTTTGGAGTGATTTTCATTTATTTTCCTTGGAAGAATCAAGAAATGCATGCTTTCAGATAAATCATTGGAGTAAAAAAATAATTTTCATTAATATGAATGGAGATTGAGTACATATTAATGAAATTTCATTTAGCACACTCTCAGTCATAATCACACACAAAAGCAAGCTCACACACAAGATAAAAGAACAAGTCAAAAGATCTAAGCAAAAGCTAAAAAAATCTAGTCGTCTTCTTCTTCATCTTCTTCTTCTTCCTCTTCACCTTCTTCTTCTGCAGAAGTATCTCCAGTGGGTAGCTGATCTTCTGGAATGCCTTCCTGTTTAGCCCACAATGTCCACATCTTCTTGTTGTATGTGGCCAGTTTTCCCATCTTCTTTTCCAGCCCACTCATCCTCTCATGGAGAGCAGCCATGTCTGTCTCCTTGGATTTGCTAGTACTTGCTGCTGTTCTGGTTGGTGGGTGGTCTCTCATAATTTGCTTCACTGAGCTAGCTGAAATCCCTCTGGGAACTTTTTCCATTGGCTCTGTGGAGCTCAGTGCAATCCCATTGGCTAAGCAAATGGTAGTGATGAGAGAGGGGAAGGGGAGTCTACCTCTTTTGTGATGGGCCATATCCATGATTTGTCTATGAATTATGTCTCCCACATTGATTGGAATGCCTTCAAGTAAGCATGGAGGAAATCGGCTCTTTCTGGTGTGATTTCAGTAAAGTGGGAGGTGGGGGTCAATTTGGTAAACAGAAACATCGACCATACCTTAGCATCTACATGCATGCCCTGTCTCTGAAAATGCAACAATCTCCCTCTTCTGGTCTCCCACTTTGCTCCCCCTGGGCATAACCTCTCTGCAATCTCTGTTGCACTGACCGTTTCTCTCAAAGTATTCAGTGGTTGGGTGGGGGTATCAGGAATGTGCAAGTAATTGTTGATATCATGGGGATATAACTGGATCCATTTGCCTCTGACGAAGAATTGCCAAGTTCTTTTGTCTGGAAAATTGGCATAGAATTCTTGGACCAGTGTGATGTTAGCTTGTGTAGAAGCTACTACCCATTGGCTCCACCCCCTTGCTTCTATCATGGCTCCATATCGTTCCTTTATGAGCTGATCCATAATAAAACCCCTTTCCATGTGGACATTGCATTTGGATAGTATGTCATTGAACCTCTTGTGTCCATCTTCTGCGAAAAACCTCTCTTTATCCCACATTCTTGCCACTTTTGCTTTTGATCTCTGGTAAAATTTTTGGGGTGTCATTTCAGTGCAAAAAATTGCTTTTTGGCCTTTTTGAGGGGCTTGGTTCTCTCTGGTCTGAGGTCGGTTTGGGCTGAAAAGTGAGGCTTTGGAAAGATCTAAGTGTGTAATTTCACGCTCTAAAATCAGTTTTCCAAAAACAGTCTCAGGTAATTCTATAGACGGCCCCAAAGGAGGCAAGAAAAACACTATTTTTTTCTGCCCAGAATTTTGCAGAAATCGAGATAAACCCCCAACTTAGAGAACTTCGTTCTCCCTTGTTCCTTAATGGAAATACCCCAAACCTGGACCAAATTAAACTAGGAAGTACCCTCTGTGTGGTCGTACCTTTAGGATTTGGAGCTTGATTCCAGATTTTTCCAAAATTGACTCGAACAATGCCTACGCCGAACTATTTTTCTGCTTGGACACTGTGCTGCGCCGAATTCCGAGCTGTTTCCGGTGAGGTTTCCGGTGAGATTTCTCTTTGGAGGAAGGTGATTTGGAGAGGGTGAAGTTGAGTCTCTAGGGTTGTGCAGGTTATTTGGGTTCAAGAACCCTCAAAATGGTGTTTTAAGCCCTCTGAACCACGCCCCTCAGGAGTCGAACCGGCGCGTCGACCCCAATGGCCGCGCCAGTTCAGAACTAAGTGTTCTGTGTTTCGCGATTTAGCGCGGTCGCGCCGATATTTGGCGCGGTAGCGCCAGTTCCAGTTTTGAGTTTTCTAAATTTTTTGTGGTTTTTGGTTTTTTGAAAGCTGTAACATTTTTTATCTAACACACTTCCTATCATACGTCTAATAAAAATAATGAAAACAAATCAAAATCTCCTACAAATTCAAACAAATCCTAAAACTTTAAAAAAAAACTATTCAAACCTACAAAGCCTTAAAAAAAAAATTTCAAGAAAATTCAACTAAATCCTATTGCTATTGCTACACTACTGATACAAGTATTCTGATCCACCAGGATCGAATGGAAACTGGAACCATCCATGCTTGAGGGTGTTTTTGACTTTGGAATGAGGTGCATGGTGATTCAAACTTTCGAGTAAAGAGCTGGTCACTCTTTCTCTTTTCTGGTTGGCTTTTAACTTGTTTTGCTCATTTATTTTTTTCCAACTTTTCTTCACACTACCCAAACCCAATAAAATTTTAATTTCAACTTTTGTGGGTGGTTTATAGGGCTGGATAATGAAGAAATCAATGTCTAAGGAGAGGAAAGAATGTCCATTATCCTTGGTGTCCTCTATCTTAACTTCTTTATGCTCTTCAAGGGGTTTCTCTTCTTATTCTACCCCATCCCCTTCTTTCTCTTTTTCATCTTCTTCTTTTTTCTCCATGATCTTCTCATCTTCTCCCTCTTGAAGTTTCTGAAAATAACTCTCAACTCTCTCTGTTGTATCTTCCTCTATGTGTTCTGCAGTAACCCATGAGTTAGAACAAGAAGAGCTAGATGTATCCCTCCATTCAGGTTCATCATCAGCACACAGCTCATGAAAACGTAATTCAGCATTCATGTTTTTTATCAATTCTTGCTTTAGCTGATGTTCTAGATTATCAGATTCAGTTCTCATGGATGGATGAAAAATATGAATCCATGTCTTAGAACCATTAATGCCTTCTAAACTAGGTTGTTCCTCAGGTGGATTTAACATTTTATCTGTTTTGGCACAATAGTAATCCACTAGAGTGGCCAACCTAGACAAGTCTACTTGAGGCTGAAGGGGAGATGAATGGTGATAAAAATGATCATGATACATTGGAAGGTGCTCAAACCTGAACATGGACGATTGCCCATGTGGCCAATTTTCCTGTCAATCATTTTTAAAATACTGATTTTCATATTGCCTAGAAAAATAATCATCATGCTCTCTTCTATAGGAATCATTAGGTTCATTATCAACAGCAAAACATGATAGATCAGAATTTCACCTTCTTTGATCATAATCAGAAGAAGCATATGGTTGGGGAAATTCCCAAATTGAGTTAGGATAGGGAGTTAACTCATTCTGCACGAAATTCCACCTCTCTTCTGTGTGCATGAAGTTAGGCCATTCCATTAAAGCTTACAAGCCACAGATCATAGTTACCTGATTACTCTTTCCTAGTTCCGGATCGATTTCAGCATGTGGCTCACCAGTAATTCTGGTTTCATGCACTGATCCAAAATAACCTGAAAAGATAGAATAAAAATAATTTAATCTCAATCAACAAATTAAAATTCACTTAAACTTACTCTCAATTCAATGGTCCCCAGCAACGGCGCCAAAAACTTGTTGAGTGTCTAGCAAGTGCACTAGGTCAGCAAGTAATATACACTTTTAAAGTCCAGATATCGATCCCACAGAGACCTTGATGAGAACTCAGTTTAAGCAAAAAATTTTCTATTGATTGAGGTGAACGAAAATTTGGGTTTTTGTTGAAAAGTGAAAAGGAAAACATAATTTAAAACTTCTGGAAAAAACTATTGGAGATGAGATGTTGGGGAAGAGTGTCAATCCCTCCTAGCTGTTAACATGTAAAATTCTGATTTTATAACTCAAATACCCTTACCTTGACTTAGCTTTTGAAAACCTGGTTACCCATATACTGGAAATAACTTTCACCTATTCTTTGAACTCCTTCTCAACCGGAACATTCAAATCTTAAGTGCATAAATATAAAAGCTTGAAGATTTACTCTCTCTTATTCAGAACAAGAGTTATAGAAGTCACATCACTTTTCAACTAGTCTCCTTCGAAATCGAAACAATCTAGTTTGAAAAACAAGTTGTTTTAGAAAACAAGAATCAAATTACTGACTCAACTCTTTACTGAAATTTAACTTCTCAATCCGTACCTCATTAAATTCCAGAATTGAATTCAGATCAGAAATAAGCAATGAACTCAGTTTCTAAAACAAAAGCAGGATATTTTATTGCTATAAAATTCAGAATTCAAACACATAACAAACTAGGAGTTTATGACTTCCCCAACAGAGAGAGACTAGTCCATAATAATAGAATAAATGCACAGTAAAAAGGATTCAATTACAGCCATGGAAATAAGAAGAAAACAAGTACAGAAAAACCCCCTTGAAGGACTGCCTTTGGCTTCTCTTGCACCTTGACTGAAATCTCTTCCTTCTCTCTCTCTCTCAACTCCAAACTAACTAAAAATAATAAAAACCTAAACTACTATATTTACAACTCGAAACTGGATGAAAACTGGATCTAAAACTCCATGCCTTGCTCTTTGCCTCGGATCTCCTTATATACTTGTTCTGCTGCCCATGCCATGTAAATTGCTCTCTGTCCAGGGGTATGAAGTACCCTTTCCCGACCTCAGAATTAGCAAAAATTACATAAGGACCTTCCTTTTGAAGTCCTTTCCATGCTCACGAAGTTTCAATCAATTCTGAGTTGGGAAACTCGAGATATGAGGGAAGGAAGTTGTCTGATTTCTGCTGCCAACTTCTGCAGGGGTCCACCACTTTGAAGATGTGAAACTTGAGAATCCTGGTTTGGATTGGTCCGAATTTTCGTGACAAGATCCTCTGTAGTACAAGGAAACTTCGTTCCAAGTTTGGCTTCAATTGGAATTGTGAAACTCCTTCTATGATCTTCCCAAAATTCGGATTTATCTCCTTCCATTGGCAGCGGATTCCTGTTTTTAATTAACTTCTTCTCTTGGACCATTCAATGCATCTGGACTCAAGTAAATTACCTTAAAATCTTCGTGGGCACCTTCCTTAGACGTCTGAGACTCCTTCTCCCAAGTTTGGAATCGATTTGATTGCAGGTTCCCGAGATTTTCGTATTTTCAGCAACTGAGTCATCGGCGCGGTCGCGCCGAATTTTGGCGGGGACGTGCCACAGAACTCGATATCTGTCTTTGTAAGGAGACCTCTTGGCGCGGTCACGCCGAAATGTGCTGCGATATGGTGCGGTCGCGCCAGTCCTTAGGGATTTTACTTGGTCCCCGAATGGCAACTTCTCTTTCTGCTTTTAGCTCCCTCTGGCGCGGTAGCGCCCTCCAGTGGCCCGATGGCGCTTCCTGTGGCGCGGTCGCGCCCATTCACATTCCCCAATCTTTGTCTTTCATGACCGTTAGGTTGTTGGGCATTTTGGCACATTAATTTGATTTTTTGAGGATTTGTTTGGCGCGGTCGCGCCGTTCTTCTTTTTTGCCTCTTTTGCTCATTTTTCCTCAGTTTTAGCTCCAAATCCCATTTTTCTTCTTCTAACGGGTACTTGAGACATAAAACATGTATTTTAGTTATATTTGTCACTTTTAAGCTCATAATCGACTCAAATTAGGAATTTATGATCAATAATTCATGCCTAAATAAGTGTCTTTTGGACACTTATCACTAGTCGCGTCCATCTCGGTCACCGAGCACTGATGGTTTGTTTCAAGGGAGTCCGGCTTGGTCACCGGGCTGCGAGTTAGGCATCGATTGTTTCCGGCTCGGTTGCCCCAAATGCAGTTTTCATTTTCGGTCGTGTCCGGCTCGATCGCCGAGCGCGAGACTTTTGTTTCAAGTGAACCCAACTTGGTCGTCGAGAGACTGAAGTTGTTCTGAGTGATCCTGGCTTGGTCGCTGGGGAGTTGGACTTCTGCACGCTGGACTATGCTCGGTCGCCGAGTGCTGCAAATTTCCCTCAATTTCTTTTGGCTCAATTGCCGAGGAGTGCAGGTCGCCGTGCGCTGGGGTTGTGTTTTGGCTGCGTCTGGCTCGGTCGTCGGGCACTGGGGTTGTGTTTTGGCTGCGTCCGGCTCGGTCGCCGGGTGCTGGAGCTTCTCTTTTCTTTTATTTTGTGTTCGACTTGGTCGTTGGGATGTGGGAGTTTGTAGCGCGATTTGGCTTGGTTGTCGAGTGCTGCGGTCGCATCTCGCTCGGTTGTCGGGTGCTGAAGTCGCATCTGGCTTGGTCGCCAGGTGTGAATTTCTGTGTGGTCGCAGCCCGCAAGAGTCACCGAGTGCGCGGTACTGTGTGGACGCAGCCAGCAAGAGTCGCCGAGTGCGAATTGCTGTGTGGTCGCATCGGCTTGGCCGCCGAGTGCGAGGCCTCTATTTTGGTTGTAGGGGCTTGGCTGGATTGCCAAGAGAAATTTCTTTTCTTTTACGACTGCTTCTTTTTGTTGCTCGCAATCTTTTCTGCAATTACTTCTTTTTGTCGCTGCTCTTTTTTTGTTTGGCGACTGCTTCTTTTTGTCGCTGCATTGTTTTTGTTTGGAGAGGGGTTACGTACTTGGCTCCGATTGTCTGCGTCTGGCTCGGTCACTGGGTGTTGAATTTTTGTTTTTTTGGTCGGGTCCAGCTCGGTCGCCAGGCACAAAGCTTTTGAACTATGTCCGGCTCGGTCGCTGGGCACAGTGCCTTTGTGTTTTGGTCGCGTCCCATTTTGTTGCTAGGCGCGGATCTTGAACAGTGCTAGGCTCAGTCGCCGGGAGCAGTGTGTTTATCTCCATCGCGTCTGACTTTTTTGCAGGTTTCGAGGCTTTTGAACTGTACTCGGCTCGGTCGCCTGGCACAATATATTTGTTTTGTAGCATTTGTTTCCCGTCCAACTCAGTCGCCAGGCACTAGGATTGAATGTGCGGCGTCTGGCTCTGTCGTCAGATGCTGAACTCTCCGTTTGGTTGTGTCCGAGTCACTCGTCGGGCACTGGAGTTTGATTTTGCTCGCGTCTGGTTTGGTTGTTGGACGCGAGGTTGTTGTTTTGGTCGCGTCTGGCATTCTTGAGTCTGAACGCGAAGCTTAAGAATTATGCTCGATTCAGTCACCGAGCACAGTAATTCTGTTTTGGTCGCACTCAACTTGGTTGCCGGGCGCGACATTTTTTTTTTAACTGCTCTCGGCTCGGTCGCCGGGCACAGGAATTTGCTGTTTTGATCGCGGCCGGCTTCATTGCTGGTCGCGAACCCTTGAACTATGCACGGTTCGGTCGCCGGGCATAGTGTCTGTCTTTGTCGCATCCAATTTTGTCGCTGGACGCGAGGTTGTTGTTTTGGTCGCGGCCGGTTCTGTCACCGGGAGTGGAGCTTTTGAACTGTGCTCGGCTTGGTCGCCGAGTGTAGTGCTTCTGCTTTGATCGCACTAGGCTCTATCGCCGAGTGCTCTAATTTTCTTTGGTCGCGTCCAGCTCTGTCGCCGAACGCGAGGTTGTTGAACTGTGCTCGCAAAGAGCTTTGCTTCGAAGGCAATTTGGTTTACCGGCGGTGTCGTCAGGGACAATCGGTGTATTACCCTCTCTTTTTTTTTGTTTCTTCGATCATCATTTTTTTCTTGACGACTGGTCTTTTATGTCCCCCCTCCCCTTTTTTTTTTTTTGCATTTTTTTTTTCTTCTCCATTTTTTTTTTGTTTGCGACCTAGACTTCTCCATGCCAGGTCGCAGGAGACACATTTGTTTTCGAATTTTAAGAGAGGAGTAAATCAACTTCTTTGTCCTTCCTTTGTCTGACCATCACAACCATCAAGACCGTTGTGAGGGGCGCCCTTCGGGATTGCCTACGAATCCGCAATTCCAAGGAAGAACAGAAGCCACTGTTGTTGGCTCTCGGGGGACCGTCGGCCTATGGCGGTTGTGACGTAACTGCGCCCACAGTCAAGGCTGTTCACGACCTGTGGAGTCGCCCTGTTTTAGACGAGGACGACCAGATTTGTTATCTCCCGGGGGTCGACGAAGCCTTGTCGTCTCCACATCAGGCAGTAGGCAACATCTTGCTGAGTCCAATGCATGATCAACTGGTCCGTTTCACGACGCCGAAACTTAATATCGACAGCGACCAGTTCGACTCTTGGGAGAGTCGACCAAAGGTGAACTTCGCCCCCTGCCCCATGCCTTTCTACTTCGAATGGGCAGATGTCTTCCTCCGTACTTGTTCTGAGTTGTTGGCCACGGCAGACATTACTCACGCAATCCGAGCATCCATGTTTTCGTATCGGTGCTGCAGCAACGTCATTCATTCTTTTCTGGAGGTCTGATGTTCCCCTACCAACACCATTTTCACTCGCGAAGGGAAGCTGTCAATTTCTTTATGGGATATGCATCGCCTCGGCGGGCTGCCCCTCTCCGGGAGCATCTATGATGAAGTGACTCCAACGTTTGCAAATTTCACTCAGAGTCACTCTATGCCGCTACCCGAGAGTATTCGATACCTCGTCCTTGCGTACTATTGACTTTTATGTCGTCTGAGAGCTTCGAACGTGGAAGGCTTTTTTGGGGTTTCTATGTCCAAGTGGGTATCCTTCTGGTTCCGTACCGAAGGGGACGCACGACCTATAGAAGACCCGTGGGCTGATCGTGGGAAGACAACAGGCTTTTGGAGTCGCGACCAGTCGGCCGTGCAGAATCAACCCCTCTCTGAGCTGGGAGTTCTTAACGCCCTCGTAGATGAGGTCTACCTAGCAGCCTTTTTGTCTATGTGGCTCTGTCGTTTTGTCTTGCCTTCAAGATGGCCTGTTTCATGGCCAGCGGTAAGAAATTTCGTCTGGCTGGCGCGGCTTTGGCCAGCATTTATCGGGGCCTCAACGACTTTTCACTAGGGAAGGTTTCTTAGCTGTTCATCTACGCATAGCTTACCCAGCGGTTTGGCGTCCACGAGGCTGACTCTAGCGACAGCGACAAACCCCTCATGATGCTCAACCGTTATCCAGAGCTTGTTCGCGTTTATACCCAGAAGGAGGCTCGTTCTTTGTTTTGGCACAGCGGAGTGCGATGCTGGTATCCTTCGGAGGCTCTTACCCCTGGTTCGATCCTTGACAAGGCTGGTCACTTCGCGTCTCAGATTGAAGTGGAATATTTCAGTTGCCTGCGGGTGACGTCTTTGGTCTTACGGTAGCCCGATCTTCTTGTGGTGGAGCCCTATAGTCCTCATCGGGTTTTACCAAGACTTGTCGGGTGTGTTATTCTCCGACCAACAGAATGCGGCCACGGTTAACGCACTTGTGGCATTATGGCGAGCAGGGACTGCCTGTCCTCTTGGTAGCGTGGAGGTGCCTGCCTTCGTGGGTCCAGACTCAGATCCGGGTGTCACATCCCTTTTTTAGGAGTCCTGGCTTGAGGCAGTTGTTCCCCTCTTTGAGGTAGCAACTCTTGAACCCTCTCCTTCTCTTTTTTTTTTGTTCCTTTTGCAGTTTCTGATTTCTTTTCTTTCTTTCTCCATAGTGTGCGTGGAGGAAATTTACCGGAGCATTTGCGCCGGAAACAGTCTTGCCGCCTAGCAAGGAGATGGCGTCGCGGAGGGTCGGAGCCGAAGGGGTTCGCGGTCAAGTTTGAAGCCTCCTATTATGGTGAAACAAAGCAAGGGAGGGAAGAAGCGGGCGCCTCAACCGAAGGTCGTGAAGGAGAAGTCGTCGTCCCTGTCGCAAGTCGCGCCCAAGAAGGGCATCGTTATTCGAGATGCATCTTCGGCCCAGGGGGATCCTTGGCCAGTAGTACTTTCTTTATCAGCAGTCGATGATCCTGCAGGCAAGGGGAAGGTATTGGCTAAGTCGGCGACTTCGCCAAAGAAGACTGCTTCGAAAAAGAAGTCAGCGGCTCCGCAGTCCGAGCCTTTCATTTTCGTTCCTCCTTTCTTCAAGAAGCGGCTGCGGACTGGTCTAGGTAAGCCTATGAATAATTTAGCTCCTCTTGTTGTTGCTCAACCCTCGGGAACTCCTCTGTCGGAGTCGGGAGAAAAGGATAGGGAGTCGGCGCTTCTCGACGAGTCTATTGTTCTGCCGACCGGAGAAGCTACTGCAGAGCCATCGGTATTGTCACCTGCGCCGGCGACCCAGGATGGAGCGCGGACAGTCCATGAGTTTGGCGACCTTGCTTCTGATGACCTTGCCATCGTCGTAGCTCTGTTTGTGGACCAGCCTAACTTTCGGCAGGAGGATTTGTTCGACCTTGCCGAGTTGGAGGTTACCCGTCAATTGGGGTGGGTCGAAGAGGGAGCACCGTTTGCCGTCACTGCTGATGAGCTGTTAGTTTGTGAAGTCGACTGCCCGACGACGACCGTTGGTGAGGGCATGATGCCTCTTCAACCTTCGTATGGCCCGGTTGTGGCTGAGGAGCTTGGAGTTGATGCCGGAATTACAGTCCGGGGTAAGTTTTGATGGCCTGTTTCTAGTCCGTCTCCACTTGTCGTTGCGACTTCAAGGAGGGAGGTCTTTGTGACGTTTCCTCCTAGTAGCGGAGAGGCAACTCTTGCAGCCAAGGAAGGAGCTTCAGGTTCGGCCTGTCGACCCATCAACGAGGATTCCTCCATTTCGCGAACTTCGTCGGTAAGTGTATAAGCTATTTCTTTGTGTGTGTTTTTTTCGCTTTCTTTTCTTCCCCTTTTTTTTCCTTATCTCTCTTTTTCTAGGTGTCGGCCTTCCGTCCTTCAAGGAGGACGAGGCTGTTACTGCAGCAATCTGTGTTGGGGCTGTGGACAGAGTTCGTCAAGTCGGATTTATTGCCGGCTGACGACCCATGTTCACCAGAGCTTGTAGGAGATACTCGCGTCATTCTCGACCATTTGAGAGGAGTCGGCGTTGACACTTCGGTGTTGGGGCAGTGGGTAGAGGATTTTACCTCGGAGGTGGATCGTTTTCATCGGCTGCGCAACTCCTTGGCCGGTAAGCTCAGTCTGGCTGAGCAGTTCGCTGTGGAAGCTGAGCTCGCACAGACTGTCCAGCGGGTGAGCCATCGGCGCGATGACTTAACGGTGGACTTGGATAGACATCAGACGGAGCGAGAAGCTGCTGAGGTTGAGCGGAAAGCTCTTCGCAATCATCTGGCTTTTATATTGACTCAACTCGACTCCATCAATGCCGAGCTTGCGACGATCCATAGGGGAATTGACACTGCCGAGGAGGAAATTTCTGTTCTTGAGGGTCATCTTGCTTCTATTCGTTCGCGTCCCATTCTCGACGAGGACGAGACGCGGGAATAGGTTGAGGTTCATGCCGAAGTGGTTCGACTGCTGCGACGAGTGGCTGACTTTGAGCTTCCTCGACTTTGATGTAGTTTTGCTTGCATTTCTCTTTTTTGTAGCTTCTCCCTTTTTTTTTGTTGCGAGGCTTGCATTGTTCTCATCACACACATTTTTTTTTTTTGCAATGAGAAATATTGTTTCTTTTATTCTATTTCTTTTCCATTTTTTTTGTTTTTCCCGCTGCCTCTTCATGCGTAAAATCGTTTGAGGAACTTACTGTTCGTTATCGGCAGCTCGGAACCGTTTGAAGTTACTATCTTGTAAGCTCCATTGGTGTAGGCTTCCTGCACCACAGACGGTCCTTCCCATTTTGGCGCGAACTTGCCCCCGGTTTTGCTCGTAAAGAGTATTGGCCGTCTGACAGCTAGAACCAAGTCGCCTTTCTAGAATGACCTGAGCCGTACTTTTTTGTTGAAGGCTCGGGTCATGCAAGATTGGTAGCATTCGAGCCTTTGTTGCGCTTCGAGTCGCTGCTCGTCGAGTGACTCAAGTTCTGTGAGTCGCAACTGAGCGCACTCCTCCGTCGTGAGCCCTTCTCTAATAGCTATGCGTCGAGTGACTCAAGTGGGAGCACTGCTTCGGTGTCCTAGACTACCGAATATGGAGTCGACAGAGTCGGCGTTCGAAACGACGTTTTGTACGCCCATAAGGCTTCGCCGAGCTTCTCGTCCTAACTTTTTTTATTGGCACCGATGGTTTTCTTCAGCATCTTGCAGAACGTTTTGTTGAATGCTTCTGCGAGTCCATTGGCTGCCGGGTTCTAAGCCGACGATGTCCGCTGTTGTATGCAAAATTTTTCACATAAGCGGTCCATGACTTAGTTTCTGAACGGTGTGCCATTGTCCGTCACTATGTATCGAGGAACCCCATATCGGTAGATAATTTGGGTCCGGATGAAATCGGCGGTGGTGGTAGCCTTGACTTCTTGGTAGGCAACAGCTTCGGCCCATTTCAAGAAGTAGTCGGTGGCAGCCAGGATGTATTGCATGTCGGATTCGGATTTAGGAGTGATGGGACCAATGATGTCCATCCCCCAAGCTTCAAATGGCCATGACGCGATTGTCGGGTGAAGCGGCTCCGGTGGCTGATGTATGTAATCGACATGGAGTTGGCATGGTCTGCATCTTCGAGCCATTTCGGTGGCTGATAAGTGTCTAAAAGACACTATTTTTAGGCCATAATTGGAATAGGAAATTATATTTTGGAGTCAATAATCATCATAATATCATTAAATATATCTCAGATTCATATTTTCTCTCTCAGGAGTCCAACTCAACAAGAATCATTGAAATCGGAGCTAAAATAAGGAAGATATGAAGATTTTTTGTGCAAAAAGGTACAAGGTTGCAGGAACCGGCGCGACCGCACCAGTTTGAAGACAAATTCTGGTGCTACCGCGCCACCAGAATGGCGCGACCACGCCAAGATGGCGCCACAAGGCCTATGAATTTTCCAAACACGACCAGGACTCTTTCCATTAGAGCACTTAGAAGAATTTCAGCCGAGTGGCGCGACCGCGCCAATTTAAGGCACAATTATGGCGCGACCACGCCAGTGACTCAGCAATGCAAAAACGCACAAATGTCGGGATTCTGACAAGTAATCATGATAAAATGTGAGAGTTAGAGTCCTAAGTGTATAAGGAAGGTGCCCACAAAGTCTATAGAGGAAATTGAGGGAAATCCTAAGAGGTTTGAATCCTCAAAGAGGTGGAGTGCTATTCTTGATTAGGAGACTGCCATAAAAGGATAGTACATGTCCGAGATTGAAGAGGCCATATCTCGGAGATTCTGACTTCCAATTGGATCCAAATTTATACCACAGCTTCCTGAGAGGATTTAGAATCATGAAACATAAAATCAGGCCAATCCAAGTCGGTTTTGTGGAGTTTTATATTTTCAAAGTGGCTGACCCAGTGCAGAAATTGGCAGCAGAAGCAATCCAACTTCTTCACATCATATCTCGAGTTTCCCAACTCATATTGGACACAAATGTTTTGAGAAAGGCAAGGACCATCTAAGGAAGGTTCGTATGTAATTTCATCCAATTCGGAGGTCGGGAAGACATAATAGAGTTTAGAGTTTATCATCCAGTTTTCATTCAGTTCCGAGTTCCAACTCTTAGAATAGTTTGTAATTTAGGTTTTTATTGTTTTTAGTAAGTTTGGAGAGGAGAGAAAGTCCAGAGGAAGTGTTACACGACCTCTTGGTACTTTGGAGAGAAGGAAGAGATTTCAGTCATGGAGGAGTTGAAGCTAAGGGCAGTTCCTCAAAGGGGGTTTTCTGTACTTGTTTTCTTCTTATTTTCATGGCTGTAATTGAATCCACTTTGTGTGTTTATTTTATTATTATGAAGTAGTCTCTCTTTGTTGGGGAAGTCATGAACTCCTAGTTATCACTTGTTTAAATTCTGAAATTATAGCAATAAAATACCTGGCTTTTGTTTTAGAAACTGAGTTCAGTGCTTATTTCTGATCTGAATTCAATTCTGGAATTTAATGAGGTTCGAATGGAGAAGTTAAATTTTAGTAGAGAGTTGGGTTAGTTATTTGATTCCTGTTTTCTAAAATAACTCACTTTTAAACTAGATTGTTCCGGTTATGAAGGAGACTAGTGGAAAGACGATGTGACTTGTTAAACTCTTGTTCTGAATAAGAGAGAGTTAATCTTCAAGATTTTATATTTATGCACTTAGGATTTGAATGTTCCGGTTTATGAAGGAGTTCAAGGAATAGGTGAAAGCTATTTCCTGTATATGGGTAACGAGGTTTTCAAAAGCTAAGTCAAGGTAAGGGTATTTGAGCTATAAAATTATAACTTTGCTTGTTAGCAACTAGGAGGGATTGACACTTTTCCCCAACATCTCATCTCTATAAGTTTTTCCAGTAATTAATTCTGTTTTATTTTTCAGTTTTCAAAATCAAAAACCAAAAATTTTTTTCCTCAATCAATAGAGAATCTTTGCTTAAACTTAGTTCTCATCAAGGTCTCTGTGGGATCGATATCTGGACTCTCGAGTCTATATTACTTGCTGACCTAGTGCACTTGCTAGACACCCAACATGTTTTTGGCGCCGTTGCTGGGGACCATTGAATTGAGTGTATGTTTAAATAAATTTTGATGTGTTGATTGAGATTAAAATTTTTTATTCTATCTTTTCTGGTTGGACCAGATTTATGCATGAAAACCAGAATTAGCGGTGAGCCACTAGATGAACCCGATCTAGAACGTGAAAGAGCACTCAGATGAGAGGTGGAATTATGTGCAGAATGAGATAAGTCCTTATCCTAAATCAATTTGGGAAATTCCCCAACTATATACATCTTCTAACTCTGATCCATGGAGGTGTTATTCTGATATATCATGTTCCATTGATTATGAACCTAATGATTACTATAGAAGAGAGCATGATGATGATTCCTCTAGGCAATATGAAAATCAGTATTTTGAGAATGATTGGCAGGACAATTTGCCACATGGGCAATCGTCCATGTTCAAGTATGATCACCCTCCTATGTTTCGTGATTCCTTTGATCCTCATGCATATCCCCCTCAGCCTCAAGAAGACTTGTCTAGGTTGGCCCTTCCAGTGGATAACTATTGTGCATCTTCTAATTGTGATCCATGGAGGCAAAAACAGGAACAAAAAGCCAACCTTGAGGACCTCCTCCCAAGGATTCTAGCAAATCAAGAAAAAAGAGATGCTCGGATTGAAGCCAGGCTTCAAACTCAAGAGGCATCAATCCGAAATCTGGAAATACAAATGGGATAGCTGGCCAATATCATATCAGGTAGGAACCAAGGTACTTTACCTAGCCATCCTGAATGGATGTATACATCTAGCTCTTCTTGTGTTAACTTGTTACTGCAAAACACATAGAGGAAGATTCAATGGAGAGAGCTGAGAGTTATTGTGATTTCCAGAAATTTCAAGAGGGTGAGGGTGAAAAGATCATGGAGGAAAAAGAAGAAGATGAAAAAGAGAAAGAAGGGGACGGGGTTGAAAAAGAAGAGAAACCCCTTGAAGAGCATGAAGAGGTTAGGATAGAGGACACAAAGGTTAATGAACATTCTTTCCTCTCATTAGATATAGATTTCTTCATTATCCAGCCCTATAAACCATCCATAAAATATGAAGGAGAGGAAGAAGAAACCATAGGTCATATCATAGAACCTTCCCATGAAAAGCCATTAGAGAATTGGGTAGAGAAAGAAGAAAAGATAGAGCTCTCCTTTGATTTAGACTTTTTCATCATCCCACCTTATACACCTAGCCCAAAAATACAACTGAAAATTTTATTGGGGTTGGACAAGAGAATGAATGAGTGGTGGATATGGGTAAAGATATACTTCTTAGAAGCCACAAAGTCAAAAGAAAGGATTTTCATCTCAACATCAAAATTTGGTTGCTTTAGCATAAAGCATTGCAAAGGAAGAAAGGTCATGATGAGTGGATTGGAAAAGAATTTTCCTTTTGATCCAAGGGGAATGAAGCTACTGGTCTGGCTGAGGACCATAAACTTAGCGCTTCATGAGAGGCAGCCCATGGTAGGTAAGTTAGTTTAGTTTTTCAATTAAATTGTTATCTTGCTTTGAATAAATCACTTTGTGTGGATATTAGATCTTAGGTTTGGATTTATTTTACTCATGTTATGTTAGTCTTTTAAATTTGTTTGGTTTTAATAAATACCATAAAAAAAAAGAAAAAAAGAAATTGTCTAAGGTACCTGTCCTTGAAAAATCTAGAATTTGAAAGCTAAGTGGAGTTGCATGAAGCCTTTTTTTCAGCTATACTTGATGTATTTCTAGATGTGTTTTTCAAAGTCTAAATAAAGATATCAGAAGAAGGACATTTGAACTATCTTTTCCAACCATTCACAACAGCTTCCTTCAAAAGAAAAGCCATCAGAACACTCAGGAAAACTCTGTGCAGAAAAGCAATGTAGCAGCAACTCTATTCGAGATGCCAAATTTAGAGCCGAATTCTGAAAAATCTGGAAGTAGAACCCACCAAGGAAAGGTAAGTAGTTCAAGAGGGCACTTAGTAGATAAAATAGGGCCTGATTTGAGGAATTTTCATTGAGTAGAACGGAAGTTATGACTGCTGCAACTTGGGTAGTAAAAACTATTTTTTGGAAAAAGTTTGGGTTTGAAACAGTACCGTCTTTCTATCTTTGAGCTGATTTCTAAAATTTTATATAATGATTCTTGGAAAATAGTTTTAATACAATTAAATTTCAAACTTAATACTTTCCAAGAAACCCTTTTTCAGCTCTAGATGATAAGTGGTTAGGGAGATACGGTGCTTGTAAAATACCTCCAACTCACTTTCTGCCCAGAATATCAAATTTGCTTCCAAGTTTTCAAATCTGTCTATCTTTCAATTCCCTTGATGAAAATGCATGAAACTTATTTTATTGTGTACCTCTGAACCTTAACAACATGTTCCAAGTGGAATTTTTAAATTTTGCATTCAGAATTTCAATGTATGGAGGAAAAGAGTGGTGCTTCCGCGCCAAATTCTGGCTCTCCCGCGCCACATGTTTGATCAATTTCCGAGGATATGTAACTCAGAATCATTCCATTCCAATTCTGATATATTCTTCTTTACGAGTTATATTCCTTGGTAAAATTTCATAAATTTCTGAATTCGTTTGCAATAATTTTGTGCTTTGAATGGTTCTAACCACTTTTGATCAAGCATGAAGGTAGCTCAGGTTCAAATTCCTCATGGTGCCGCAACAAATCTGGAAGTTCAAGCAACCAACATTCTCACGTAAGTTTCTTACCCTCTATCTCATTTTATTGAATTGATCAGAATGCAAAATGTTTAGTTTGGGGTGGGAAACTCAGATTTTAAAGTCTAGTTGGTTTTCATTGTTTAGTTAGATTTGATTTGTTAGTCGTTATTTTTGTTTTGAGTCAATACCAGAAGAACGTTTCTAAATCTGAAAAAATTTTTGGAAAATTTTGTGGGAACTCTGATTTGTGGATTGAGAAGACAGGTCTCATTCATTCTCTTGAGAAATATATTTGTTTGAATGTTTGGTTTTGGGCATGAGAAAATTTGTCTTGGAAAGTGGTTTGATTTGTTGAATGCATTGATCATGTTTATTTTGTACAATAGAACCAACCTGAAGGAAGATCGAGGCGAAAAAAAGACAGGTTTTTCAAAATTATGAAATGATCTAGGCACTTGTTTTGAACCGTTTGAGCTTTTTTGAGCCACCCACTTTAATGCACAAGATGCATCACCTTTTGTCAAATATTTTAAGCCGACAAGATCCCTGCTTTGTTTTCAATTGCCACATTACATGAACCAGCCTTTGTGATGAATAAACTTGTTTCTTATTGACCTATATTTCTCCAAATTATTGAAGTGTCCTATTTCATTGAGCATGGACAAAAATCTGAAGTTATGAAGAAATAAGGAGGGATGATTGAAGGTTATAGAAATTCTTTGAAAAGGAGAAGAAAGAAGGAGCAAGATGAATGAAAAAGGTGCTGGAATATCTGAGAGGAAAAGAGAAAAAAAAAAAAAAAAAAAAAAAAAAAAAAAAATTTGCTGAGTTAGGAGAAAGGCCACCTTGTGTGTGCACCGGGTCTAGGGCCTCAGCAAGCTTAGGGACTCTGAGTCAACCGACAAGGTAAGTTAGACTCCAAAATAAAGCCAAAAAAAAAAAAAAAAAAAAAAAAAGTGAGCTTTTCCTTGAGAGATGAGGTAGAGATTGGGATTAAGGAGAAGGTGCAAAAATCTTTGTTTTGTTTGATTGCTTTGAGGACAAAGCAAATTTTTAAGTTTGGGGTGGTGTGCTACAATCAGAGATGGTTCATACTCAGGAACATGGGACATGGATATGAGGAGGAGGACTAACCTTTAAAATTTTTATCCTTAATTTTTTTCTTACCCATTACCCACGGCCAATTACAACCTATAGAAGACCTTTTGATCATAGTTTTAAAATTCCTTCATGTTAGTGGAGATTAGACAGATGGTTGGCTTATGTTGTTCAATTTAAACTGCTCACATGCATGGGAAAGTGGTATGTATGGTGGAAGATAGCTTGATCATGCCTTGACTAAACAGGATAACCAAGAATAAGAGAGGTTTGAATGAGTAAATCTTTAATTGATGCTTTGAAAGGGTAACCCCAAAGATTTTTCTTAAAACTTTGATGATTGATCATAACTCTGGTTCATTTTTTTTAATTATTCTCGAGGACGAGCAAAGGTTTAAGTTTGGGGTTGTGATAAGTGTCAAAAAGACACTACTTTTAGGCCTTAATAGGAATAGGAAATTACATTTTAGAGTCAATAATCATCATAATACCATTATATATGTTTCAGATTCATATTTTCTCTCTCAGGAGTCCAACGCAACAAGAATCATTAAAATCGGAGCTAAAATGAGAAAGATATGAAGATTTTAGTGCAAAAAGGTACAAGGTTGCAGGAACCGGCGTGACCGCATCAATTTGAAGACAAATTCTGGCGCTACCGCGCCACCAGAATGGCGCGACCACTCCAAGATGGCGCCACAAGGCCTATGAAGTTTCCAAACATGACTAGGACTCTTTCCATTTGAGTACTTAGAAGAATCTTAGCCGAGTGGCGACCGCGCCAATTTAAGGCACAGTTATGGCGCGACCGCGCCAGTGACTCAGCAATACGAAATCGCATAAATCTTGGGATTCTGACAAGTAATCGTGATAAAACGTGGGAGTTAGAGTCGTGTATAAGGACGGTGTCCACGAAGTCTATTGAGGAAATTGATGGAAATCCTAAGTGGTTTGAATCCTCAAGGAGGTAGAGTGCTATTCTTGATTAGGAGACTGCCATAAAAGGAAAGTACAAGTCTGGGATTGAAGAGGCCATATCTGGAGATTCCAACTTCCAATTGGATCCAAATTTGGACCACAGCTTCCTAAGAGGATTTAGAATCATGAAACGGAAAATCAGGCCAATCCAAGTCGGTTTTGTGGAGTTTTATATTTTCAAAGTGGCTGACCTAGTGCAGAAATTGCCAGTAGAAGCAATCCAACTTATTCACATCATATCTCGAGTTTCCCAACTCTGATTGGACTCAAATTTCGTGAGATGGGCAAGGACCATCTAAGGAAGGTTTGTATGTAATTTCATCCAATTTTGAGGTCGGGAAGACATAATTCATACCCCTGGACAGAGACCAATTTACTAGGCCTCGGTAGCTGGACAAGTATAAATAGGGGTCCGAGTTAGAGTTTATCATCCAGTTTTCATCCAGTTCCAAGTTCCAGCTCTTAGAATAGTTTGTAGTTTAGGTTTTTATTGTTTTTAGGTAGTTTGGAGAGGAGATAAAGTCCAGAGGAAGTGTTACACGACCTCTTGGTACTTTGGAGAGAAGGAAGAGATTTCAGTCAAGGAGGAGTTGAAGCTAAGGGCAGTTCCTCAAAGGGAGTTTTCTGTACTTGTTTACTTCTTATTTTTATGGCTATAATTGAATCCTCTTTGTGTGTTTATTCTATTATTATGGAGTAGTCTCTCTTTGTTGGGGAAGTCATGAACTCCTAGTTGTCACTTATTTAAATTCTGAAATTATAGCAATAAAATACCTGGCTTTTGTTTTAGAAACTGAGTTCAGTGCTTATTTCTGATCTGAATTCAATTCTGGAATTTAATGAGGTTCGAATAGATAAGTTAAATTTTAGTAGAGAGTTGGGTTAGTTATTTGATTCCTGTTTTCTAAAACAACTCGCTTTTAAACTAGATTGTTCCGGTTATGAAGGAGACTAGTGGAAAGGCGATGTGACTTGTTAAACTCTTGTTCTGAATAAGAGATTCAAGCTTTTATATTTATGCACTTAGGATTTAAATGTTCTGGTTTATGAAGGAGTTCAAGGAATTGGTGAAAGCTATTTCCTGTATATGGGTAACCAGGTTTTCAAAAGTTAAGTCAAGGTAAGGGTATTTGAGCTATAAAATCATAACTTTGCATGTTAGCAACTAGGAGGGATTGACACTTTTCCCCAACATCTCATCTCTATAAGTTTTTCTAGCAGTTAATTCTGTTTTGTTTTTCAGTTCTCAAAATCAAAAACCAAAAATTTCTTTTCCTCAATCAATAGAGAAATCATTGCTTAAACTGAGATCTCATCAAGGTCTTTGTGGGATCGATATTTGGACTCTCGAGTCTATATTACTTGCTGACCTAGTGCACTTGCTAGACACCCAACAGTGGCGTCCCTAAGAATCATCGGTCAGTAGTAACCTAATCGCTTAACTTGTAGTTGGAGCTTCGGGCCAGCTTGGTGCGCGTCGCAAATTCCACCGTGCGTTTTCTTTAGGACCTGCAGTTCCTCTTCTTTTGATAGGCATTGAAGAAGCAGACCTTTGTACGACCTCCCGTAGAGAACGTCATTAATGAAAATGTACCTTGGCGCTGCTCGGGGAATTTGAACTCACTCTTGCAGGTCGACCGGGAGTGTGCCGTAACGAAGAAAGTTTGAGATGGGCTCTCGCTAGTCTCCCGCTTCATTTTGGCTGGTCGAGATAGGAAAAGATTCTTCTATCTCTTCTACTTGTTCTTCTTCTATTTCTTCTTCGGCCGGTGGAGGGATTACCCATCTTTCACAAATGGGGACTTGGCTCGGCCTTTCATCGAATTGAGCTAGACTGGCCGCAATTCCATCCAATGCGTCGGCTGTCCCATTTTCGGATCGAGGGACGTAGTGGAGTGAAGCTTCCGGAATTTGGGCCAGAAGTTTATCGGCATGTCTCAAGAACGGCACGAGCTCGAGCTTCTTTACTTCGAACTCCCCAGTAAGTTGTTTGATAACCTATGCCGAGTCGTCGTAGATGTTTAGGTGCGGCAATTTCATTTCGACTGTCATGCCGAGTACGAGGAGGATAGCTTGATACTTTGCTTCGTTGTTTGAGCAATTTTGGGTGAAGATGAACGAATACGAAAGTAGGTCCCTTCTCGGTGAAATGTATAGAACTCCCGCGCCGACTCCATTCCTACGTGAGTTGAAATACAAAACTTTTAGGTTAAAATCCATAGGTTAAAAAAATTATTATTTTAAATTAATATACAAATAATTTTATTTGTATGTGAGTAGCTTCATGAAAATCTAAATATGAACTGTACGTCTAGACTTAATTTAGTCTAATGAAAATATATTAAAAAATAACTAGCAAGAGCTCATTGTCTCATTGTCTCCCTTCTTGAAGCTCGGGGAAAATTTAATTCTACAAACATCTCACATAGAGAACTAGCAAGAGCTCACCATTTATTTAGTTTTCAAGCTGATAAGCTCAAACGTGGCTGCCCAAGTAAAACTTGGATTTTAGACCCATTTATTTGTTGGGCGTGTTTGCCACTCGTGGAGAAAGGCTGTCTTTGAGGATCAGATTCCTTTTGTCTCCATACACATGCATGGATGCGAAAAATGAGGAGAAGCTATATAAGAGCATCAAAGAGGAAAGAGGCTTGAGCCAAGTCCGTCTTCCTCTTTCAGGTCAAGATCATGGCTGCTTCAGTCCTTTCTTCCACCAACCGAAATTACCATGTTCGCTCTGCTAGCTTTACCTCAAGGTCGCACCCAATCAGGGAGAAGGTCCAAGAGAACCTGACCCAATTGAGACAATGGGAAGATTCTTCACCTTCTACTTCGTCATCTTCCTTGTGTTCTGATTTTATCCGGTCTAAGTGAGCTCTACCAGTCCCGTTGATGATTTGCTGCAATTACCACAAACCCGGCAAGCGCTTTTGGACTGTAAGAGGAAGATACTCATCGATGAGGCACTGGATGGATCTCTAAGATTGTTAGATGCATGCGGGATTGCAAGAGATGTCGTGATGCAGGTGACAGACGCGGGATGCCCAAGAACAATTGAATGCGTTAATTGAGGGCATCCAAGGTCCCCATGTTGGATTGGATCTTCTCCAAAGGCGTTTTATTCAAACCAGTCTCTCCCTTCTCAACATTCTCAGCCAGTAGCCAATTCTTCTCAACTCGAAACCCAAATTTTTGCAAGGGATTAGTAGACTTCCAAATTAAGCTTGTACAATATTCTTGTTCGTGAAAGAAAAAGATACACAGGATTGGAAACATATCGTTCAGTATTTATTTTCGTGCTCTTGAGGTTGCTATATTGAATTGTTTCTAGGAGCCCAAATTGACAAGATTGCGTCAGCCAGAGTTAAGAAATTGCAAAGCTATTTATTTAGCATTTACTAAGTAAAGCTGAAGAGGGATTTGACTCCCACAAACGGACCCAAATGAAAAAAAGCTCAGTAAACAACCCAATAATAAGATTTGCTTCTTTCACATTTTCATCCAACACAACATTTGATTAAACAAAAAAAAATCAAGTATGTGTTCACCAAAAACAAATTAATTAGATTTTAATTACCCAATGATATCTTTATTTGAGTTTAGATCTGAAAAACACAGACTGATGAAGAAATTTCTGGTCCTTTTGAACTCGCAAATATTCTTTTGGTCCCCCCCAGTGCACTACCAATTTACGGCCGCATAACATAATTCAAAAGGATGAGAGATGGATATGATGATTTAAAAGTAAAAAAATTCATCCATAATAAATGCCAAATCATTTAAAGATCAGAAAATGGGTATAACAATTTATATTAATTGCATTAACTTTAACTGAAAACATTTTTAATAGTATACTATTTTTAAAAACCCCCAATTGCGGATTAGGAGTTAGCCCCTAACCCCCAATTGCGGATTAGGAGTTAGCCCCTAACCCCCAATTGCGAATGAGGAGTTAGCCCCTAATCCCAATTGCGAATTGGGATTTAGCCCCTAACTCCCAATTACGAATTAAGAGTTTGCCCCTAAGTACGATTCGCGAATTCAGAGTTAGCCCCCCTAACTCCCAATCGCGAACTCGGAGTTAGGCCCTAACTTCCAGTCATGGTGGGGTTAGCTCCAAACTCCCAATCGCGAATTCGGAGTTAGCCCCTAACTCCCAATCGCGAATTCGGAGTTAGCCCCTAACTCCGAATCGTGAATCCGGCTAACTCCAAATCGTGGATTCGGAGTTAGGCCGTATCTCCGAATCGCGAATTCAGAGTTAGCCCCTAAGTACGATTCACGAATTCAGAGTTAGCCCCTAAGTACGATTCGCGGATTCGGAGTTAGCCCCTAACTCCCAATCCGCGGTTTGGAGTTAGCCCTAACTCCCAATCCTTTTGGAGTTAGGACCTAACTCCAATCCGCAATTCGGTAAGCCCTAACTTCAGAATCGCAATTCGGTGGTAGGCCCCAACTCCGGCGAATTGGGCCGGCCCTAACTTCCAGTCAGGAGGGGGCTAACTTACGTCAGCGGGTTAGGGTTAGCCCCCACTCAGAATGTGGGGTTAGTCTAATTCGAATATGCAAATTGGGTTAGTATTTTTTGTCAGCAATTGGGTTAGGCCCTTGCCCGGTCCTTTGTCAGGAGGTTGGCCCTAACTCCAGTCGCTTGGTTTGGTCCCTAACTCGAATGCGGGTGAGTTAGCCCCTAACTTTCAGAATCAGCCTGTGATTAGCCTAACTTTCAAGTCAGCGGGGTTAGCCCCTAAAACCAATTGGCGAATTTGGGTTAGCCCCTCAACTCCCAATCCTTGGTCCGGAGGCCCTAACTCAGGAATGGTCGTGGTTAGCCCTATCTCAGAATGGCAGTGGGTTAGCTAAGTGCGATTCTTGCGAATTTGGAGTTAGCCCCCAACTCCTAATCGCGAATTCAGTGTTAGCCCCTAACTACCAATCACGAATTCGGAGTTAGCCTCTAACTCCCAATCGCAAATTCGGAGCTAGCCCCTAACTACGAATCGCGAACGAGTTAGCCCCTAACTCCTAATTGCGAATTCGGACTTAGCTCCTAACTCCCAATCCCGAATTCGGAGTTAACCCCCAACTCCCAATTGCGAACTTGGAGTTAGCCCCCAACTCCCAGTTGCGAACTGCGAGTTAGCCCCCAACTCCCAATTGCGAACTGCGAGTTAGCCCCTAACTGGGATGGAAAAGGGTTCTCGTTAACTGAGAACCCGCACCGACCCGACCCGCTTAAAGCGGCTTCGGGTTTGTATATTTTCCCCACAGGGCGGGTTTGGTATTTTGTAGCGAAATCGGTCAAGGGTTCGGGGCGGGGATGGGTTTCGTCCCAAAAACCCAACCCAACCCGTTTAATATTTATTAAAAATATAAAATATTTAAAGGTAAATATATATAAAAATATATTAATAAATTTTTGATTGATAAAATATTTAAGTTAATTATTTATATGTTCATAGATTTATAATATTTATTTGTGAATTTTTTATTTTTTTAAAAGTTTTTATATAAAATATTTCTATATGGGGTGGGTCGGGCGGGTTTTTCACGGGTTTGGGGCGGGTTTTTGCCCACCAGGGCAGGGATTGGTTTACAAACCAACCCCTGGTGGGTTTTCACGGACCTGGTTTCCCAATTTTCCTGTGGCGGGGGCGGGTTTCCAAAAACCCGCCCCACCCTGCCCGTTGCCACCCCTACCCCTAACTCCCAGTTGGCCCCTATATTAAATCTTTTTATATATTTATCGTTTATTGTTAATGTGTTAAGGTAACATTAACTTTTATAAATGTTTAAACTCTTTTATATTTAAAAAACGTTTCTTAATTTTTTGTTCAATTGTCCTGAACTTCTATTTTTTTTTTTGGAATACCCTTAAAAATACGATATATAGTTGAATGGATATTTAGAATTGTATAATGGATGTTATTTAAAAATCTAACTTTTTTTTTTTGATAAATTTCCTAAAATTTCTTTGTTTTAAATTTTAATGATTTCTTAGGGTATTTAATATTTGTATATTTTTTTTAATTTCTCGAATTTTTAAATAATTTTATTTTTTTATAACTTTTTATGTTTTGATTTTTTTTCCTTTTTAATAAATATTTTAAAATTTTTATATGGGTTTCAAAATTGGGAAATAAAAACTATAGTTTATTACAAACGGGTGTTTTTCAACCTAGTGGATATAAATGTAATTAAATATCTTTCTCATTTGATGTAAGGGTATTATTGGAATTAATTTTTATTTCCTTTTATTGTAAACGTCTGCCGAAGATTTCTCGTTAAAAATAATACTTATTTATATAAAACTCTTTGCAGCCCCATAGTCCTTGAGCACCAACCTAGTGGATATAAATGTAATTAAATATCTTTCTCATTTGTAAGGGTATTATTGGAATTAATTTTTATTTCCTTTTATTGTAAACGTCTGCCGAAGATTTCTCGTTAAAAATAATACTTATTTATATAAAACTCTTTGCAGCCCCATAGTCCTTGAGCACCTAAAGGGCCTCCTTTAAGATACCTCCCATAAAAGGACCTCAAAACTAGACTCTTCCAAGAAAACATCTTCATAACAACTTTTCTTTCCCCCATAAAAAATTAGAAAGCTCACAGTTTAGTCTTTCCCCGAGAAAAAAATGGTAAGCTCACAGTTAAGTTAGTCCTTGCCCCAAAAAAAAGATTGGAAAGCTCACAGTTAAATTCTGTTGTTTAGACTCCCCGAGTTACTTGGTTGAATTGAGACGGCAAAATTAAAATGGGCTTTACAAAATAGGACCAGCACGACAGGTTTTGCCACCTGAGAATCATAGTTGGAACTTTGCTACCTGCAAGAAACCAGTGTTAATAAACAAAGCACCGCAATAGAAAATACAGTAAATTTATGGGACTAATTCTAATATTGAGAAAGAGGTTAGGCAAATGATTCTAGCGGACAGATTTAGAATTGCTTTCAGTTCTTCCAAACCCGAATCATTCCATCAACAGATGAAATTATCATACAAGTGTCTTTTACTCACCAGGCACCAAAAGCAAAATTCCTCCTATTTTACACATTTTGATGTAAAGTGTAAACTGTAAAAGTAAGAAAATAAAAAAAATACACAATAATAGTTTCATGCTGAAAAACTAAGATAAATCTGAAGTTCAAAAAGATTGTGGTGAATAGCTATTGTCTGCAAATTTTGTTAGTGAATGTTCTTTGGCATTAAGCATAGAAAGGATTCATCAAATTGAATGGCCTCCCCAGTACACACAATAGGGTATTCCATTATGAAGAAGATCAAGATGGGCTCAAATTAAAATCTAAAAGAGAATCCTGGCAGCAGGATCCCTTATGGACATTACAAAGAAAATCAAGATGCGTCCAAACTTAAGAAGCGAGACAGAATGTTAGGTCTACAAGACCACAAAATCCCAGAAGAGGATTCAAGTTTTCACCCATGTCAAAGCCCTGACAGGTTAACCCAAGGACTGAACATACAGCGAGGACAATAATGAAGGAGGTTGACGTTCTTATTATTTTATTTTTTTTAACATTCTCCTTGTCAAATTAGTTCTTTGAAATGGTCATAAGAAACTACACTGGCCAAATTTCCCACTTTTATATTTTACTTGATCCACTGGCTAACAAAATTCATGTAACACAAGAATAATTTTCTTTGGAAAATGAGTAACAAAAGAATATGATATGACTGTTAGTAAAAAACTGATTTTCTAATAAAATTATCTTCATATCAACCTTCCCCCCCTGATAGACCAACTAAACTATAGAGAAAAAATTAGTTAGGAAAAGAAAATTCACCAAAAAAGTTTATGAAAGTGAATCAAATCGAACTGTACAAGACAATTTTCAACTTAAGCATTGAAATAATAAGCAAAGAATTGGGCCACTTTTGAGGCATGCACTCAAATTATCGAAATCACAGATGCATGTCTACTTCTGAGGCATGCACCAGGTTGGTCAGCCAATAGTCCATCTTGTAAGATTGGTCACAGACAACATAAAAGATGACAAGAAATAAATGGAAAATGTCCTAAAGTGAACAGAGAAGAGCTACGGAAAGGAAATTAATAGAGCACATAATGCATCTTATTACTTCTCTTTGAACAGTTATATGCATCTATATTGACTGAAATACATAAAGCATGCCATGCATCTTTCTTTTGAACAGTTATATGCATCTACATTGACAGAAGTATGCATAGCATAGCAGGCAGCTTCTCTTTGAACAGTAAGTCACATAAACATTGACAAAAATGAACACAATATCAAACACATATCTTCGGAAAGGAATTAAATAGCACACTATGCATCATGTTACTTCTGTTTCAACAATTATATGCTTGTATATTGACAAGAATAAAGAAAACACAATGTGTTAGCCTAAACAAAACACGATGTGTTAGCCATGACCATGATACCTCTGCTCCCAAAGGGAAATGGCATGCCTTTTGACCATTTCTACCATTATTGTTGTTACAAAATATTAGCTGTTCATATCAATCTACAAGTGACAAGATGTGGAGCAATCTTTATTCTCTCTCAATCAAACTGATTAAAAGGACAAAGATCACTTGATTCCTTCACAAATATACCAAGGCAAGGAGACAACAGATTTGCGCTAGCAGAATCTGAATACTCTTGTGATTGAAAACAAACTTACGTTAGTTGACGTGATGCAAGTTGTTCAAGGACATTCTAGATGAAACATACTAGTAAAAATAAGGAGTTTATTTCAAGAAAACCAAGTTGTTCTTTGAAGAGATTACCACAACTATGAGGTGAGAGCTAAAAGTCTAATATAGTTTAATCAATAAATTTACAGAGCTTCGGAGTTACAGGACCGAAACAGGATGAACTGGCAGGTTCCCACGGTTATTTGGTAAGCCAATTCTGAATTAGGACCGAAACAGGATACAGTCAGTTACATAAACATTGACAAAAATAAACACAATATCCGGTTCGACTGGGTCAGACCAGCCGGTTCAGTTCGGTTTTTAAACCATCAGTTCTAGCAATAATTATCGTAACCCATATAACACTTTAGGACTAATTTGTCTTACTTCTGCAGGAAGCAGTCTTGATGAGTTAGAAGCAGAGCCGTTTGAATTCTCATAAAACACTTTAAAAAATGCATAAAAAAGAAAATCACTCTGTACTCTACAAACTCCTGACAGAAGGCTGACTTCAACTTACCCAACGTTCAAGATAAAAAATAATAATAATAAATAAATAAATAAAATGACGATAAATAAATAAATGAAATGTATGGGTGGAAGAGCCCTCTCAGCAGAGAATGCAGTTAGACAAACCCAAATGCCAGAACAGCTGATTTCAATAAAACTTAGGTTTGACAAACCGAACTTTATAAAAAATCAATGAATCATTTCAAGATGCACAATTCTTTAAATTAACCGCACCAACATCTGACATATAACATTCAGAGAGAACAAAAGCAAGCGAGAGAGAAAGAGGAACGAATTATATATATACCTGTGTGTTCATCATCAAATGTCCCGAGAGTTGAGTGTAAACGCTTTGGGAAGGGCAAATCCGCAAAACTCCGGGTTGGAGGAGTCGCTCGGTTCAAATTTCACTCTAAATCTTCTCGTCTTCTATAACGTATGTATCTGCCATTGAAGTCGCTAATGATCTCCTGCTTCAACAACTCTAGGTTACAAAGCATACATAAAAAAGATAAAAATATTGGTGGCTAGCTGCTTGGGTGGCTCGTGCATAACTTAAGGATTTTAACTTATATTCACACTAAGCCCAGGCGGGCACACAGCCCTGCAACCGGTAGATTACTCCGGACCACAAGCAGCCAGCCAAGAGGCGTCCATTCAGTAATCGCTTATATACTATTGAACCTCTGTTGTATTTTTAAATGTGGGATTATTTCGAGGACTTATTTCCGAAAAGCGCTCTCCGAGCTCCAGTACAATGACGTCACGATAAGGCCAGGACGAGGAAAAAACTGTAATTTTACGGAAAACACCTATTAAATAAATAAGCACCCAAAGCTATCTTCCCTCCGTATTTTTAACATGCTCATGTGGTAGATAAATAATTTTACCCCAACCAAATATTTTTTTTTTAAAAAAAAAATATATATATATATATATTATTTTAAATTAATATACAAATAATTTTATTTGTATTTGAGTAGCTTCATGAAAATATAAAAATGAACTGTACGTCGAGACTTAATTTAATCTAATGAAAATATATTAAACAATAAAATATTTAGATTAACACTTTATTCTTTGTTTGAAACAAACAAATTAATACTCATTAAATTATTTTATACAATAATATAAATACTTTATATATCTTGTATACACCAAAATGTGAACGCCCAAATTCGACGCCCCAAACACCTGGCATCCAGCAATCGATCATCATCGTGGGTAGGCTCACAATTTTCAAAGTCATTCGTCGTAGCCCATTCGCGTCGCTACATCATCGGTACAATCGACGCCCCTGTCATCGAGTGAGCCACCACGTCAGCACCAATCAGCAGTTAAGTTGCAAGTCAGCATATTCAACAGTTAAACGACAACAAATCTGGTCGCCAACTGAAGAAGCCAAAAAGGACATTCACGATCCTCTTCCGAAGGATCCAACGGAGGAACTCCTGGTCCTCCTCTCATCTCAACAACTACAGCCAAAAGGGGATCACGATCCCCATTTCAAGGATTGACCCTCAACAACTGCACAGAGTCGGCTACAAATAGCCAGAAAAGCTCTGTCGTAAGGGTTCAAAAATTGGGGTTCAAAAACTTTTTGTTCGAGTACACTTCCGCGCCCAGAAAGCTCTCTCGAGACGAAGGTCTGAAAAATCCTTTATCGAGAAGAATTCTCACACACAAAAGCTCTTTGGAGCCGAATGAAGTTTAGCAACTTGTAGTCCGTCGATATTCAACAGTTCGACCAGAGCAGCACTACACGTTCGCTGGCAACGTCAACAAGTCGATACACGCGGAACACAAATACTTCTGTCCGTCCGACCGACCAAAGCCGTCACCGTTCGTGCACACTCGTTCCAGAACTCGAATTATGTCGTCAACTAGCCAGAAGCTTAAACTTCTCCAAATTCACACAGAGATCGAATAAGAGGAAGCCTAGGAGATTGTACTCGCATTCCTTGATATTCAAACACAACTGTAACACAATTTTTTTGTCGCAAATCGAATTACTCTCTCGGTCGCGCCTCTTCGCAGACCGGCGAATTTTCGGTGAAATAGATTTAGCACGCCCGATGGGACATTTCCTACCTCTCATCTTTTTCTCCATTCAACAAAAAAAAAAAACCTCTCAGCCATGGCCAACAACACAAACAATGGCAACACCAACAACAGCAATAGGGGCAAGCAAATTGCCACCTCGAGCTTTGCTCACCCGCGCCCTGCCACGACTGCAGGGCTCAATCGCAGGAGCTCGCGGACCAGCTGCCGCATCTCCAGCCGACCTTCGCGCTCCTACTTCTCCACCACCGGCCACTCGCCCAATGACCAGGGCTTTGGCCAGAAGCTTGTCCACTGGGCCGGGCTCCCTTCATCTTGTGACGCCGCGTCCGCGTTGTGTTAGGTGCCCGCGGACTACCGCGGCCTCCACCAAGCCGGTCGAGGCCTCCGCCAAATTAATGCCAGCAATGGCCAAGCCAACATATTTGGTTGTCGTTGACTCTCCTCCTCCTCGCAGCCCGGACCGTTAGCCCGGCTCGGTCGCCACCATCGCTGAAGGAGCTCCATCGTCCCCTTGCCTTGGTGCAGCGCTATGAACAGCGGGGGGGGCGCGACTTCCTCCTCTGCGGCAAAGTGAATTTGCCATCAGCCTCCTCCGTCTGAGAGAGCAGCGGCCGAAGATAGGTCTTGATAGTGACAATCTCTCACGGTCTCTTGGCTGCGCTCACCGCAGCAGCCGGTCCATAACCAATCCTCTCACGTCACCGACAGACACCTGCGACCTCCCTAGCTGCGTTATCGCCCATTTCATCCTACCAAAACTCACCGGGGGCTCCCACCACAAGCCAGTCACCTGCCAAAACCATCTGCCGCACTCAACCGACAGCGGTCGGTTCTCCCGATCGGTCGCCCACCGCAACCACTCCATGCTCGAGAACACCGACGACAGTTTCCCCAATGTGGTCGCCAGCCAAAATCTCACCACTTTGATTTGCGCCAGGGACAACTTCGCCGACGCCGACCGTCAGAATGGCCGCAATGACGACATCGGCCAAGATAGTAGAAGAGCAGTGATAAAATCTAATTGAGTGAAAAATTGAGTGAAAAATCTAATCCCAAATCAATTCTGAGTATTAAAGCAACACATATGACTCAATTTCATGTTCTGTGTCTCAGGTACCCAGTGGAAGAAGGAAAACTGGATTTGGAGCAAAAACGAAGGAAAAATAAGCAAAAGAAGCCAAAAAGAAGGATGATATCACCAATAGAATCAATCGCCACCGCTACCGAAAAAATATTCAAAAATTCAAAATAATGGACAAAAATACCCAATGACTCAACGAACATGAAAACCAACGGTTGGGGAGTGTGAAATGGCGTGACCACGCCATCTGAGGGCACTACCGCGCCAAGGAGCTGGTGCTACCTCACTCAGAGACTGCATGGACACGCCAAAGAGCTGCTGAAGAAGGAAAGAGAAGTTGTCGTTCTAGGGAGCAAAGAAGTCTCCTAATTTGGCTTGGGTTCGAAGGTCGTTTCCAGACTTAGAAAGTACTCCACTCCAATGGCGCGACCGCGCTAGAATCAGGCAGAATATCGGCGCGACCGCGCCGCTGACTCAGCAACGTTCTTCTGCAAAAATCTCGGGATCTTGACAACAACCAAGCCAAAACTTGGGAAAAGAAGTCCTAAGTGTCTAAGGAAGGTATCCACGAAGATTCTAAGGTAATTTACTCGAGCTCTAAGTGTTTTGAATGACAAAAAGTGAAGTTCAAGACAAAGAAGGAAACTGCTATCAAGAAGAGAAGATAAATCCAAGGTTGAAGGAGAGCATATCTGGAGTTCTGGAATCTCAATTGAACCCAAAATTGGACTAAAGATTCCTGAGGATATTGAGGATTATATCACAAAAATTTAGGCCAATCCAAGTCGGGTTTCTCAAGTTTTATATCTTCAAAGTGGTGGACCCAGTGCAGAAATTGGCAGCAGAAGCAATCCAACTTCTTCACATCATATCTCGATTTTTCCAAATCAGATTGGACTCAAATTTCGTGAGCAAGGCAAGGACCATGGAAGGAAGGTTTGTGTGTAATTTTATCCAATTCTGAGGTCGGGAAGACATAATTAATACCCATGGATAGAGATCAATTTACAAGGCCTGGGCAGCAGGACAAATATAAATAGGGGTCTGAGGCAGAGCACAAATCATCCAGTTTTAGTTTTTACATTCAGTTTTGAGTTCAAGTTTCTGTTGTATTCATTAGTTTAGAGAGAGAAGAAGGTCCAGAGGGAGTCTTACACGACCTCTGGCCACTTTGAGGGAGAAAGGTGGAGATTTCAGCCTAAGGAGCAAGGGTGACCAAGAGCAGCCTTCCAAGGGGAGTTTCTGTACTTAGTTATTTTTCTTTCATGGTTGTTATCAAAACCTTGATGTGTGTTTTTATTTTCAGTATGGAGTAGTCATTTTTAGTTGGGAGTCCATGACTCCCTAGGCCTGTAATGAGATTGATACTTTATATTTAATTTGGTTTCAATTTGGTGCGTGAATGAGTTTTTCCAAGTTGTTAATTCTTGATTCATACTTGTTGTCTGGCTATGTACTGGTTATAAGGTGACGCTAGGCTTAAGGTAAGACATGTTTATAGGATTTTACAAATCTTTATGAATTCATATACTAGGTAGATCAACTAATCCTTGGGTTAATCCTCGACCTTAAAGTGATACCCTGTTGGATTTGATTGATTTGTCTATGACATAAGAGCTTCATGTTTATGCTATCAAGTAGAGTCGATTATGCCAGCTAGTTTACTCTAGGAAATAGAAAAAGGTGATGCCGATGCGGATTGTAGCCATGGTTTTATAAGCTCGTCAGAAATTGATTTCCAAAACATCTTTCTATTTAATCTCAGAAGTGTCTAGGGAGGGAATTGGATTCCCAACGTCTTCTCTCCTCATTAAAATTACTCAAAAGCTTTTTCTCAACAATTTTCAAGTACTTGTTTAGTTTAATTTTCTGTCTTTCAAATCAGGATTCTCAAACTTTAGATTTTTATTCAGAAAGCAATTAACTGCTGGCTTGGTCCTTGTGGGACGATATTCGGACTTGCATAAGTCTATATTACATTGATTAGTCCACTTGCTAGCTAGGATCGCATCAAGCAGCTTGTTGAAATGCAAGTTGCGCTTAAAGAACAAAGTGAACAACTGTGCATCAAAGGCGCGCAACTTGCAGCTCGTGACCTCCAAATTGTGAGGATATTGGAGCAGCTCAAAATGGGCACGGCCACAAACAACACTGGCAGCGTGTATCAAGAAGTCGATCGAAATTGGGCAACTACCAGTGGTTCAGCTGAACCATTGCCAGAAGATCCTACCATCGACGATGAGTTGCCGCCAATTGCACCAATAGCTATTCGCAGAAGTCGAGTCAAAGCAGAGCCTGCTGCTCTCACACTCGATGCAGTCACCGAGCTCATCAACTTCGTTGTACGGAACAACTCAGGCGACAGCAAATCTGTCGCCTACCGGAGGCCTTACATGCAGAGGATTCAAAACATCCCGATGTCGGTCGGCTACCATCCTCCAAAATTCTAGCAATTCAATGGTGACGGGCACCCCAAACAACACGTCGCTCATTTCATTGAAACCTGAAACAATGCCGGCACCGACGGCGACTTGCTGGTCAAGCAATTTGGCCGGTTGTTGAAGGGAAATGCCTTCGACTGGTATATCGAACTGGCCCAAGAGTCAATCAATAGCTAGGAGCAATTAGAGCGCGAATTTCTCAGCCGATTCTACAGCACGGCGCACCATCACTTTGGTTGAGATCGCCAACCTCAAACAAAAGAAGGGTGAGAAGGTCGTCAACTACATCAACCAGTGGAGGAACCTGAGCCTCAATTGCAAGGAGAGCTCAAACTTATCCCTCAAAGCCAAAATCGAAATGTGCTCTCGAGGGATGCAATGGAAGTTCCTGCCCTACATTTGAAGTCGGAGGCCGACCGACTTTCAAGAAGTCGCGACCGAGGCCCACAATATGGAGAACCTCATGGAGGAGCGAGGAGAAGAAACTTCCTCGTCTGCTGACCCTCGCAAGAAAGGGAAGGCAGCAGCCGCAGCCACTGCGCCCAAAGACATGAAGGAGAAAACAAAAGCTTCCTTCGCGATGAACGCTTTTGAACCAATCAAGGTCGGGAGCAAGGTCAAAGCTACTTACCTCCCACAACAACTAATTGGGGGCACATACCAAAGGCCTTCGCTGGAGGAACGACAAGCCAAGACATACCTATTCGCCGACGTGGATGTTTCTGTCATGCTAGATCAGCTCCTCGACAACCAATTACTGAAGTTCCTAGAAGTTAAAAGACCCGGCGACTTGTCCAGGAGCAAAGATCCGAACTTCTGCATGTACCACCGCTTGGTCGGGCACCCGACCGAGAAGTGCTTCGTCTTGAAAGATAGGATCATGGAGCTGGCGGCTCAAGGTCGCATTGAAATTGGAGCCAAAAACACAACATCCTCACATGTCATCTCTATCCAAGTCGAGCCAAACCGGCGAGCTCGGCCAAGCAAACAGCAGGTCGCAAAGAAGGAGTACCGTCCAAAATTTGGTCCCTCTAACCTACCACACACCAACAGAAGACCACCGGCTAAGGTCGCAACAAAATCGGCACCCCGAGAAGCAGTTATAGCCAATGTAGAGGGGTGGATCCTGGTCACCCGGTGAAAGAAGCTTGTTCGAGAACTCAAACCGACGCCGGCGAACACCAAAACCAAGGCGAAACGGCCAAACAAAAAAGCCGCGAAGTGCCAAAAGAAAGCTCCCAGGACCAACGTCCAAGGAGCAAACAAAAAGAAGAGAAGACCCATCACACTGGCGAAGTTCTTTCCACAGGAGTTCTTCGCGCCGCCAGCAATGGTGGCGACCTGTTCGACAGCTCCTCCTGAGCAAACAACAACAAAAGACAAAGGCAAATGGTCGGTCGTCGAATGCGACGACCTCGAGACGTCACTAAAGCAAATCTTGTCACTTAACGAGATAGAAGACGACCTCGACTTGGCCATTTAGTCAAGACAAGCTCTAATTCAAGTCCTCGACAAACCAGAGGAACTCCAAGCCGAAGTCTAGATGCTGCTCATGAGAAAGCACGACTTGCCGAAAGTCGGGCTAACTCCACCTTACCGAAAGGAGGAAGAAGATCTCTCCGCAACTGGCAAAGTCGGAGGAAGCGCTCGCCATCTCATGTCCGTCGTGCATCACATTTCGAGAAGAGGACGCGCAGTTGGGGTCGAAGAACCATAATCGGCCATTGTTCGTCTCCGGCTACATCAGAGACCACAAAATCAACCGCATCCTCCTCAATTGTGGATCCACAGTCAACATTCTGCCGATTCGCACGATGAAGAATGTCGGCCTCTTTGCTGGTGACCTCTCTCTGAGCTCTCTCCTCATCCAAGGCTTCAATCAGGAAGGCCAGAGGACGCTCGGCATGATCTCGCTCAAATTGCACATCGGCGACGTGGTGGCAGAAACTCCATTTCAAGTCATCGACTCAAGAACATCTTATAATCTGCTCTTGGGTCGACCATGGCTTCTCGCAAACGGAGTTGTGCCATCAAAACTTCATCAATGCTTCAAGTATTGGGGAACGGCGAGCAACAGACGGTGTACGCCGATGAAAGTCCATTCACAGAGGCAGAGGCATCATTCGTAGACGCCAAATTCTATCTGACGACCAGACCGACAGTCAAATTGTCATCCTAGCCGAACCAGGCGTCAAATGCCAAGAGCACTCCGACGCAAGCTGCGTCGCCCAAACAGCCGCTGCAAGCTGCATCTACTAAACAATCGACGCAAGCCGCGTCTCCAAAATAGACCATGATGCAAGTCGTGTCTCCTAAACAGCCGACACACAACAACCAGCCGGCACACGGCCACAAACCGGTCGCTACAACTACAGCGCCGACACAGCGTAATGTACCTATCTTACGATACATTCCACAGTCGCAAAGAAAGAAGGGAGAAGCTCCCTTGGTCGTCTGTCACAAAATCCAGCCAACCCCTTTGGCAGAAAAGGTCACCCTCCCACTGCCGAAACTCGAGGAAAGAAGCATTGTAAAGCAATTCCCGAACCTCGAGCAATTGCCATCTACTCACTCGAATGAAGGTTTTGACCCGAACGCATATCGACTGATGGCCAGAGCTAGGGGCAATTTCACAAAAGACCAGCTCCATGAAAAGCCACCCGTCGCCCTGCCGGTCCTTACTCCAGAACAGAAAAAGTTAAGATATGTGGGTCGCAGAATCACTCAAGGTCGCCTGGGCCTTGGCTACCAGAAGGAAAAGCGAATCAAAATCTATAGAGCTTAGACGAAGCCAATCAAAATAACCAGAAAGGCGTCGGCAGATGTACACCAAGTTTCAATCGGTCAAACTCCGACAAAAAAGAAAAATGCTTCAAACCCAATGATTATTTACACCTTGAAGGCAGCCATCGTACGAGCTCGTGCATACGACTTGGTTATGGTAAATCATATCTCTGTCACCGACGACAATCAAGAGGACGACGAGTTCATCTTGGATGAGGCTCTGGCTATGTTCGTGGAAGGCGGCCAGTCGATGGTCGACGAGTTAAAGAAAGTCGACCTGGGCACAAAAGAAGATCTGAGGCTGACATTTCATAGCGCTTCACTATCAGCCGAAGAAGAGGTCGAATATATGTCGCTCGTTCATGAATACCGCGATATATTTGCCTGGAATTACAAAGAAATGCCAGGCCTCGATCCACGAGTTGCAGTACACAAATTGGCGGTCCATCCCTCTGTTCGGCCAGTCAAGCAATCGTAACAACGGTTCCGGCCAGAACTTGTGACAGAAATAAAAAAGGAAGTCAACAAATTGATCGCTGCCAATTTCATCAGGGAGGTGAAGTACCCGTCCTGGATCGCGAACATCGTACCGGTCAAGAAGAAGAACGGCCAAATTCGGGTTTGCATCGACTTTCGCGACCTGAATAAGGCTTGCCCGAAAGATGACTTCCTTTTGTCGATAACAGAACTTGTGGTCTATGCGACGACGGGTCACGAAGCTCTATCTTTCATGGACGGATCATCTGGTTATAACCAAATCCGGATGGACCCGAAGGATGAGGAGCTCACTGCGTTTTGCACTCCCAAAGGCATTTTCTGCTACAAGGTGATGCTGTTCGGGCTCAAGAATGCCGGCGCGACATACCTGAGGGCAATGCAAAATATCTTCGACGACTTCTTGCATAAGCGCGTCGAGTGCTATGTTGATGACCTGGTGGTAAAGATGAAGGAGCAGTCAAATCATATTCTCGACCTCAGGGCAGTATTCAAGCGACTTCAACAGTTTCAGCTCAAAATGAACCCGCTGAAATGCGCATTCGGTGTCACTTCAGGCAAGTTTATGGGATTCGTTGTGCATCACTGAGGAATTGAAATCGACCAATCCAAAATCGATGCAATTCAAAAGATGCTAGAGCCCAGAAACATCTCCGAACTCAAAAGTTTTCAAGGCCACTTAGCGTATATTTGGCGCTTCATCTCGAATTTAGCCGGGAGATGCCAGCTGTTCAGTCGCTTGGTGAAGAAAGACACGCCGTTCGAATGGGACGAGTCTTGTCGGAACACCTTTAACAACATCAAGGCGTATCTCACCAAGCCGCCAGTGCTCGTCGCTCTGATAGTCGACAGGCCGTTGCTATTGTACATTACAACGCAAGAGAAATCGGTCAGAGCTCTATTGGCCCAATGCGATGAGGACAACAAAGAACGTTCTCTCTATTACTTGAGCCGAACACTGGTGGGCGCTGAACTCAATTACACACCGATTGAGAAGACTTATCTGGCACTTATTTTCGCAATTCAAAAGCTCCGACACTACCTCCTCGCGCATTTGACGAACTTGATATCGCGAGCCGACCCGCTGAAGTACATCATGTCACGACCAATTCTTTCGGGCCGACTGGCTAAATGGGCATTGCTCCTATATGAGTTCGAAATCAATTTCGTGCCGCAACGCACAATCAAGGCCAAGCACTGGCGAACTTCTTGGCCGACCACCAAGTACCGGCCGAATGGGAATTAACAGAAGAATTTTGAGACGAAGAAATCTTCCTGGTAGAAGTGCTTCCCCCCTGGGAGATGTACTTCGACGGCGCAGATTTTTGTTTTATTGCATTTAAGGTTAGTGAAGGTTCAAACTAAGGCCTCTCCAATCTCGGCTTCTTTTTATCTCTAGTAGGAGAGTAATTAAAAGTATACAAAACTTTTAGGTTAAAATCCATAGAGTGTTGGGAGAACCGTATTTTAAAAACATTAGTAAATATGTTTTATAATATTTTACTACTCAGTGTCACCTCACAAGATTTAATGGGATAAACTCCTCCAATGTCGGCTTCTTACTTTGTTCGTTATTGAAAATCTCTTTCTGTACTGCGCAATCTCTTTAATTATGTATCAAACTCAAAATGTTTTATTATTTTCTCCAGATCCTAGGGTGTTCTTTTTTATTTTAGAAAATTAAGAACCTAATTTGATCTAAGTTTTGAGTTGTTTTTATGTTGATGGAAGAATTGAAGTGATTAAATCTACAATAGTTTTGCCATTTAATGGATTTGCCCCCTTCAACCTTGGATTTTACCCCGACAAGATTTTTCTTTTATCACACACTTTTTTTACTTTATATTTTATCTTAATTATTTTCAACCTAACTATTAAATTAATATTTCAATAAATTTAAAATATTTAATTCCAAACTAAATGTATCAAAAAACATGATGCCACTTTACAAGATAAAGGGAACCATCATAGGATTTTTTATTTTATTAGTAAATATTCTGAATTATTATTAGCCTAATATAAAAAACTAATATAATTGTTTCACCGAAAATCCACCGGTTCTCGAAGAGACGCGTCCGAGAGAGTAAATCGATTTACGACAGAATATTTGTGTTACAATTTGTATTTGAATATCAAGGAATGCGAGTACAATCTCCTATTCTTCCTCTGATTCGATCTCCATGTGAATTGATGAAGTTTCGGCTTCTGGCGAGTTGACGTCGAAATGAGTTCTGGAACGAGTGTGCACGAACGAAGTATTTGTGTCCTCGTAGAACGAGCTTTGGTCAGTCGGACGGAAGTATTTGTGTTCCGTGTGTATCGACTTGTTGACGTTGCCGGTGAACGTGTAGAGTTGTTCCAGTTGAACTGTTGAATCTCGACGAACTGCGAGTCGCTTAACTTCTTCGGCTCTGAGAGAGCTTTTGTGCGTAAGATTTCTTCTCGACAAAAGATTTTTGAACTCCTTCGACAGAACGTTTCTGGCTATTTGTAGTCGGTTCTGTCTAGTTGTTGGAGCTCTTTCCTTGGAATAGGGATCATGATCCTCTTTCTATTGTTGTTGTTGATATGGGAGGAAGACAGGGAAGCTCCTCTGTTGGATCCCTCAAATGAGGATCGCGAGCGTCTTTTCTTGGCCTTTACAGTTGGCGACCAGGCTTGGCCGTTTAACTGCTAAAGTTGTGGCATCGTGGATGGCTCCTGACTAGTGCCGACGCGGCGGTTTATTGCTGACTGGGGCGATGACTGTACCGATGACACAGTGATGCGAATGGGTCTGGCGATGGGCTGCGACAAGTGACTTTGAAAATCGACAGAGCCTACCCATGACGATCGATTGTTAGATTGATGGGCGTTTGGGCTCGTCGTATTTGGGCTGGTCACATTTTGGTGTATACAATAATTATTCTAAGTATTTGTATAGGATGTTTTCCATATAGTTGTGCATATACGAGTTATGTTTAAATTATTTTATATTTGTTATTTTTAGATAATGAACCAAATTACAAAAAACATTTAAACATTATAAAATCATTATGAGAAGCAACATTGGACTTAATATATAAAACTAACTAAGTATTCTAAGTTATTGTACATCTATAAATTGTAATTATTTGCATCGGGCATATGAAAGGAAAATGATATATACTTTGTATATGAAAGCTAAATAGAGCTCACGGTTCAATTGAGGTTATAAGTGTTGGGCTTGATGTTTGGGCTCCGGTTTGTTGTTAAGGTTAGGTTTTTCAAAGTGCGGACGACATTCCTATAGGATGTGGTTAGGCCTATAAGTCAGAGTTGGGCTTGTCAGTGGGGATAGGTTGGACCTATCATTAGGGTTGAGTCAAGCCTATTAAATATTAATAGAGCTTGGTCGGGCTTGTCATTGAGGTTGTTTCGGGCTTATCAGTGGGTTGTGTCAGAATTATCAGTTGGGTTGTGTTGGGCCTATTAGTGGGGTTGTGTCGGGCCTATCAATAGGGTTGGTCAGGCCTATCAATGGGGTTGGGTCAGGCCTATCAATGGGGTTGGGTCAAAGCTGCCAGTGGAGTTGGGTCGAGGCTGTCAGTGGAGTTGGGTCGAGGGTGTCAGTGGAGCTGGGTCGGGGCCGCCGATGGAGCAAGGTTGAGGCCGTTGGTGGAGCTGGGTCGAGGCCGTTGGTGGAGCTGGGTCGAGGCCGTCAATGGAGCTGGGTCGGGGCCGTCAATGGAGCTGGGTTGGGGCCGTTAGTGGATCTGGATCGGGACTAATAGTAGAGTTGGGCCAGGGCTGTCAATGGAGCTGGATCAAGACCATTAGTGGAGTTGGGTCGAGGATGCCAGTGGAGCTTGGTAGAGTCTATCACTGTGTCAAGGTCAACCCTATTAGTGTGTTAGGGTCGGCCCTATCAGTGTGCTGGGGTTGGGCCCATGGATGTACGTACCGGGAACCGGTACAGTATTGATAGGGGTGTAAGAGGTAATAATTGAAATGGGTAAGGGTTATTTAGTTACCCGTGTTCCGTTACCCATTTCGCCCGAATAAAAATCCCTTATTCTGTCATCCGAATTTCTTACCCGATTACTTGTGGATAATCGGGTAATCAGGTTAATAAATGGATAAATAATATTTTAATAGATTTAATTATCTAACCCTTATAAATTAAAAAAATACAAAAAACCTATAATTTGTACAAATAAAATAGTATCGATAAAATTATAAAAAATAATTAGGGTAGGAAAAGACGGAATGTCGAGGAAGGGAAAGACAGAAATGAAATCAGATTGAAAAATTAGGGTAAGGTAAGATAGGAATAATATATTAAAATAAAGGGCATAAAGTTTAAATAAATTACCAAATTACCATCCGGGTAATTGGGTAAGGAATAACAATTATCCATATCCGTTTTGATTAAGATGCGGGTAATCGTGTAATCAAGTAATCGAAACATAAAATTTTTATTTCTTATCCATCCAATTACCATTCGGGTAATCGGGTAAAATTGACAACCTCATGTATCGAACAGGTCAAAATCCGATACGCTATGGTACATACCAGACAACTCGCCCGAGTCGCCCTCGAACTGGGTCTAGCCATCCCGGGTTCGGCAAAATGGGCAACTCAGGTAAAAAAAATAAACAATTATGAAAAAATCACCAATTTTTTTAAAAAAAAAACTTTATTTTGGTATATAATATGATATTAAAGTTTTAAGCAACACATATAAATTATTTTATAACGTAAATATTTTTTTATACAATTTCTTAACAATTAGAAATATTGAAATAAGCATACAGTGTGAACTCAAGTCAGTTGTGCCATTAAAATTACTTGAATAATAGTCGGTGATAGTTGTTTGTAGTCAAGGGTCCCTGTGACCATAAAATTTAATTGATTAAGAACAAGCTAAATTTTAAGTAATTAAAGCACTCAATTAGGAACAAGGTAAAATTTAATTGATTAGAAACAAGGTAAAATTTAATTGATTAGTGCACTTAATTAGAAACAAGGTAAAATTTAATTGATTAGAAACAAGGTAAAATTTAATTGATTAGGAACAAGGTAAAATTTAATTGATTAAAGCCTCAATTAAGAATAAGGTAAAATTTTTGTACAATATGTTTAAGTTAATAATTTTGTTTCAAATAAACTCAAAACAGCCCCTTGGTTCGTTGGATTTGTTATTAGATTATTTGTCAGAGTTAACATGATGAATTATTTATATAAAAGAAAATGCCGTTTATAATGTTTGCATTCTAAAATTATGATGTTAGCCCACTTAAAATTGATCAGACAAGATACATGATGCAGGGGAGTCTTGATCAAAAGTCCTGAACACTTTAGTTTATCTTGTCAATTTTTAAATAACATTTACAAATTCTATATTTCATATATATCTATTAGTTTTTTATCGTTGTATATACAAATTTTATGATTGAAATGACTTAGATATTATAAGGGTGTCTTATCTTAATTTTTTATAGTTATATTATGAAAAATATTTTTGTCTTATCTTTATCATTTATCACCGGGAGGTCTTAGTTGTCCTAGTGATGTACCGGGCCATACCGGCTAGTTCGGTACCTGAACCGCCCATTATTCTATTTCTATGATGGTTTGAATTCCATTACCGGTACTCAGTGTTAGGGATGGCAACGGGCCGGGGCGGGGCGGGTTTTTGGAAACCCGTCCCCGCCCCGTGAAAAACTGGGGAAACCCGTCCCCGCGAAAACCCGCCAGCGGTTTGATTTCTAAACCATTACCAGCCCGCAAAAAAAACCCGCCCGAACCCGCGAAAACCCGCCCGCCCCAGCGGGTACCCGACCCGCCCGCCCCACAAAGCCACGATTACATGTTTAATAATAAAAATTTTTAAAATATAAAAAAATTCAAAAATAAGTAATATAAACCTATAAACATATAAATACCTAAACATCAAACATAAAATTCACTAATATAATAAATTTTCAAACTAATCACTAAGGACATCCAAATCCATAGATTAAGCAAATTACACAAACAAATAATCCACTTCAAACTAATACAACCAATAAGCTTAAGTCTTTCATAATTAAATTAAATAAACTACATTTCGAACTTAGTCCAAATCCTACAATAAACCAAATACATTATCCTCTTTCAACTTCATCACATATTGCTCCTCAGGATAGAAACATCTCACAAAACCTACAAAAAAATATATATATATATAAACCAATAATATAAAAAAAGTAAATAAAAATAACATATAAAAAGAGCAAGACCTTTTTACCTTCAAACTAATTATCCTCATCTTCTTCAGACTCATCAGTAATACATTCTTCCATTTCCTTTGCTGTTGTACTAGAACTAACTATAAAAAAAATATCATAAGTCAATTTACTTGTAAAAGAGTTAATAAAAGTGTATTAATTTAAATTTGAAATATTTACCTTCCAGCTCTGCTAATATCCAATCTCGTGTGCATATCAATGCTTCCACTGATTCTGGTTTAAGTCGGCTACTGAAAATCACTAATAGTCCTCCCTCCAGTTACTAAAAGCCGACTTCGGATGCTACACAGGTTGATACAGAACAGCTAATATATCTCTAGCAATTTTGGATAAAGTGGGGTACCTTACTCCAATATTCTTCCAAAATTCCAAAACATCAAGAGTGACATGCCTTGGAGTCAAAAATTCTTCCAAATAATAATCTAACTCAGACTTCAATGATGTATCTCCTTGGCTAATCATGACAAAAGAATCAAATGCTGACAAATTATTTTCACATTCTGAGGATGTTCCTAATCCAAAATTCTGAGACATACCGTTTGGTACGCATGCGTACCGGATGATACATAAAACCCTGGTTAGGCCTATCAATACTGCAGTTGGGTATATTGATGTTGATGATTGCGGAAAAGGCTGATTTTGAAATTTTTGTTTTAATATAAAAAAAATTATTTAAAATACTTCTTGACATAATTTATTTAGTAAACAATATATTAAAAACTAAATCTTATATTTTTATTTTAATGTAATACTACTTGGTACATTTTTTTTAAAACTGATTTTAATGATATACAAAAACAATATAAAGTAAATATCAAAATAATACATATAATGAATAACATATTACTCAAATTACCAATTAATCAAATGAAAAGTAATATAATATATAATAACCTATAGATTTTATTACAAAAAAATATAAGCTGTCTTTAATATTGTTTTTTATAACCTTTAAAAATACATTCACCTAAAAAATCTGGGATAATTTTTTTATTAAATTTAATTTTACATAATCAATTAAAAATTAAACTTTTTTTTTTAAAATATTTGTTTGAAATAATAATTTAAAATTAAATTCATTAATGTTATGTACTAATAACTACGTGCTTTTAAAATAAAATTATTTTATTTTTATATTTCCAAACATATTAAACCAAAATATTTTTAGTTTTTTATAATTTTTTGCCATGCATTGCACGGGCTTTACCGCTAGTTAACCTTTTTAAGGAAAAGTTGGCGCACCCAACCTTTGTTGGAGTGAGATTGTTCTCAACTTCCATTTCCCTCTTATAAAAAAAATAATTTAAACCATATATATATTTAGTTGGAATAATTGTACGCATCAAAATGTGCGTGGCCCAAATTCAGCAAGCCCAAGAACCCATCAACCCATCAACCAAGGCTCGTGGGCAGGCTTCAACCTATCTCAAGACCACCTACCATCGTCCACGGTGAAATCCAATCGCAGTGCCGCGTCAGCAACACAATCAGCATCCTCGTCATCAGCAAAACCGAAAAGTTAGCGCCAGTCAGCAATCAGAGTATACGTCACCTTCAAACGACTAAACTGAGTCGTTAATAGCAAGAGGGAAAAAGGGGCGTAAGCCTGGTCTTCCTCCTCCCCTCGTCTTCCTCTAATTTCACAGCAAAATGAGGATCGTGATCCCCATTCCCAGGCAACATCTCAATAGCCGCACAGACCGGCTACAAATAGCCAGAATATCCATGTCCACAGGGTGAAGAAATCGATTCTAAAAAGACATCTCGACAAGTGAAGAACACTCTCCCTCTCTCAAATAGAAGGACTAGAATTCCTTCTCAGAGGAGAAGCACTTGCTCACAGAGGGTTCGTTGAACCATTGAAGTCAAGCAAATCACCGCTCGTCGTCCTCAAGTTTAATTGGAGCAGCTCTACACGACTATCGGCAGCGTCACAAGTCGATACACGCGGAGCACAAATACCTCCGTCTGACCGACCAAAGCCACAACAGTTCGTGTACACTCGTTCCTGCAACTCGAGTTCGACGTTCGTTCGCAGAAGCCGGAACTTCATCAAATTCACACGGAGATCGAATCAGAGGATTATTAGGAGAGTGAACTCGCTTTCTCCTGACTCACACACCCTGTAACACAAATTATTCTAGAGTAATTGAAATATTCTCTCGGTCGGGCCTCTTCGCGGACTGGCGGATTTTCGGTGAAACAATAATATATTAATGATTAGAAGTAGTCTTATGAAATCTGATCCAATTATAAGGTGATTTGGTTAGATTGAACCGCTTGATTTTTTAAGCACAGGCGATCATAATTTATAAATAAAATGAAATAAACTTATAATTATAATTAATATTGTTTCATCAAAAATCTGTTGGTTTGTGAAGAGGCGCGACCAAGTGCATAAATCGATTTAAAACAGAGAAATTTGTGTTACAATTTGTGTTTGAAAGTCAGAGAATGCGAGTAAAATCTCTTATTCTTCCTCTTATTCGATCTCCATGTGAATTGATGAAGTTTTAGCTTCTAGCGAGTTGACATCGAAATCTGAGTTTCAGAGCGAGTGTGCACGAACGATGATGGTTTCGTCGCTCGAACGAAAATATTTGTGTTCCGTGTGTATCGATTTGTTGACGTTGTTAGTGAACGTGTTGAGCTGCTCCGGTTGAACTTTGTTCACTACTAGTTAATGTAACCCGTCCTTTGGACGGGTCACATAATTTTTTATTAGATTAATAAGTATTAATTTGAAATATTATTTTTTATAAGTTAAAAGTAATTTTTTATTTTTATATAAATTTTAATTCAATAGAATAAGTATTAATTTGAAATAAACATTGATTTTATATTTCAATTCTCAAATTCATATACTGATTTAATTTATTAATTACCGGAACCGGTTATGTAATAGGGGTCCGGTCAGGTCCAACCTCCCAAATTGACAATTTTGGGGAGGTTCAAAATCACTTTTAATCAGCCATGAATTCAGACTCTAGATTCCGCCACGGCAAGGTCAGAAACTATACAATTCTTAAATATAAACAAAACATTAAACATAGGTAAACATAGCAGAAAAATAAAATAAAAAAAAAAGTAAAAAATAAATAGAATTTGACATTATAACACAACCACTAAATTTGTAAATAAAATTCAAAAACAAAAGTGAGATACCTTATAAAATTAGAAGCACCAGAATCAACTATGAATAACAACCGATGGATTAGAGAAAATGTGGAGGCTAATTGAAGCAAGTTGGAACACATTAACCTCCAATTAATTTTCCAAAAAATAAAAAAATCATCTAAAGTCTTCCAACAAACAACTTCTCCATTTTCAAAGAAAATAAAAAAAAGCAGTCTCTTAATCCACCCCACCTCCACGCAGAGATAGTCCCTGACCTCCACGCAGAGAAACCACTCTCCCAACAAAGTCATGAACTCGGACGAAACAATCTGAGTTAACTCGGTTGGGCAAGTTGAGTTGACCTGACAATGACCACTAAATTGACTCGGTCGACCTGAGAGAGCTGACCTGGCCGAGTTGACCTGATCAAGACGCCTGGGTGAATTGGCCAAAACGACCAGGCTGACTCTGGCTGCTGGAGGTTGTCCCTGACCTCCAGCCCTGCTCACGCGCACAGAAACTCTAATTTCTTTGCGCAAGGTTGTCCATGGAGCCAATCGTCAGCCCGGGTGGTGTCATCAGTTTCTGGCGACTCTTCCCGGAACCATGCCAGCACCGGATAGCGAATGGACACTTAAAAAACCTAAAACTTTAAAACAAAACGACAATTTTGAGAATGAAAAAGGAAAAAGAAAAATCATAGTTTTGGTTTCTTCAGAGAAACCTGTTAGAGCATAGAATATAGAAGAGTCGAGGACAAGAATTTTTTTTAAAAAAAGATAAAATAAAAAAATAAAAAAAAGAAAAAAAGAAAAATCAAAAGATAGAACTTAACAATTGCTTTTGAGTTGAATTTATTGGAGAGGTGTCATATGTCAGAAACTAATGGACATTTAAGACCAGAAACAAAGAAAAAAAAACAAAAATTAAGAACATTAATGAGGGATGTCTGTGAAACAGAAAATTTATGACCACAAAAAAAAAGGAGAACCAAGAACAAAGGGTTAATAATTACACGTAAAGCAGGTCCAGAGGAGTGATCAACAGTGAACAAACATACATACACTCATAAAAAAAACCTGACGCGGTCAGCCAAAAGATAAAGGGAAGTTCAAGCTATAAAAACAAAGATAAAGAAGAAGTAAAAATAAACAGTTATCCATAAAATAAACAGCTATCAAAGGGTAACATTACCTTGAAGCAGTGAATACTGAATAAAAGTTATAAAATAATTGATGAAAAAATTAACATAACATAATTTAACATGAGAAGCCCGTCTAAAGACAGGCCCACTGGGTTAATATTAAAAACTAAAATTTTATAAAATTTGTATATAATAATAATTTTAAACCTTTTTACTTAAACCAATTTTTTTAAATCCAATTTTTATTTTGTTATAATTTTTCTTTTTATTTTTTAACAACCGGGCCGAATGGTAAACCGTAATTGAAATTTTTTTATAAATAACTTTTTTTTTTTTCTGATTTTACTTTTATTTTATACTACAAAATGTTTTTAAATTAAACCATTTTTTACAAATTTTATTTATTTAATTTAATTTAATATTATTCTTTTTAAGATCTGAAACTTTTGTAAATATGCCAACTTTTAGAAAACTTTATTTATTTAATATATTTTTAATATTTTTAAACAAGTTTCATATTATTTCAAATTAAATCGATGTTTTTATAATTTTATTTTATTGTATAATATTTTTATAAACCAATAATAAATTTTATCTATTTAACTTAATGTAAAACTATTTTAATGAGACTCTTTTATTTTACTTGCATTTTATCCTTCAAGAATCAAAATGTTTTAAAATTCAACAAAAATTTCCCAACTTTTATTTATTTAATTTCAATATTTTTCTTGTTTTAACTTTCAGAACTTTTTGAAATAAGCCCATTTTTTGAAAATTTAATTTATTTAATATATTTTAAAAAAAATTTATTTTAGTTGAGCCTGACCAGAGCAAAGTGAGCAACCCGGGTAAACCGACCCGAGTTAGACCAGCCGAGTCAGACTAACTAAACTCGAAAAAAACTGTATGAGTTAACCCGATTTACGACCAAGCGAATCAGGCCAAGTAAACTGAGTTGACTTAGCGTGCTTGATCCTTATCCAACATTTAGTTGGTGGCCAACCTACTCCCAACAGGAGGTCGTCCCCATCCTCCAGGCAGCCAGAGAACTTCTCGTAGATGTTCCAAGAAGACGGTCGACCTATGGTTGTCATGAGGCTTCAAATACGAGAAAACGAAATTAGGGAAAAAAAAAACCAAATCAGAGACAAAGAAAGAGAACGAAGAGATGAAACTAGATTAAAACAGAATCTATCAAAAGTTCTTGTCCATGAAAACCATTAAGGAGAAATAACAGTGAAAATAAACAGGAATATTTTTTTTTAAGAGCTGCAAGTGAAAAAAAGAGTATTGGAAGCTCTTATCAAACCTGGCGAGCTACCACAACATCCATTGTGTAGCCTTCATCAATATCTGCATTTTTTAGCTCCATCATGGACTTAACCAACTCATCCAGTTCTGTCGTTTCAAACACACCAAGAATCTATAAGATAGCCATGTCCATGAGATAGTTTAGAATGAACTCTGAAAGTATTCTGGTGATATTGGTTAGTATAAATTATCGGGTGTTAAAACTCCGCTTAGAACTCTACGTTAAGCACCTCGAGAAATAAAGAACAAAACAAACACAAACATGTTGTTATCGCAGTTCGGAACAACTATTCCTAATCTGCGGGGCATTCTTGCCTGGGATAATAACAATCCACTAGTGATAACTGATTACAAGCCTTTCACAAAGACATTACAGTTTTAATTCACCTTCTTAACAGAATCGTGGATTACCTTCAACACCTAACCCACTCAGAGTAAGTGGTCACGTCATTATGCCACTGAGGCTCCCCCTCAGTTCGAGCTTCCAGAGTGGAAGGCTCAGTCTATCTCCAGCACAGACTTCAACAAGGGTGTTCCAACTCCAGGTGGAACTCCGTCTTCATCTCCTCGACCGCCACTCAGAAAGCAAATTAATGAAGAACAAATATGCTCCAGAACACACGAACTTCTTTTGAATACTCGGAATAGCTCTCTCAGAAGTCGTGTGTTATGTACAGGCCTTCATGCCTATTTATACTCGTACGTATCCTATATATGGTAACTCCTTGATTGATTATCAATCACTTCAGTCCAGCTGGTTACTTTCTTAAATTCGTTCTAGTCATCAGTCAATATCAATCTCTCATTAATCTCGATCAATCTAAAGTTATTCTTTCTTCTTTCATCCATGAATATCTCTGATAACCTTTGTAAGGTTGTCATATCTCAAACCTTCCATATGTCTTGATTGTGCATGACGATTTTGTCCAAAGATAGTCCATCTATCATGTGCTGGCACTAACAATCTCCCCCTTTTACTTTCTTTGATTGAAACACTGTTTGAGACATCATCTGAATCTCCATGATTGATATTGCTTCAAAATAACAAAGAAGACATTCATAGCAATGATGAACATAAACCAAATATTTGTCAGATAGATACACTCATAGCCCAGATGATACAAAAAGTAACACAAAATTCTCTCCCTTTTTGGCAAAGACAAGGCAAAGATCTCAAGGGTCAAGTTCACCATCTTCATAAGTAGGCACCTTGGGCTCATCTGCAAGAAGAGCTTGAAGTTGTCGCTTCCTATGGTTGTGAATAGCCAGTAACTTCTAAAGCTTTGGGATCTCAGATTCTAAACTCTTCAGACACTTTTGATAATACTCTTGTTGCCTCTTAGAGAAAGCTTCAGAATAGAGTGACAGAGGACTACCTTGTTCTGCTTCTTTATGATTAAGATGGCCGGTTTAAATAGAAACTTTTCTGGCGTTTATCTTCAATATTGCTGACCAAAAACTCAGAGGGTTGGGTGGCCACTCGAACTCCTTCTGAGACATCACCTCAAACACCATCTAAGAGAAACAGCAAAGGGACACGTCTGTACCTAAATTATCAGGCTAGTCAGCAGGAAGAGCTTTAAGCTTTCATATCTCTTTTTGGTGGCAAGGCTTAAACTGCAACATCAGATGAAACACTACAGAAAACCATGTTATAAGAGCAAATAAGTTAAGTACTGTTATTGCTTCTTGTTGTAGTACTGCTGCCTGTGGACACAAATTATCTTAGTATATCATGTAGAAACATCTATGTGATGCCATTGTTACTTTTTCCAAGACAAGTGTAAGGCACAACCACTTGTCTTTAATTCCCATTTCGAAGGATGGGATGTTTAGACAACACACATGCTCAAAGTTCCTTCTAAGAACTCATTTTCTGGATCAATGTCTAGAACACCGTCTGGAACACCGTCTGGAACACCGTCTGGAACACCGTCTGGAACACCAACTGGGACAACATCAAGAACAACATTGGCATATGATACTTCTTCAGTGTGACCAAGTGTTTGTGTACAGTAAATGTCTTCATCATGTATATCCTGATTCCTGGGCTTTTTACCTTTACAACTCGGTGTCTGGATTGGTCCAATTACATCAGCATTAAGGAATTCTAGCGGTTTGGTGGTGTTTATCTGTATAACCTTTTTGTGTTGAAGCTTATGTTGTTTCCCAAGTTGACAATCTCCACATTTTCTGTCTCTGGTTATCTTGAGATGAGGTTGTCCTTTAACATCTTCATGCTTAACTAACATTTGCATATGTCTGTTATGGTCATGTCAATGCTTCTTAAGCCAAAGATCAATATGGTTAGATGAAACAGAATAACATTGCCTAATATGCACTACCTTAGAACAATTATCTCCTGTTCGAACTCCTTCCATCACCAAGTTTCTTTTGAGATCAGAAACAAAACATTTTTCTCGAGTGAAGTTGACCAACAAACTCTCATCACATAATTGACTAATGCTAACCAAATTTGCTTTTAGACCTTGAACAAGTAGCACATTTATCAATTTTGGTAAACCAATAACATTTAAAGTACCTTTTCCAATGATAGTGCCTTTCACGCCATCTCCAAATGTCACCTGTCCAGACTTATGCTTGGTAATGCTACTCAACAGACCTGAATCTCCTATCATATGCCTAGAACAACCGCTGTCAAAATTCCAAACATTATTAGTAGTAGCTTTCAAAGCATGATAGGCTGAATAAGATGACTATTTTTTATCCCAGATAAATTTATATTTCAGATGTTTCTTAGGAAAGCTTCGATTACTGTATTTCAAATCTCGAAATAACTTATAACATTGAGAACGAATATGTCCCAAATCTTTGCAGTAGTAATAACCACTGCTTCTGAGATTCTGATATGAAATCTTCTTTTGAATACCTTCCTTAACAAACATTGTTTGTGTTCTAGGAGTGCTGCCACCATATTCAAGCCCCCTCTTATCACCACTTGGGTTTTCGCTACTCAAAATCTCGTCCAACTTACCTTTCCCTTTCTCCAAATTCTTCAAGATTAGTTTTATCGAGTTTAACTCCTTCTGCAACTCCTTAGACTGTTTTTCCTGCAGCTTTAATGATTCATCTCTTTTCATCACATCTATTTAAAGAAATTTTTGAGAAGCTTCAGACTCATTAAGTTTAACAATTAGTTCTCGATTCAAAATGGAGAGATTGACCAGATTATCTTTCATACCTTTCATAAGAGAGGTGTCGTCCTCCTTTATCTCAAGTGTTGACACACCATCTTGAACTCCAACATAGAACACGATATAATTTTCATCTGAATCTGAAGAATTGTTATCTGAATCACTCCAAGTTATAGCATGAGCTTTCTTTTTCTTCTGTACTGTGGGACATTCAGCCTGGATATGACCATAGCCATCACACCCATGACATTGCACTATTCTTTGTTCTGCAGTAAACTTCTCATGTTTCTTTTCACCAAACTTTGAGGAGTTTCCTAGCTTAGAGAATTTCATGTACAATTTGTTAAACACTTTGGACAGGTCAGCAATTCTTTCATCCAAATTTTCATTTGATGACTGACCTTCTTTTCTGATTTCACCAGTAAAGGCAATGTTCTGGTCATTCACCGAAGATACATTTACCTCAGCTTCCATCTCTATTTCAAATGTACACAATGAGCCAATCACTTCATTCAAGGTCATCTTGTCAATATTGTTAGCCTCAGTAATAACAATGCTTTTCACAAAAAAAAATTTATTTAAAGACCTAAGAACTTTTCTTACCAGTCTGTTCTCTGGAAACGGATCTTCAAGTAGTCTTGCTTCATTGGCCAACTTTCTGATCTTCCCATCGTACCCTAGGATGGTCTCATCGTCTCTCATTTTAATTAACTCAAATTTTGTCATGAGCTGTTGGAGTTTAGCAATACGTACCGAAGCAGTTCCTTCATAATGTATCTCTAGTGATTCCCAAGCTTCTTTTGCAGAGGTGATAGCTTACATTCTGCTGAATTCCTCTAAGTTGACACCACAAAATATGGCATTAAGTGCCTTTGAATTCAGATTGCTGTTTTTCTTCTCTTTGTCAGTCCAATTCTTTTGTGGCTTATCTAACGTCTTTCCTTCAAGTTCAACAGTAGGACATGCCCATCCTTCAAGTACTATAAGCCACGTGGCTAAAAGTGTAAAGATTTAGCCACGAAACACGAAATTTCGTGGCTAAAACCTTTAGCGACGCTTTATTTGTTGTGAACTTTTAACCACAAAATTTTGTGGCTAAAAGTTTTAGCCACGAACTGGGGACTTTTAGCCACGAAAAATTTCGTGATTAAAAGCCTTTTTTCTTGTAGTGCACGCATCTTCATCAATGCTTTTGATGTAAGCAACCATTCTTGCCTTCCAGTAAGGATAATTTGTTTCTTCTAGAAGAGGTGGACAAGCAGAAGAACCTCCATCCTTGATCATGTTTGCCATTTTCACCAGAACTCCCGAATCTCACCAAGTAATTTGTCTGGTGCCTGCTTTGATACTAATTGAAAGTGTTTTAGTGATATCAGTTAGTAGAAATTATCAGGTGTTAAAACTCCGCTTGGAACTCTGCGTTAAACACCTCGAGAAATAAAGAACAAAACAAACACAAACAAGTTGTTATCGCAGTTCGGAATAACTGTTCCTAATCTGCGGGGCATTCTTGCTCGGGATAATAACAATCCACTAGTGATAACTGATTACATGCCTTACACAAAGACATTACAGTTTTGATTCACCTTCTTAACAGAATCGTGGATTACCTTCAACACCTGACCCACTCAGTGTAAGTGGTCACGTCATTATCTCACTGAGGCGCCACCTCAATTCGAGCTTCTAGAGTGGAAGACTCAGTCTGTAAGGGTGTTCCAACTCCTGGTGGAACTCCGTCTTCAACTCCACGACCGCGTCTCAGAAAGCAAATTGATGAAGAACAAATATGCTCCAGAACACACGAACTTCTCTTGAATACCCGGAATAGCTGTCTCAGAAGTCGTGTGTTATGTATAGGCCTTCATGCCTATTTATACTTGTATGTATCCTATATATGGTAACTTGATTGATTATCATGTATCATATATATGGTAACTTGATTGATTATCAATCACTTCAGTCTAGCTGGTTACTTTCTTAAATTCGTTCTAGTCATTAGCCAATATCAATCTTTCATTGATCTTGATCAATCTAAAGTTATTCTTTATTTTTTCATCCACAAATATCTTTGATAACCTTTGTAAGGTTGTCATATCTTAAACCTTCCATATATATATGTCTTGATTGTGCATGGCAATTTTGTCCAAAGATAGTCAATTCATCATGTGCTGCACTACAAACTCTTACAAACTGTGTCGCAATTGGAAATACAAAAACACGAAAACATAGACTACAAAAAAAAAAACTCAATAAACAAAATTGAGATTTGCAACCAATTCATCGAGTGGAAATAGCCATCAAGAAATAGAACCCCGCATAACTGAGTGGAAATCCAAAACCATGAAATTTGAATTTCTCCAACCAACAAAAAGAGTAAAATTCAAATAAATAAAACAACAAAAAAATTCAAAGGTACCTTGGAGACTACAAAACCATCGAAATTCCGATCAAGAGACAACACAACAGTAGGAAACACCGGTGATAAACTCAATCTCAATGATAAGATAAAATTGAAGAGGGTCGTGAAAGTAAAGCAAGCTGGAATACAAAAATGCCAAGAAATAATATGAAAGAAATCAACTCACTTCTTTGCAGCAGTTCTGGGAAGGCTTCCTCTCCAGTCATCCCTTGACCCATACATGATCGCGGCTTCCATCGCTGAGGCTTCAAATCAGAGAAAACGAACATGAGTAAAAAAACCAAATCAGAGAAAAAAAAAGAGAATGAAGAGATAAAAACATAGCTGAGCCCAAAACTCAGTGGAAATCCGAGGCTGTGAAATTTTGATTTCTCCTGTAACAAAAAAAAATGGTTACACACAAACAAATAAAACAACAAAAGACAACACAACAACAGGAAACACGGGTGATAAACTCAACTGAAGAGGGCCTTGAAACTTAAAGCAAGCTCGAATACGACAATTGAAGAAACAATGTGAAAAAAGAAACAATGTTTTTACTTTTCACCGCATCGTCGTTGTCTCTTTTTTTTTTTTGTCCGGTTCAGTTTCAATCGTTGAGTTCAGAGCTTCCGTGTCTATCTGTGGTAAGTGTTTTTTCCATGTTTATTTCTTTAATTTATGTATGCTTAGCCATAGATTATATTATGTGCTGTGTTTTTTCTTTTTGTCTTTAATTTATGCTTAGGGTAGTTTTTTTATTATTGTTCTTTAATTTATGTATGTTCTGTTTTCCGTAATTGTGTGGTTTTGCGATTGAAGGATTTGGATGGGTTTTCCGTGCGTGTTTCGGCAGTCGTCGATGCCGGAAAGAGTCGCTGCGGACGGGGGACTCCACTTCGCCTGATGGCTCTGCGGATGGACTACCGTCCATGCGCAGAGAGAAACCTTGAGAGAAACCAAGGTGGAGGTCAGGGACGACCTCCGCTCTGAGTCGATGTCGTCGATTTGGATGGCTATTCCGGCGGTTTTTCGCCATTGGCCGAGGCCGCAAAGGTTCGTCGCAGAAGGGCGACCCTACCTTCCATGCGCAGAGAGAAACCAGGGTTTCTCTCTGCGTCGCTCGAGCTGTAGGTCAGGGACGACCTCCGCTCTGAGTCGACTCGATCGTTTCGACCGGGTCAACCTGGCCGACTCGTCCGAGTCAATCCGACCGTGTGTGCCGAGTCAATCCGGCCGTTCATGGTCCTATGGTTCTAAGTCAATTAAATAGAGTCCTTAATTTTAATATAATATTAAATTAGATAAAATAATCATATTAACATTTAAGTGAAAAATTCACATTTAAATAAAATAATCATATTAACATTTAAGTGAAAAATTCACATTTAAATAAAATAATCATATTAACATTTAAGTGAAAAATTTACATTTAAATGAATGAAATATTTTTAAAATATCTTTTGAAGACGAAAAAATTTACATTAAGTTGTTACCTAATTTCACAATAGTAGGGTTAAATACATTTAACTGTTGCCTAATTTTAAAATAATAGGATTAGATACATTTTTTTAAAATAATAGGATTAGATACATTTTTTTAAAATAATAGGATTAGATACATTTTTTAAAATAATATTTAATTGGATTAAATAATCAAATTAACATTAAAGTAAATTACAAATTTTTTATAAATCTTTTGAAGACAAAAAAACTAATTTCAAAATAATAGGACAAAATGCATTAAATTATTAGCTAATTTTAAAATAATAGGGTTAAATAATTAATCAAAAAAAACATAACAAACAAATACAAAAATTAATTAAATTGTGTCATTACAAATAATTTAACATTTAATTGATATTTAATAGTTGATTTGGTCTGGTTAGTCAAATAATAATTTATTTGGTCCCTTTAGTAAATAAGGGTCCGATCAGCCGAACAATAGTCAAATCGGTTCAATTAGCCAAACACTAGTCATTTGGTTTGATTTCAATAGGCAGTTAGTCTTGTCCAATAAATAGGAGAAGCAGTCGGTGACTGTACAGCGCCTCTCGACTGCTTCTCATGGTACTTAGTGTTATGATAAATATTAGTACGTGTTTTACTTATTTGTGTCACCGCCTCACCGCGTCAATATTTTAATTAATATCTCATCTTTATCTTCTTCTTTCTCCCTCTTCTTTATCTTCTCCTCTCTCTCTCTTCATCTTTCACCGCCTCAATGTCCTACGCGTGTTTATTCCTGGTTGTGTTTCTATCGCTTCTTCATCGGTCTTGAATTTGTGTAATTCTGCAAGGTATGCGTCATTTATTGTTTTTTTTGTTTGATTTTGCTTCCGTTTTGTTGGAAATTTTATTTTTACTTTGTGTAATTTCTCTGCTTTTTGTTGTCCTCTTTTGTTGTTTTATTCTCCAATTTTGTATCGATGTGGTTTTACTATTTCTGATTATGTTTGATTGCCAAGATACGCATTGGATTTTGGAAGGTTTTACTGTCTCTGATTATGTTTGATCGCCAAGATACGCAGTGGATTTTGGATGTCCATTTCTACATTTGGGTTCGTTAAAGTTCTGATTCTTCCGTTGTGAAGTGTTTTTTGGTGAATCATTGCAAAGTTTTTGCCTGAAGATCAGAAATTTCTGGTGGAATCTAGAACTCCGGTGAGATTTCCATTTCGGAGCTTCTCGGCCTTTGAATGTACGCCGCAAATGGCAAAGGAGGTTTCTCTGCGCTGAGCTGCCAGTGCTCTCGAGCCACCGTTCGTCGGCTTGACGGTACAGGCCAGTGCTGGAAAGGGTTGTCAGACACCGACGACGTTAACGACAATGGTGGTTTACTGCCTGAGCCACGAAAGGTGCGCGCAGAGAGACCCTTGTTTCTCTGTGTCATCAGGGCAGGAGGTCAGGGACGTCCTCCGCCCCAGTGAGTGAACTCGGTCGTCTCGATCGAGTCCGCTCATGCAATTGACTCGCTTCCACGTACAGGACTCAACTGAGTCGTGTTTATTAATTTATTGATTTAAATTAATAAAATTGCAAAACATATAAGATTTTAAACAAAATACACTAACATTAATAATTGATAAATTAAATAAATAGGTAGTAAAATTAGATCATATTAGAGTTGGTTTAATTAAGATGAAATAAATGTAATATGATATTGAATTAAAAAAGACCAACACGATTTAGGTAGTCTTAATTCAAAAGAAAAAAATAAATAAATAAATAAATGATAATATATATATATATAATAAGAATTTTATTGATTTAAATTAATAAAATTGCAAACATATAAGATTTCAAACAATATACACTAACATTAATAATTTGTAAATTAAATAAAAAGGTCAAATAACAATAGTGTAACTAAAATTAGATCAGATTAGAGTTAACTTCAACATAATTGGATTAAATAAATATTAAAATTTTTTGAAGGTAAAATAAAACAAATAAAAAATTTCATTCAAATAACTAAAATGTTGTTTAGTGGGTCAACTCATAAATAGTGTCATTACAAATAATTTGTTAACTTGACCTTTTGGGCGGGCTACTTCGGGCCCATAGCTCCAATTAAGTGGGTCAACTCCTCATAAATAGTGTCATTATAAAGAATTTTATATTCAATTATTAGTTACCTTCAAAATGACATTAAATTGGCTTAAATAATTATTAAAAACCTTTTAAAGGCAAGAAAGTCATTAGCCAAATAACAGCCAGCTTGGTTTGGTTAGCCAAACAATAGTTGGTTTGGTCCAGGTAGTCAAACAACAGCCGATTTGGTTCGGTTAGTTTCGGTTTGGTCCGGTTAGGTCCGGTTAGGTTCGGTTTGGTCCGATTAGGTCCGGTTAGGTCCGGTTAGCCAAATAACAATCGGTTTGGTCCGGTTTGGTCCGGTTAGGTCCGGTTAGCCAAACAACAACCGGTTTGGTCCGGTTTGGTCCGATTAGCCAAATAACAATCGGTTTGGTCCGATTTGGTCCGGTTTGGTCCGGTTAGCCAAACAACAACTGGTTTGGTCCGGTTTGGTCCTGTTAGGTCCGGTTAGCCAAACAACAGTCGTTTTGGTCCGATTTGGTCTGGCTAGCCAAACAACAATCGGTTTGGTCCGGTTAGTCAAACAATAGCTGATTTGGTCCGATTTGCTCCAGTTTGATTCAGTTAGCTAAACAACAGCCAGTATGGTCCGATTAGCCAAACAACAACCGATTTGATCCGGTTAGCCAAACAACAGCCGATTTGGTCCGGTTAGCCAAAATATAGTCGGTTTGGTCCGATTAGCCAAACAACAACTAGTTTGGTCCGGTTAGTCAAACAACAGTCGTTTTGGTCCGGTTTGGTCTGGTTAGCAAAACAACAGTCGGTTTGGGCCGGTTAGCCAAACAATAGCTGATTTGGGCGAGTATGGTCCGATTAGCCAAACAACAGCCCATTTGGTCCGGTTAGCCAAACAACAGCCGGTTTGGTCCGGTTAGCCAAACAACATCCGGTTTGGTCCGGTTAGCCAAACAACAGCCGGTTTGGTCCGGCTAGCCAAACAACAGCCGGTTTGGTCCGGTTAGCCAAACAACAAATGGTTTTGGTCCTTAGCCAACCAACAACAAATGGTTTGGTCCGGTTAGCCTAACAACAGCCAATTTGGTCCGATTAGCCAAACAACATTCGATTTGGTCCGGTTAGCCAAACAACAGTTGGCAGTCGATTTGGTCCGGTTAGCCAAGTAACAGTCGGTTTGGTGCGGTTAGCCAAACAACAACCGATTTAGTCCGGTTAGCCAAACAATAACCAGTTTGGTCCGGTTAGCCAAACAACAGCTGGTTTAGTTCGGTTAGCCAAACAACAGCTGGTTTAGTCCAGTTAGCCAAACAATAGCCGGTTTGGTCTAGTTACCCAAACAATAGCCGGTTTGGTCTGGTGAGTCAAACAGCAGTGTGTTAGGCCCGGTTAGCCAAACAACAGTCAGTTTGGTTCGATTTAGTCCGGTTAGCAAAATAACAATTGACAACAGCCGCTTTGGTCAGGTGAGTAAAAAAAATTGGTTTGGTCTAGGTTCAGTTAGCTAAACAATAGCATGTTTGGTCCGGTTAGCCAAACAATAGCCGGTTTGGTCCGGTTAGTCAAAAAATAGCCGGTTTGGTTCGGATAGCCAAACAACAGCCGGTTTGGTCCGGTTAGTCAAACAAAAGTCAATTTGGTCCAGTTAGCCAAACAACAGTCGGTTTGGTTCAATTAGCCAAACAATAGTCGGTTTGGTTCAATTAGCCAAACAACAACCAGTTTGGTCCGGTTAGCCGAACTATAGTTGGTTTGGTCCGGTTAGGCAAACAACAGCCGGTTTGGTCCGGTTAGCCAAACAACAGCCAGTTTGGTCCGGTTAGCCAAGTAACAGCTGATTTGGTCCGATTAGCCAAACAACAGCCAGTTTGGTCCGGTTAGCCAAGTAACAGCTGATTTGGTCCGATTAGCCAAACAACATCCAGTTTAGTTTGGTTAGCCAAACAACAGCCGGTTTAGTCCGGTTAGCCAAACAATAGTCGGTTTAGTCCAGTGAACTAAATAACAACTGATTTGGTCCGGTGAGTCAAACAACAGTCTGTTTGGCCCGGTTAGCCAAACAACAATTTGTTTGGTCCAGATAGTCAAACAATAGTCGATTTGGTCCGGCTAGCTAAACAATAGCCGATTTGGTCCAGTTAGTCAAACAACAATCGGTTTGGTCCGGGTAGTCAAACAACAACCGATTTGGTTCAGTTAGCCAAACAATAGTCGATTTGGTCCGGTTAGCCCACATTTTCAATTATTGTTGGTTTACCGTTCGGCCCGGTTATTAAAAATAAAATAAAAATTATAAGACAATAAAAATTGGATTTAAAAAATTGGTTTAAGTAAAAAGGTTTAAAATTATTATTAGTTGATTCTGGTGCTTCTAATTTTATAAGCTATCTCAGTTTCGTTTTTGAATTTTATTTACAGATTTAGTGGTTGTATTATAATGTCAATTTTTATTTATTTTTTGGATCCTAATTTATTTTATTTTCTGTTATTTTTTTTATTTTATTTTTCTGCTGTGTTTACCTATGCTTAATGTTTTGTTTATGTTTGAGAATTGCATAGTTTCTAACCTTGCCGTGGTAGAATAGAGTCGGAATTCATGGCTGATTAAAAGTGATTTAGAACCTCCCCGAAACTATCAATTTGGGAGGCTGGACCTGACAGGATCGAACCGGCTCGACCCCTATTAGATAATCGGTTCCGGTAATTATGAAATTAAATTAGTATATGAATTTGAAAATTGAGATATTAAATTAGTATTGATGACAATTTTAAATTAATACTTATTCTATCGAATTGAAATTTATATAAAAATAAAAAATTGCCTTAAACCTATAAAATAATATTTTAAATTAATACTTATTAATCTAATAAAAAATTATGTGACCCGTCCAAAGGATGGGTTACGTTAGCTAGTGAAGAAGAAGGGAGAAACACCGAATAACACCAGAGTTGAGGCGGTGATTCGTACCTCGTAAAATAGAGTTAAGCGGTGGAAGCTCTATCGTGCTGTCAGTAGATAAACTAACCTTGTGTAAAGTTAAATAATTCGTAAGGATAAAGATAAACGATGCAGGACATGGTCGGCTGGCACAGGTAACTTAAATGTTGATAAAAGATAAAAATAAAGTTGAGCAGTGGAATTCAAAGGTAAAAATAATTTGTAGGGATAAATAAAATGACAGCCACCAACTGCTTCTACTATTTATTAGATGGTATATACATTGGAAATCTCTTTCCACATTACGCAATCTCTTTGATTATGTATCAAATTCAAACATTTTATTATTTCCTTTTAATTTTTTATCTTCAAAATTTATTAAGTGTTCTATATGACACTCAAGGAACACAAGACCCATTATTATCACAAGCAGGAAACATTATTTGTTCGTGTTTTATTATTTTCTCCAGATCCTAGGGTGCTCTTTTATATTTTAGAAAATTAAAAACCTGATTTGATCTAAGTTCTGAGTTTTTTTTATGTTGATGGAAGAATTAAAGTGATTAAATCTACAATAGCTTTGCCATGTAATGGATTTGCCCCCTTCAGCCCTAGGTTTTACCCTGACAAGAATTTTCTTTTATCACACTCTTTTTTACTTTCTATTTTATCTTAATTATTTTTAACCTAACTAATAAATTAATATTTCAATAAATTTAAACTATTTAATTCCAAACTAAATGTATCAAAAAACGTGATGCTACTTTACATGATAAAGGGAACCATCATAGGATTTTTTATTTTATTGGTAAATATTCTGAATTATTATTAGTCTAATATAAAGAACTAATATAATTATTCTAAGTATTTGTATAGGATGCTTTCCATATAGTTGTACATAAACGAGTTATGTTTTAATTATTTTATATTTTTTATTTTTAGATCATGAACCAAATTGTAGAAAACATTTAAACATCATAAAATCATTATGAGAAGCAACATTGGACTTAATATATAAAACCAACTAAGTATTCTAAGTTATTTTACATCTAAAAATTGTAATTATTTGCATCGGGCATAAAAAAGGAAAATCATTATGATATATTAAAGTGTGTATATAAAAAAAATTCCAAGCATCCAAGAACTATTAAATTCCATTTATAACATTTATTTTATAACATCAATTGTATACATAATTATATATTACAACTAATATTGTTTCCTCGAAAAACCTTTGGTCTGCGAAATGACGCGATCGAGTGAATTAATTCGATTTAAAACAGAGAATTTTACAATTTGATGTTTGCGAATTGGGGAAGTGTGGGGATGCGATCTCTTAGCTTTTCTCTGATTCGATCTCCGTTTACTGCTTCATGCGAACGACGATGAGTCGAGAACTTCGAAGACTGTACACGAACAAGCGACGGGTTTGGCCGGCAGGACAGGAGTATTTGTGTCCCGTGTATTACAGCGTATTGGCATTTTTGACGGTTTGTTCAGATCTTCTTCAATAGTCTGGACGGTCTTCAACGAACGTGAGGTCGCTTGAACTTCGGGTTTAGAGTTTCTGTATTTGGAACTTTTCTAGAGTAATGATCTTTTCAACCTTTCTGATAGAGTGTTCTCGGCTATTTGTAGTTAGTTAAGTGTTGTTGTTGAAGGTGGATCCCAGAAAAGAGGAGGTCAAACCTCTTTTTCTGGTTGAGTGAGAAGAGGGAGGAAGACTGGCGCTTCCTCCTTTCTCTCTCTGTCGATCCTTAAGATGGGGGAGTCGACAGTCTTTTTCTGTATTTGGCTTATCTGGTTGAGTGAGGGTGGAGAGTTTGACGCTCTCCCTCTTCTGTCGCTCCACCAAATTAGGATCGACAAGGGACTCACTGTCCTGTTATTTTTTACGATGGCTTGAACAAGGTGTGTCAGTGCTGACTGTGACGACTTCGGTGACGTGACTGATGATGTGGCGGTGATGTGGTTGATGATGTTGCGGTGATGCGGCTGATGATGCGACAGTGATGTAGCTAATGATGTGCCAGTGATACGGTGATGACCTTGCGATGACATGGCAAAATTTTGGGCTTGACGGTGGGCTGTCGAATGTCAGCTTCAAAAATTACTGGATTCACCCACGACGATATTATGACGAACGATCGATGGGCTGGTGGGCGACTGGACTCATCGTAGATGAACCAATCATATTTTGGTGTCTACAGTTTGCCCTCTTCGAGAATTACACGTTTGAAGAATGAACATGTAACTACACGCACACACACACGCACACTTTTTTTTTCTTTTTTCTTTGGACCCTCTTGTTATTTTAGGCCATTTATCTTTTTGTGTACGTATTTTTTGTACTCTTGCTTTTTTAGGACAATGTATATTTCTTGTACACTCTATGTATATATTTGTCGGGTCCTCTCACTTTTTTAGGGCTGTTTAATTTTTTTTAACACTAAATATTTTTGGCCCTCTTGCATTTTTTTTTGGGCTGTTTGATTTTTTCCATTTTTTTTTGATATATTTATACATATAAGGATATATGTACATGTATATGGGAAGTGAAAGGCACCTGAATTGAGTTTACTGCGACATTGTGGTTGGAGACTGCCTCGGTAGTCTGGAGTTGTCGTTTTGGCGATCTTCAGCGAACTTCGATGCTCACGGAACTCTTCTGTACTGTTATGGTAGGTTGGCGCCAACTAGGGTGATATCCAGTGGACCCCACTTTAGCTCGGCTTACTCCTTCGACGATTTATCTGCATTCGACAGAATTGTTTGGGCAAATTCTATCGCATCGGAGAGGGGGTGCACATCAGGAACAATGCATTGTGGACCCCACCTAGGCTCGACAGATTTTGTCGAGAAATTTCTGTTTTGGCGAAGCTTGGCCACGTTGGGAGGGGGCACTGTGCAGTGGGCCCCACCCCTGCGTGGCTGACTTCTTCGGTGATATTTTGCTTCGACAGAATTTGTTTTACGCTAGGGAGAGGGAGCACTGCAAAGTGGGCCCCACTCCTAGCATAGATGACTTCTTCTGATAAATTTTGCTTCGGCAGAATTTGTTCTACACTAGGGGGAGAGAGCATGTGAAGTGGGCCCCACCTCCTGCATGGCTGACTTCTTTGGCAAAATTTTGCTTCGACAAAATTTGTTCTGCACAGAGGAGAGGGAGCACTACACAGTGGGCCCCGCCCCCAGCGTGGCTGACTCCAGCGATATTCTGCTTCTGTTGAATTTGGCTATGCTGGGGAGAGGGAGCACTGTGAAGTGGGCCCCATCCCCAGCATAGCTGACTTCTTTTGGCGAAATTCTGGTTTGGCAGAATTTGTTCTGCGCAGGGGAGAGGGAGCACTTTGTAGTGGGCCCCACCCCTTGCATGGCTGACTTCTTCGGAGGAATTCTGCTTTGGCAGAATTTGTTCTGCACTGGGGAGAGGGAGCACTGCGTAGTGGGCCCCACCCCCTGCATGGCTACCTACTTCGATGGAATTTTGCTTCGGCAGAATTTGTTCCGCACTGGGGAGAGGGAGCACTGCGTAGTGGGCCCCACCCCATGTGTGGTTGACTTCTTCGGAAAAATTCAGCTTCGGTAGAATTTGTTCTGCACTGGGGAGAGGGAGCACTGTGCAGTGGGCCCACCCCCTATGTGGCTGAGTACTTCGGCGAAATTCTGCTTCGACAGAATTTGTTCTGCGCAGGGGAGGGACTACTCAGTGGGCTCCACCCTAGCGTGGGTGACTCCTTCAGCGAAATCCTTCTTCGACAGAATTAGGTTGCGCTAGGGGAGGGATTGCTCAGTGGGCCCCACCCTTGTGTGGGTTACTCTCCTTCTACTAAATCCTCCTTCGGCAGAATTAAGCTGCGCTGGAGGAGGTGTTGCTCAATAGGCCCCACCCCAGTGTGGGTGACTCTCCTTCGATGAAATCCTCCATTGGCAGAATTAGGTTGCGCTAGGAAGGGATTGCGTAGTGGGCCCCACCCCCTGTGTGGGTGACTCCGTTGCATGAGTGTGCCTCCTGGGAGAGATTCAATGAACTAATAAGAGTGTGGGCCCCGCCCTAATTGGCTTGGCGCCTTCAAGGGCGGGGGCTCAGTGACCTGGGGACTTCCCGAGATCATGCCTCCACAAAGAAAGGCAGTGGACCCCGCCCTAATTTGGTTGGCGGCCTCCTTTTGCTTCCCACCATGAGTTGGATTCCCCTTAAAATAAGGGAATGCCAATTAATTCCCACAATTAAGGAACTAGTTGACTTCCCTTAAATCTCCTGGTCAAGCTGCTCTGCGACTTCCCTTCTTCCTCTTGACTGTCCATTAATGTACTCTGCCTGCGTGTGCAGCCTTCCTGCGTGGGCCCTTTGCTCTCCATTACTATACTCTGCCCCTCTTCGTTTTGTGGTTCCTCAAATTTTACTTCTCTGATCGGGTTGTGAGGCTGCCGGTGTGCACAGTTGTTGGTGTGCCAAGCTATTTCTTCCCTATCTACTAGAATTTCAGGTACTATAAAATTTTTTTTTTCTTCCCGGTGGATTTCGTCGAGCCAGAATGGTGGCTATTTCGAGAGCATCAGGCTAATACCCACTCTTTTATTTTTTTTTCTTCCCCCTCTCCCTTCTTCTTTTTCTATCACACATTTTCTACTTCTCCCTTGGTCTCTCTCTCTATTTTTTTGTTTGAGTTATCTTTCTCATTTTTTTTTTTTGAATTTTCTCTCTATTTTCCTCTCTCGAATTTTCTCTCTTTTCTTTTATTTTTTATTTTCGCACTCCAGGTGTTTGTCAGTTTGCCACTATGACAAACTGATAGCTCGGTTCGGTTCGGGCCGAGTGCAACAATGTTGTGTTGCATTTGGCTTGGTCACCAAGTGCAATGAATCTAATTTTTCACGCCCGGCTTGGTTGTCAGGCGCTGGAATTTTTAGTTGGCCGCGTCCGGCTCGATCTTCGGGCGCGGAGTTTTTGTGCTACGTCCGGCTTGGTCATGGAGTGTTGCAATTTTCATTTGCCTGCGTCCGGCTCAGTCACCGAACACTGAATTTTTGTGTTGGTCGCGTCCGATTCGGTTGTCAGGCACACAACTTTTGTTTTGGTCGCGTCCGTTCGGTCGTTGGGCGCTGATATTTTTTTTTTGGTCACGTTCGGCTTGGTCTGCGGGCGCGTAACTTTTATGCTGCACTCGGCTTGGTCGTCGGGCATAGATTTTTTTGATTTGGCTGCATCCGGCTCGGTCGCCGGGCGCGGTGCTTTTGTGCTGCGTTCAGCTCAATCGCCGGGCGTTGCGAGTTTGTTTTGGCTGCGTCCGGCTCGGCGCCGGGCGTAGCGAGTTTTGTATTTCGTCCGGCTCGGTCACCGGGCGCTGCAATTTTGTTTTGATTGCACCCTGCTCGGTCTCAGGGCGCAAGGGTGTGTCGCGTCTGGCTCTGTCATCAGGCGTGGGGAATTTGAATCTTTTCCATAGCTCGCCGATATGGCGGTGCTGCGACGGATTTAGACCTGTTGGGTGTAGTTGGTGACGGCCGCGACCTTTGCAAAACGCCGGTGCCCATTCTGCAACTCGCCAGTGGGCAGTGTTGCGATAGATTCGGGAACCTATGCAGCTGCTCGAAAGGAAAAGGTGTTGTTTTTTTTTTATTCAGCTTAATTGCCGGACTGCCGAGAACTAGTATGTTTCTCGATAATTTCCCTCTCTTTTTTGTTTCTCCGTTCCCTTTTCTTCTCGTGATTGCTCTTTTTTGTCGTTCGCATTTTTTTTTTGAAAAAATGATTTTTCTTCTTTTTTATTTTGCGTGACCCTTCTGTTCTTTTGGTCGCTGGTCACACACATTTTTTTTTTTGACTTTGATAAAAAAAAAATCTTGATTTGAGAGAGTGGTTTCTGTACCTGATTCAGAATGACATGTTTGTCGTAGTATCGCAGATGGCCTCTTCGGATTCCTTCTCCTCCCTTTGTTTGATTGTCTCACATGCTTCTGTTATAGTAGGTGTTGCACGACGCTACCTACGGATTCGGGGCTTAAATGGACAAGAGAAATCAATGTTGTTACCTCACAGCGAGTTTGTTTTTGACGGTTGTTCCGTATCTGCGCCTTCTCCCAAGAGTGTGAACGACTTGTGGAGTCGTCCCGTGGTCGAGGACGACCAACTTTGTTGTCTTCTAGGCGAAGTATCCTCTTCTCCACACCAAGCTGAGTCAAACGTTCTGTTAAGTCCTCTGGATAGATTGGTTGCGTACACAACACCTGAGCTATCGATTCACAACCCTCAGTTTGGCACTTGGGACGACCCAGCACCGGTTCCTCTTCCTGCGTACTTGCCCTTTTATTTTGAATGGGCTTATACTATTATCCGTACTTGTCAAGAGACTTTGGCCAGGCTTGGCGTCTTATCTACAATTCAAGCTTTCGTCTTTGCTTATCAGCGTTCCCCCCACGTGATCCATTCTTTCTTGGAGTTGTGGTGCCTATCTACAAACACAATTTTCACTCGAGGAGGGGAGCTGTCGATTTCTTTATAGGACTTGCACCATCTTTGCGGGCTGCCCATTTCAGGGTTGATCTACGACAAAGTGGTTTCGATGGTGAGTGTACAATTTATGCTGCTGACGTTTTACAGAATCTACTGTCGTCGCGACCCGGCGGATAAGAAGGGTTCTGCCTTATCCTTTTCGGATTGGGGTACTTTCTGGTTCCGCGCCGAGGAGGGCGTCCCTCCTTCTCCTGATCCTTGGGTTGATCGCGACAAGATGTCGGGATCCCGTGGTCGAGATCGCTCAGCTACTCAAGACTAGGTTCTTGTTGAACTTGGTGTACCCGAAGCCCCTCTACTCAATCCAAGTTACTACGGGCGCAGAGTGACGACGATGTATCAAGTCGCGATCAAGCAACTCTCCGACCGCGTCGCGAGCAACCGGCACCCACCAAGACCAAGAAGAGCAAGTCTAAGGTTAAGCCGTCGTGGCCGAAAGTAGCAGTGGACAAGTTATTGGCACCAAAAGGCGTAGCAGAGGCGAAGGGCATAGTACTTAAGGAACCTCCTTAGGTAAAGAAGATTCTCGGCCAGTTGTCCTTTGCTTGTCAGCGGCTAATGTCCCAGCCCTCAGTGAGAAAGGGAAGAAAGCGGCACTTGTTCAGCTGACTTCCTCGCAGACGAAAGGTCCAGTGAAGCGGAAGTTGCATATTCACCCTCCAATCTTCATTCCTCCGCCATTTTAGAATCGCCTCTGGAGTGGTGTTCTCAGGCTGTCCGAGAACCTATCCTTAGTTCCTCTTACTCCAGTTCTCTACCGGAACAACCCGAACCTTTGGCAACTTCGACTCCTCTTCTCTTGCCAGGTCCGTCTCACGGGGCAACTAGGGGGCCGTCGACTACCCACCCGCAGGAAGGCCTGCACGATTTGACTTTGGAGGAGCCTCTAGATCTTTCCGGGTTGGATCTCCCTCAACATTTAGCGTTAGCCAAGGAGGACCATGTTTCGTTGGCGGATCTTGCTGGTATGCAGTTCAATGAGGACCTCTCCATGTTGTCTACTGCTGATCATATCGGTGAAGCCATTCAAGATCATCCGACAGTGGTTGTCGGTAATATATTACCCCAGGCCGTTGAAGAGTTTGAGGCCGTCGAGGCAGTGGTGGCTGTAGATGGAGTTGTGACCACCGGAGAAGTTGTGACTGCCGTCACTAGGGAAGAATCACTTTGGCCTATGGAGCGACTATCAGCCGACGACAAGTCTCCCTTGTGCCTAGATGGGGCGACGCAGGTGATTGGCGACAAGGGTCAGTGTGATGCCCCCAATTCGTCTCGTCCCTTCGCTATGACTCTGGTCATAGGGCTTCAGCCCCCGATCATGTATGCGCCTTTGAGTGGTGGAGGGCCATCGTCAGCAATTCAGCCGCCTGGTAGTGAGCATTCGATTTCTTCGAAGCCTTTATCAGTGAGTACCGATTTCTTTTCTCTCCTTTTTTTTATGGACTTTTCATTCTCTTTTTTTTTTGAGCTTTGGTCCCTATTTCTACAGGGGTCCTCGTTCCGACCTTCGGCGAGGACGAAGCTGAAGCTTCAGAAGGCAGCTTTGGGGTTGTGGGAGGACTTCGTCAAGACGGACCTCTTGTCATCCAGCGATCCATGTCCTCTCGAGTTGGTCAAGGATACTCACATTTTTCTCGAGAAATTGAGGGAGGTGGGTATTAACAACTCTGTGTTGGAGCAATGGGTTGAGGATTTTGCATCTGGAGCAGATTGATTTCAGCAGCTGCGCTATTCGTTGGAGGGGAAGCTTAGTCTGGAAGAACACCGAGTTGTAGAGGCCGAACTTACTCGATCTGGCCAACGTGTGGCCGATCGTCGCGATTGGATAGCTTCTGGTATCGATCAAAATTTGATTACTCGGAAGGCTGCCGAAGAGGAACAGAGGCGACTTCATGAGCAACTTGCTCTTGTTTCGGCTCGCCTTGACACCTTAGATGTTCAGATTGCGAACGGTAAGAGGCAGCTCGATACGGAAGACTAGGAGGCTGCCATCATTCGTCGATGCTTAGCCAAGGTCTGAGCTCAGCCTACCTTTAGTGAGCAGGAGGGACGAGAGTTGTCTGACGCCCGAGCCGAAGTGATTCGACTGAAGGGGTGGGTTGCAGATTTTGAGCTTCCTCAGCTTTGATTTTTTTTTTTTCACTCATTTTTTTTGGAGGATGACTTGCCGCCTCACTTTATGGGAAGAATTGTATGGTTTCTCACTTATCGAATGAAGAACATGATGTTGTCCTTCTCTTTCTGTCTCTTTTTTTTTTTCAAGCATAAAAGCGTTTGAGGAATTTACTATTAATGATTGGTAGCTTTGTGCCTTCTGCCGTTGTGATCTTGTATGCGCCATTGTTGTAAGCCTCTTGAACTGCGTAAGGGCCTTCCCATTTCGGTGAGAACTTGCCTCCAGTTTTGCTAGTGAAGAGCATTGGCCGTCGCACTGCGAGTACCAAATTGCCTTTATGGAATGACCACAACCGCACCTTTTTTGTTGAACGTTCGGGTCATTCGCGACTAATAGCACTCGAGCCTTTGTTGGGCCTCGAGCCTTTGTTCATCGAGCGACTCTAGTTTTGCAAGTCGCAGTTGGGCGCACTCTTCCTCCGTAAGGCCTTCTCTTATGGCAACGTCGAGTGAGGGGACCTGAACCTTGAGCGGCACGACTACTTCGACACCATACACCAGTGAGTAAGGTGTTTACTGGGTTGGCATTTTGAACATAGTTCTATACGCCGGGGCTTCGCCGAGTTTCTCATCCCAACTGTGTTTGTGGTTGCCTATTGTTTTCTTCAAAATTTTGCATAGCGTTTTGTTGAATGCCTCTGCAAGTCCGTTAGCCACTGGGTTGTAGACTGAGGACGTCTTTTGTTGTATACAAAACTTTTCGCAGAACCAATCCATGACTTGGTTTTGGAAGGGTGTCCCGTTGTCCGTCACGATGTACCAAGAAACGCCATATCGGTAAATAATTTGTGTTCGGATGAAGTCGGCTACGATGACGGCCTTGACTTCTTGAAATGCTGCAGCTTCGGCCCATTTGGAGAAGTAATCAATTGCAGAAAGAATGTATTGCCGATCAGAGTTGGACTTGAGGGTGATTGGACCAATTATGTCCATTCCCCATGCTTCGAATGGCCAAGATGCGACCGTCGGGTGGAGTGGCTCCAGTGGCTGGTGGATGTAGTCAGCGTGGAGCTGACAGGCTTTGCAAGCTCGCGCTAGCTCGATGGCGTCTCAGAGCATGGATGGCCAGTAGTATCCAAGTAGTTTAACTTGCATGTATAGTTTTGGTCCGGTTTGATGCGCACCACAGATACCCGCATGGGTCTCCTTTAGCACTTGTCGTCCTTCTTCTTTGGACAAGCATCGGAGGAGTAATCCCTCATATGACTTCCTGTATAGTACGTCGTTGACAAAGACATACCTTGGAGCCGTTTGACATATGTGGACTCATTCCGTCAGATCTGTCGGGAGCTTGCCGTGTTGGAGAAAATTTGAAATTGGTTCGCGCCAATCTCTTGCTTCATTTTCACGGATTGAGATGGGGAGCAACTCCTCCTTTTCGTCCATCTCTGCTTGCGCTTCCTCTTCGGTTAGCAGAGGGACCAGAGGGACTACCCATCTTTCGCAGATGGGTACTTGACTTGGCCGATTGTCGAGTTGTGCTCGACTAGCTGTGATTCCAGCTAGAGCATCGGCTGGTCCGTTCTTGGTGCGCGGTATGTACTGGAGTGAAGCTTGCGGAATTTTGGTTAAGAGGTCGCCGACCTGCCTCCAGAATGGCACGAGTTTGATTTTCTTGACCTCGAACTCCCCCTTGATCTGTTTAATTACGAGCGCAGAGTCGCCGTAGACTTCGAGTTGTGGTATCTCCATTTCAACCGCTATGCCGAGGCCGATGAGGAGTGCTTGATATTTTGCCACATTGTTCGAGATGTTTTGTGTAAGCACGAACGAGTACGACAACAGCTCGTCTTTCGGCGAGACAAAGAGAACTTTTGCGTCAGCTCCATTTCTCTAGGCGGCCCAGTCGAAGTCCATTTTCCAAGGCGAAAGTATTTCGACAAGGAAAATTTTTTCATCGGGAAATTCCTTTGTTAGCTCCCATTCTACAGTTATAGGGTGATCGGCTAGAAAGTTCGCCAAGGCCTGACCTTTGATGGCCCTTTGTGGCACGAAATTAATTTCGAATTCCTAGAGGAGGAGCCCATTTTGCCAGTCGACTAGAGAGGAACGGCCGCGGCATGATGTATTTGAGCTGGTCGGCCTGAGAGATCAAATTTGTTGAATGTGCCAAGAGATAGTGCGTTAGCTTCTAGACTGCGAAGATGAGTGCCAGGCAGGTCTTCTCGATGGGCGTGTAGTCAAGTTTAGCGCCTACCAACATCCGACTCAGGTAATACAGCGATCGCTCTTTGTTGTTCTCGTCACTTTGAGCCAGCAGGGCTCCCACCGACGATTGGAGCAACGAGTACCGGTGGTTTTGTGAGGTATGCCTTTATGCATTTCGGCATGAGTCGTCCCACTCAAAAAGCACATTCTTCTTCATCAACTGGCTGAATGGTTGACATCGACCGACCAAGTTCGAGACAAAGAGCCAAATATAGGCCAAATAACCTTGGAAGCTTTTGAGTTTCGAGATGTTTCTTGGCTCCGACATCTTTTGAATCGCATCGATCTTGGTTTGCTCGATTTCGATCCCCCGATGGTGTACGACAAACCCGAGGAACTTGCCATAGGTAACACCAAATGTGCATTTCAGCAGATTCATCTTGAGTTGGAACTGCTGGAGTCGCTCGAACACAGCTCTGAGGTCGAGGAGATGGTCGGCTTGTTCCTTTGTTTTGACCACCAGATCGTTGACGTAGCACTCGACGCGCTTGTGAAGGAAGTTGACGAAGACATGTTGCATAGCTCTGAGGTATGTTGCTCCAGTGTTTTTGAGACCTAAAGGCATAACTTTGTAGATAAATATGCCTTTGGGCGTGATGCGATCCTAGCTAATCACTAGCAAGAGGACTAATCAATGTAATATAGACTTAGGATAAGTCCGAATATCGTCCCAAAAGGACCAAGCTAATAGATAATTGTTTTTCTAGTTTAAATACCAAAGTTTGAGAAATCGATTGGAAAGGAGTTACAAAAACAGAAAGTAAACTAATTTAGCTAATCCTACAGAGATGAAGAGAGGGCTTTTGATAAAATCAGTATGGAAAAAGACATTGGGAATCCAATTCCCTCCCTAGGCAATTCTGAGATTGAATAGAAATTAAGTTTTAGAAATCAATTTCTGACGAGCTTATAAAACCATGGCTACAATCTGCATCGGCGTCACCTTTTCTACTTCATAGAGTAAACCTAGCTAGCATGATCGACTCTACTTGATAGCATACACATGAAGCTCATTGACCCTACCTATGGTCGGGAATCAGGTCTTATGTGATAGGCAAATCAATCCAATCCAACAGGGTATTACTTTAAGGTCAAGGATTAACCCTAAGATCAGTTGATCTGCCTAGTGTATGAACTCAAAAAGATTTGTAAAACCCTATCAACATATCTTACCTTAAGTCTAGCTTCACCTTATAACCAGTACATCGCATGACAGCAAGTATGAATCAAGAATTAAACAACTTAGGAATACTCATTCATGCACCAAATTGAAACCAAATAAAATATAATGTATCAATCTCATTACATGCCTAGGGAGTTATGGACTCCCATCTACAGACGACTACTCCATACTGGAAATATAAACACAAATCAAGGTTTTGATAACAGACATGAAAGAAGAAAAATAACTAAGTACAGAAACTCCCTTTGGAAGACTGCTCCTGGTCACCCTTGCTCCTTAGCTGAAATCTCCACCTTTCTTCCTCAAAGCACCCAGAGGTCGTGTAAGACTCCCTCTGGACCTTCTCCTCTCTCTATACTAAAGAATAAATCTGGAAATTAAACTAAAAAATGGATGCCTTACACTCTTCCTCGAACCCCTATTTATAGTTGTTCTGCTGCCCAGGCCCTGTAATTTGGTCTCTGTCCAGGGGTGTAAAGTCTGACTTCCCGACCTCAGAATTGGATGAAATTACACAAAATCCTTCCCTCTATAGTCCTTGCCTTGTGTACGAAATTTGAGTTTAATATGATTTAGGAAACTTGAGATATGATGTTCAAACATTGGGTTGATTCTGCTACCTATTTTAGCACTGGGTCCACCACTTTGAAAATATAAAACTCTAGAATATTGACTTGGATTGACCTGATTTTTCTTGAAATGATTCTAAATCCTCTCAAAATTCTGTGGTCCAAATTTGGATTCAATTGGAAGTCGGAATCTCCAGATATGGCCTCTTCAATCTCGGACTGTAAATTCCTTTTATAGCAGTCTCCTAATCAGGAATAGAATTTCATCTCATTGAGGATTCAAACCTCTTAGGATTTTCATCAATTTCCTCTAGAGACTTCGTGGAAACCTTCTTTATACACTTATGACTCTTTCTCCCATGTTTGATCTTGCTTACTTGTCAGAATCCCGAGATTTTAGCGATTTTGCATTGCTGAGTCACAGGCACGGTCGCGCCATAACTGTCTTAAATTGGCGCGGTCGCGCCACTCGGGCAGAACTTCTTCTAAGTACTCAAATGGAAAGAGTCCCGGTCATGTTTGGAAACTCTAAAGGCCTTGTGGTGCCATCTTGGTGCAGTCACGCTGTTCTGGTGGCGCGGTAGCACCAGATTTTGTCCTCCAACTGGTGCGGTCGCGCCGGTATCTACAACCTTGTACCTTTTTGCACTAAAATTTTCATATTTTCCTCATTTTAGCTCTGATTTCAATGATTCTTGTTGCGTTGGACTCCTGAGAGAAACAATATGAATCTGAGACATATTTCATGATATTATAATGATTATTGACTCCATAATATAATTTCCAATTCCAATTAAGGTCTAAAAATAGTGTCATTTAGACACTTATCACAACCCCAAACTTAAACCTTTGCTGGACCTCAAGCAAAATATAAAAGGAACAAAGTGAACCAAAGTAATGACCAATCATCAATGTTTTAGAAAAATCTGTGAGATTACCCTTTCAAAGCATCAATCAAAGATTTACTCATTCAAACCTCTTCTATTCTTAGTTATCCTGTTTAGTCAAGGCATGATCAAGCTATCTTCTACCATACATACCACTTTCCCATGCATGTGAGCCGTTCAAATTGAACAACATAAGCCAACCATCAGTCTAATCTCCACTAGCATGCAGGAATTTTAAAATTATTATCAAAAGGTCTTCTATATGTTGTAATTGGGCATGAGTAATGGGTAAGGAGAAAATTAAGGATAAAATTTTTAGAGGTCAATCCTCCTCCTCATATCCATGTCCCATCTTCCCGAGCATGAACCATCTCTGATTGTATCACACCACCCCAAACTTAAAAATTTGCTTTGTCCTCAAAGAAATCAAATAAAACAAGGATATTTGCACTTTCTCCTTAATCCCAATCACTACCTCATCTCTCAAGGAAAAGCTCTCTTTATTTCTTTTTCTCCTTCTTCTTTTTTTTCCCTTGGCTTTGTTTGGAGTCTAGCTTACCTTGCCGGTTGACTCAGAGTCCCTAAGCTTGCTGAGGCCCGAGACCCGGTGCACACACAAGGTGGCCTTTCTCCTAACTCAACAAGTTTTTCTCTCTTTTTTTTCTTTTTTTTTTCTCGCTTTTCCTCTCAAATATTCCAGCAACATTGTCATTCATCTTGCTCCTTCTTTCTTCTCTTTTTCAAAGAAAATTCTGTACTAATCCTTCAACCCTCCTTATTTCTCCATAACTTCATATTTCAGTCCATGCTCATTCAAACAGAACACTTCAATAATTTGGAGAAATATAGGTCAGTAAGAAACAAGTTTATTCATCACAAAGGCTGGTTCATTTAATGTGGGAATTGAAAACAAAGCAGGGATCTTGTCGGCTCAAAATGTTTGACAAAAGGTGATGCATCTTGTGCATTAAAGTGGGTGGCTCAAAAAGGCTCAAATGGTTCAAAACAAGTGCCTAGATCATTTCATAATTTTGAAAAACCTATCTTCGTTTAGCCTCGATCTTCCTTTAGGTTGGTTCTATTGTACAAAATAAACATGCTCAATGCATTCAACCAATGAAACCACTTTCCAAGACAACTTTTCTCTTGCCAAAACCAAACATTCAAACAAATATATTTCTCAAGAGAATGAATGAGGCCTATCTTCTCAATCCACTAATCAGAGTTCCCACAAAGGTTTTCACAAACTTTTTCAGATTTAGAACCATTCTTCTGGTATTGACTCAAAACAAAAACAAAGACTAACAAATCAAGTCTAACTAAACAATGAGAACCAACTAGACTTCAAAATTCGAGTTTCCCACCCCAAACTTAAAATTTTACATTATGCTCTATTCAATCAAATGAGATAGAGGGTAAGAAACTTTCCTGAGAATGTTGGTTGCTTGAACTTCCAGATTTCTTGAGGCACCATGAGGAATTTGAACTTGAGCTGCCTTCATGCTTGACCAAAAGTGGTTAGAACCATTCAAAGCACAAAATTATTGCAAACGAATTCAGAAATTTATGAAATTTTACCAAAGCATATAACCCATAAAGAAGAACATGTCAGAATTGGAATGGAATGATTCTTAGTTACAGATCCTCAAAAATTGATCAAACATGTGGCGCAGGCGCACCAGAAGTTGGCTCGGGAGCGCCACCCTTTTCCTTCATAAATTGAAATTCTGAATGCAAAATTTAATGATTCCACTTGTTCCATGTTGTTAAGGTTCAGAGGTGCACAATAAAATAGATTTCATGCATTTTCATCAAGGGAATTGAAATATAGACGAATTTGAAAACATAGCAGCAAATCTAAAATTCTGGGCAGAAAGTGAGTTGGGGTATTTTGCAAGCACTGTATCTCCCTAACCACTTATCATCTAGAGCTGAAAAAGGGTTTCCTGGAAAGTAATGAGTATGAAATTTAATTTATTCAAAACCTTTTTCCAAGAACCATTACCAAAAATTTTAGAAATCAGTTGAAAGACAGCAGGATAGTAATGTTTCCAACCCAGAAATTTTCCCAAAAAACAATTTTAACTACCCAAGTTGCAGTAGTCATAACTTTCTTTCTACTCAATGAAAATTCTTCAAACCAGGCCCTATTTTATCTACTACGTGTCCTCTAGAACCACTTACCTTTCCTTGTTGTTTTCCACTTTCAGATTTTTCAGAATTCAACTCCAAAATTGGCTGCTCGAATAGAGTTGCTGCTATGAATGGTTGGGACTGATAGTCCCAACTTCCTTCTTCTGATCTCTACATTTAGACTATGAAAAACACATCTAGAAATACATCAAGTATAGCTAAAAAAATGGCTTCATTCAACTCCACTTAGCTTTCAAATTCCAAATTTTTCAAGGACAGGTACCTTAGACAAATTTTTTTTTTCTGGTATTTATTCAAACCAAACAAATTAAAAAGACTAACCTAACATGAGTAAAATAAAACTAGACCTACGATCTAAGATTCACACAAAGTGATTATTTAAATAAAAAGAAAAATTGAATTGAAAAAACTAAACTAACTTACCTACCATGGGTTGCCTCCCATGAAGCGCTAAGTTTATGGCCCTCAGCCAGACCAGTAGCTTCATTCCACCTGGATCAAAAGGAAAATTCAATTCGAATCCATTCTTCATGACCTTTCTTCCTTTGCAATGTTTTATGCTAAAGCTACCAAATTTTGGTGTTGAGCGAAAAACCCTTTCTTTCAACTTTGTGGCTTCTAGGAAGTAGATCTTTACACATATCAGCCACTCATTCATCCTCTTGTCGAGCCCCAATAAAATTTTCAGTTGTATTTTTAGGCTAGGTGTATAAGGTGGGATGATAAAAAAGTTTAAGTCATAGGAGAGCCCTATCTCTTCCCAATTCTCTAATGGCTTTTCATGTGAAGGTTCTATGATATGACCTACTATTTTTTCTTCCTCCCCTTCATCTAATACTTCAGCCATGGTTTCTTTCTCAGCTTCTAATGATTTTTCTTCTTGCTGGGATTTGTCTTCTACCTCTTCTATATTCGCAGCTATCTCAGCCATGGGTTTTTCTTCCTTCACTTCATCTACTTCTGTCATGCTTTCTTCTTCACCCTCTAATGCTTGCAGTTCTTCCTGGGATTTATCTTCAATTACTCAGAACCAAAAAAATGGGATGATTATTTTCTCCTTCACCTCATCTACTACCTCTTCAATTGGTTCTTCCCCATCCTCTAAGGTGTATGACTCTATTATTTGCTTAAAATTTGGCATTATCTCCAAATCATAGGGACATACACTCTCTTCCAAGGTTTCTTTTAGTTGAATCTTTTCTAGGATTTCTCCACTCATAAAGGGTACGGACTGTTCTTGCTCTTTTGGATTCTCTTCAAGATTTTTAGGCATGGTTTCCTCAGATTTTTCATATACATCTCTATTAAGTTGATTCACTTGATCGGTTCCTTCATTGACAGCAATTCTGCATATAATGCTCGCATCAATTTCCTGTCTTCCTCCAATTCATCCCTGGTGATTGTTGGCTCCTCTTTTTCTTGGTTGTATGAAACGTCATATGGGTCTAACCACTTTGGTAGGTCCTCCCCTCCTTGGTTGTATGGAATGCCATGTGGGTCTAACCTGCAGGAATTAGACTCATAATAAAAAAAATCAAGTCTCGAATTTACATTACATACATTAGTAGCATGGTTACCTCCACACACATCACACAAATAATTCACAGAATTCCTTTGTAGCTGCAAGATATCAACTTGTAATTGAAGTAAATCGAGTTGAGTTTGCATGCTAAGCATATGATCATGATGGGTGGGAGAATTATAAGAGTGGTCAAAAGAACTACATGGTTGTTCATAAGAATCACATGGCATATAAAAATTTCTAGAGTGCTGAAAAGAATTTCATGCTTGATTTGGGTAAGAAAAATCATTATACTCTTCAAGGTGTCTCCTTCCATATGTGGACTTATGCAAACCAAAATGCATGCACACAACACATCAATCCACCACAAAATAAAAAAACAAAAAATAAAAATAAAAAAATGAAAAATAAAAAGAAAACTGAATATACACTCAAAGCTCTACTTTTAAACACAAGCAATTACTATTAAAACATTGGTCCCCGGCAATGGCGCCAAAAACTTGATGCGATCCTAGCTAATCACTAGCAAGAGGACTAATCAATGTAATATAGACTTAGGATAAGTCCGAATATCGTCCCACAAGGACCAAGCTAATAGATAATTGCTTTTCTAGTTTAAATACCAAAGTTTGAGAAATCGATTGGAAAGGAGTTACAAAAACAGAAAGTAAACTAATTTAGCTAATCCTACAGAGATGAAGAGAGGGCTTTTGATAAAATCAGTATGGAAAAAGACATTGGGAATCCAATTCCCTCCCTAGGCAATTCTGAGATTGAATAGAAATTAAGTTTTAGAAATCAATTTCTGACGAGCTTATAAAACCATGGCTACAATCTGCATCGGCATCACCTTTTCTACTTCATAGAGTAAACCTAGCTAGCATGATCGACTCTACTTGATAGCATACACATGAAGCTCATTGACCCTACCTATGGTCGGGAATCAGGTCTTATGTCATAGGCAAATCAATCCAATCCAATAGGGTATTACTTTAAGGTCGAGGATTAACCCTAAGATCAGTTGATTTGCCTAGTGTATGAACTCAAAAAGATTTGTAAAACCCTATCAACATATCATACCTTAAGTCTAGCTTCACCTTATAACCAGTACATCGTAGGACAACAAGTATGAATCAAGAATTAAAGAACTTAGGAATACTCATTCATGCACCAAATTGAAACCAAATAAAATATAATGTATCAATCTCATTACATGCCTAGGGAGTCATGGACTCCAAACTACAGACGATTACTCCATACTGGAAATATAAACACAAATCAAGGTTTTGATAACAGCCATGAAAGAAGAAAAATAACTAAGTACAAAAACTCTCTTTGGAAGACTGCTCCTGGTCACCCTTGCTCCTTGGCTGAAATCTCCACCTTTCTTCCTCAAAGCACCCAGAGGTCGTGTAAGACTCCCTCTGGACCTTCTCCTCTCTCTAAACTAAAGAATAAATCTAGAAATTAAACTAAAAACTGGATGCCTTACACTCTTCCTCAGACCCCTATTTATAGTTGTTTTGCTGCCCAGGCCCTGTAATTTGGTCTCTGTCCAGGGGTATAAAGTGTGACTTCCTGACCTCATAATGGGATAAAATTACACAAGAACCTTCCCTCTATAGTCCTTGCCTTGTGTACGAAATTTGAGTTTAATACGATTTAGGAAACTTGAGATATGATGTTCAGACGTTGGGTTGATTCTGCGGTCAATTTTTGCACTGGGTCCACCACTTTGAAAATATGAAACTCTATAATCTCGACTTGGATTGACCTGATTTTTCGTGAAATGATTCTAAATCCTCTCAGGAGTCTGTGGTCCAAATTTTGATCCAATGGGAAGTTGGAATCTCCAGATATGGCCTCTTTAATCTCGGACTATAATTTCCTTTTATAGAAGTCTCCTAATGAGGAATAGAATTTCATCTCTTTGAGGATTCAAACCTCTTAGGATTTCCATCAATTTCCTCTAGAGACTTCATGGACACCTTCCTTATACACTTAGGACTCTTCCTCCCACGTTTGATCTTACTTACTTGTCATAATCCCGAGATTTTAGCGATTTTGCATTGCTGAGTCACTGGCGCGGTCGCGCCATTACTGTCTTAAATTAGCGCGGTCGCGCCACTCGGGCAGAACTTCTTCTAAGTACTCGAATGGAAAGAGTCATGGTCATATTTGGGAACTCCATAGGCCTTGTAGTGCCATCTTGGTGCGGCTGCGCCGTTCTGGTGGCGCAGTAGCGCCAGATTTTGTCCGCTAGATTTTGTCCTCCAAATGGTGCGGTCGCACCGGTACCTCCAACCTTGTACCTTTTTGCACTAAAATCTTCATATTTTCCTCATTTTAGCTCCGATTTCAATTATTCTTGTTGCGTTGGACTCCTGAGAGAGAAACATGAATTTGAGACATATTTCATGATATTATGATGATTATTTACTCCAAAATATAATTTCCAATTCTAATTAAGGCCTAAAAATAGTGTCATTTAGACACTTATCAGGGCGTGTGAAACGGTGTAAGCTCTTCATCCTTCAGGTCCATGTGAATCTGATTATAGCCAGATGACCCATCTATGAAGGAGAGGACCTCGTGCCCTGTCGTCGTATCTACCATGAGTTTGGTAATTGGCAACGGGAAGTCATCTTTTGGGCAAGCCTTGTTTAGGATGATCTCGGGTCGGAAGTGCCTCTGTGTCTGCTTGACTGGCCGAACAAATGGATGAACTACGAGCTTGTGTACAGCCACGTTGGGATCGAGACCTGGCATCTTGGTGTAGTTCCAGGAAAACACGTCACGGTATTCCTGGAGCAGAGAGATGTATTCGGCCTTCTCTCTCTAGGCTAATGAAGCACTGAGGAGGGTCGGCCTCGGGTCTTCTTCGGTGCCCAGGTTGACCTTCTTTAATTCATCCACCGTAGCCTATCCTCCCTCTTCGAACGCGGCAAGAGCATCCTTTAGGATGAACTCGTCGTCGCCTTGTTCGTCGTCGCTGGTAACTGAGATGTGGTTCACAGCCACAACTTCACCAATGCATGTGCGAGTTTTGGCAATGGCAGCTTTTGTGTATATGGCTACCGGAGCTCTACTTTTCTTTGGCAACCTTTGGTCGACTAAGACTTTATAGACATCGGCTGACCTCCTAGTGATTCGAATGGGCTTCCCTTTTTGGTAGCCGAGGCCGTGCCGTCTCGGTGGAATGCGGCCACCTTTGCTCCTCAACTTCTCTTGCGCCGAAGTGAGAATTGGAACAACTACGAACGGCTTCTCGTGTAAATGCTATTTTGTGAAATTGCCCCCTGCTTTGGCCAGCAACCATTAGGTGTTTCGATCGAAGCCCTCGGTCGTCCAGGTAGAGGTCAGCCATTCTGGGCAAGGGCATTTCTTGACGACACTTCGATCTTCGAGTTTAGGCAACGACTGATTAACTCCCTCTTTTAGAGTTGTCGGCTCGACATTGCGGCAGACGACGAGAGGGGCTTCCCCTTTCTTTCGTTGTGATTGTGGAACATACCTTAGTACAGGTATGTTGTTCTTTGGCGGCTGTGTGCTGGTGATTTAGGCTGCCTGGCTTTCAGCAGCTCATCATGTGTTGGAACTTGTTTCGGGAAAAGTGCAATTTTGATGTTTTGGGCCTGGCTTGGTCAAGACGATGCTTTGACCGCCAGCCACGTCGTCAGGTAGAACTTGGCATCAGCGAATGAAGCTTCTGCTTCAGTGAATGGACTTTCGTCAGCATACACCATCTTATGCTCGCCGTCTTTCCAATACTTAAAACATTGGTGGAGTGTCGATGGTACAACACCATTCGCATGAAGCCATGGTCGGCCCAGGAGCAAGTTGTGCATTGTTCTGGAGTTGATAACTTGAAGAGGTGTGTCAGCGACCATCTCTCCGATTTGGAATTCGAGTCGAATCATTCTGAGCGTTTGTTGGCCTTCCAGATTGAACCCCTGAATGAGCAGCGAGCTTTCAGACAGATCGCCGACAGAGATGCCGACTTCCTTCATCGTTTGGATCGATAGGATGTTGACTGCGAAATCGCAGTCGATGAGGATGTGGTTGACCAAGCGATCCTTGATATAGCCTGACACGTACAACGGCCAATTATGAGTGTTTGCCCCCTGTTGAGCATCTTCTTCTCGAAAAGTGATGCACAACGGCCAGGATACTGTGAGGGACTCCTTTGGCTGCGATATCTGTCGAGACGAGGAGGTTTCCTCTTCTTTTCGGAATGGTGGTGCAAGACCAACTTTCGTCAGGTCGTTCTTTCTCATGAGCAGTTGCTCCAATTCGGCTTGGAGCTTTTTCGGTTCATTTAGGATCTTGATCAGAGCCTACCAAGATCGAATGGGCAGGTCCAAGTCATCCTCAAGCTCGTTCAAGGGAGAGATCTGTTTCAAGGATGTCTCGAGGTCGTCGCACTCGACCACTAGTGTTTTGCCTTTGTCTTCTCTACTGGCCTGCCTGGTTGGGGATGCCGACGAGCATGTGGCCACCATTGGTAGGAGTGGCATGAGGAAGTCTTTGGGGAAGAACTCCGCCAGTGTGACGGGTCTTCTTTTCTTCTATTTACTCCTTAGACAGTTGTCCTTGGAGTTTTGTTACGGCGCTTTGTGGCTCTTTTCTTTGACGCTTCGCCATATTTGTGATGGTTTTTTATGGTTCAGTCTCTAGAATCGGCTTCTTCCATCGTGTGACCAGGATCCACCCCTTCGCGTTTGCTTTTGCGGCTTCTCGGGGTGCCAGCGTTGGAGCAATTTTCGCCAGTGGTTTGTTGTGTAGGCTAAACTTGGGACAGTACTCCCTCCTCGCGCCTCGAGGCTTGTTGGATCTGTATTTGAGGTCAGACCCAGCCTAGATGGATATAGAGTTGACTGAAGCAGTGTTCTCCATTCCGTCAATTATGATGCGACCTTGCGTCGCGAGCTCCAAGATTTTGTCCTTCATGACAAAGCACTTCTCGGTTGAATGTCCGAGTAAACGATGGCACTTGCAAAAGTTTGTCTCCTTCGATTTCGTCAAGTCGCCTGGTATTTTGATCTGGCAAGTGGAGCAAGTCAGACTAGAGCAATTGTTTGAGCATGACTGGTACATCTGCATCTGCGAAGGGGTAGGTCTTCGACTGCCTCTCCTTCAAAGTCTGCCTCTAGAAGATTGGGCCGATGGGTGGCCCTGGGGCATAATTTATTTTTTGTTTGGTTCCCACCTTAATTGGTGTGAAGGTTTCGGTTGCATAGGAGCCTTTCGCCTTTTCTTTTGACTAATTTGCGACAGTTTTCCCCTTTTTGAGGGGATCAGGAATTGGTGCGGATATGTCGCCAACTTGCTCCATGACGACTTCCATATTGTGAGCCTCAATTGCGAGCTCCTGGAAGTCAGCTGGTTTTTTCCCCTTAAAGAAGTAGAGAAGGCCCCAGGACATGCCGCAGATGCACATGTCGATCTATGCTTCAAGCAACAAATTTGAGCTTTCTTTGCAGTTGAGGCTGAGATTCCTCCACTGGTTGATGTAGTCAATGACTTTTTCACCTTTCTTTTGACGAAGGTTGGCCATTTCGACTAATATTATGGTGTGTCGGGTGCTATAGAACCGGCTAAGGAATTTGCTTTCAAGCTGCTCCCAGCTATCGATCGACTCTTGCGGCAGCTTAATGTACCAGTCGAAGGCGTTTCCCTTCAGTGAACGGTCGAACTGCTTGACTAGCAGGTCGTCGTCGGTACCGGCGTTGTTGCAGGTCTCGATGAAATGTGCGACGTGCTGCTTTGGATGCTCATCACCATTGAATTGCTGGAATTTAGGCGGATGGTATCTGAACAGCATCGGGAGATTTTGGATCCGTTGTGTGTTGGGTCTCCGATAGGAGACTGATTTACTCTCGCAAGAGCTGTTTTGAATGGCGCAGTTGTTCATCTCAGTCACCACGTCGAGTGTGAGGGAGGTTGGCTCCTCCTCGCCCCCCGACATTCGAATTGTCACTGGGACCACGGGTTGCTCGTTGAAAGCAGGCTCCTCTCGGTAGGGCTCAGTTGAGGCGCTGGTTGTCGCCCTGTTCCGGTCGACTTCATGTGAGAGGTCGCCGGTGTTGGTCGTGAGAGCCTCCAACCGCTCCATTATTTGCGCAATCTGGAGGTCATGAGCCAAAATTTGAGCATCCTTGGCGCGGATCCTCTCGTCTTGTTCTTTCAGTGCTACTTGCATTTCTGCAGGCTGTTCTTCGACCGTTTTGGCCGAAGTTACCATAGCAGCAACTTTGATGGTGGGAGTGGAAGGAGATACTCCCATCATGAACCAGAGTGGCGATATTTTCACTGGCGACCCTTTTGGAGAGAAGGACGCCGGTGTAGTTTGGCGTGGGGAGGCCGCAGTGGGCGATCGAGTTGGAGAACCGACTGTCGGTATGTGTTGGCGAGGTGATGTTTTGATTGGCGACCAGCTCAATGGAGTGGGCGCTGGGGTGTTTAGGCGAGAATTGGTTGGCGACCGGGCTAGAGGTACTGCTGGGGCCGGTCGGCGTGGCGATTGAGCTACAGCAGTGAGTGCAGCTAAGAGGTCATGAGAGACAGTCACCATTGGCGACTGGTCATGAGAGACAGTCACCATTGGCGACTGGCCCCCAGCTGTCGTTCTGGGAAGGACCGAGGTTGGTTACGGATCCCTCGTCATTGACGAGGATGGAGTTGCGTGCTTCTCATAGCGTCGGATCATGGCAGGCATGATAGAGACCCTCCACGATGATGCCGACTGGGTCGGGCTGGTCACTGGGCTGTGTGCCGATGAAGTGGTGGCGACGGCCAGGTAAGTCGGCTTGTTTGCTGCTGGAATTAACCTGAGCGGAGCTACTGCGACTGGTTTGGCAGGGGCTGCGGCAGCCTGTGGTTGGAACACCGCGCTCAGGCACCGTGCGTCCCTAATGAAGGGAGCCTATCCTGCGGACAAACTCCTGCTAACACCCTTGTCATTGGGCGAGTTGCCTGAGGTGGAGAAGTTGGGGCCCGAATGCTGGCCGGAGAGCCAGCAGATGGCCCGTGAGCTCCTGCTGGGGTAGTCAAGCTTGCATCGGCAGCTGGTCACTTGTAGCTGGAGCTTGCGGTGGAGACTCTCTTGGCCGCGGTGTTGTTGTTGTTCCCTGCCATTTGGGGTGTTGGATTTTTTTTTTTTTTTTTATGAAGTGGACGGAGAAGGAGATGAGAGGTAGACAACGTCCCACCGGACATGCCAAATTTGTTTCCTCGAAAAACCTCCGGTCCGAGAAACAACGCGATCGAGTGAATTGATTCAATTTAAAACAGAGAATTTTACAATTTGATGTTTGCAAATTGGGGAAATGTGGGGATGCAATGTCCTAGCTTTCCTCAAATTCGATCTCCATTTACTGCTTCCTGCGAACAACGATGAGTCGAGAACTTCGAAGAGTGTACATGAACAAGCGACAGATTTGGCTGGCAGGACGGGAGTATTTGTATTCCGTGTATTACAGCGTATTGGCATTTCCGACAGTTTGTGCAGAGCTGATTCAGTAGTCTGAATGGTCTTCGACGAACGTGAGGTCGCTTGAACTTCGGGTTTAGAGTTTATGTATTTGGAGCTTTTTTGGAGTAATGATTTTTTTGACCTTTCTGAGAGAGTGCTCCCAATTATTTGTAGTTAGTCGAGTGTTGTTGTTGAAGTGGATCCAAGAAAAGAGGAGGTTGATCCTCTTTTGCTAGTCGAGTGAGAAGAGGGAGGAAGACTAGCGCTTCCTCCTTTCTCTCTCTCTCTCTCTATCCTTAAGATGGGGGAGTCAACATAGTCTTTTTCTGTATTTGGCTTATCTGGTTGAGTGAGGGTGGAGAATTTGACGCTCTCCCTCTTCTGTCACTCCATTGAATCAGGATCGACATGGGACTCACTATCTTGTTATTTTTTACGATGGCTTGAAGGTGGTGAGTCAGTGCTGACTGTGACGACTTCAGTGACGTGACTGATGATGTGGCAGTGACGCAGCTGATGATGTTGCAGTGACATGGCCAATTATGTGGCGGTGACGTGGCTAATAACGTGGCAGTGATGCAGCGATGACCTTGCAATGACATGGCAAAATTTTGGGCTCGACGGTGGGTTGTCGAATGTCACCTTCGAAAATTGCTGGATTCACCCAAGACGATCTTATGATGAACGATCAGTGTGCTGGTGGGCGACTAAACTCACCGTAGATGGACCAATCATATTTTGGCGTCTACAAATATAAAGCTCTTATCTATTAGTGAATAATTTTTTTAGTTTTTATTAAGTTTTAAGCAACACAAATAAATTATTTGATAATGTAATTATTTTTTATGCACTTTTTTAACAATTAGAAATAATGAAATAAGCATACAGTGTGAACTCGAGCCAGCTATGCCATTAAAATTACATGAATAATAGTGGTTGATAAACTGTTTGTAGTCAAGGGTCCCTGTGAACATAAAATTTAATTGATTAAGAATAAGTTAAATTTTAAATAATTAAAGCACTCAATTAGGAACAGGGTAAAATTTAATTGATTAGTGCACTTAATTACCAACAAGGTAAAATTTAATTGATTAGAAACAATGTAAAATTTAATTGATTAGTGAACTCAATTATCAACCAGGTAAAATTTAATTGATTAGGAACAAGGTAAAATTTAATTGATTAAAGCCTCAATTAAAAATAAGGTAAAATTTTTGTACAATATGAACAATTTAATTATTTTATTTCGAATAAACTCAAAATAGTCCCTAGGTTCGTTGGATTAATTTGTTATTACATTATTTGTCAGAGTTAACATGATGAATTATTTATATGAAAGAAAACGTCATTTATAATGTTTGCATTGTAAAATTATGAGGTTAGCCCACTAAAATTTATCAGACAAGATACATGATGGAAGGGAGTCTTGATCAAGAGTCCTAAACACTTTAGTTTATTTTGTCAATTTTAAATAACATTTATAAATTATTTATTTCATATATATTAATTTTTTATCGTTGTATATACAAATTTTATGATTGAAATGACTTAGACATGATATTTGTGTCTTATCTTAATTGTTTATAGTTATGTTATGAAAAGCATTTTTTTCTTATCTTTATCATTTATCACCGGGACGTCCCAATTGTCCCAGTGTTTTATCGGGTCGTACCGGCCAGTTCAGTACCCGAATTGCCATAGCGGTAAGTCAAAATTCTGAGACATATTGCCCAGTGCGCGTACTGGTACGTAAAACCCTAGATGGGCCTGTCAATATTGCGGCTGGGTATATTGGGGTTGGTGATTGGGGATAAGGTAGATTTTAAAAATTTTGTTTTAATATAAATAAAATTATTTACAATACTTCTTAACATAATTTATTTAGTAAAATATATATTAAAAACTAAATCTTATATTTTTATCTTAATGTAATACTACTTGATACATTTTTTAAAACTAATTTTAATGAAATACAAAAACAATATAAAGTAAGTGTCAAAATAATAGATATAACTAATAACATATTATTCAAATTACCAATTAATCATATGAAAAGTAATATAATATATAATAACGTTATAGATTTTATTACAAATAAATATAAATTGTCTTTAATATTGTTTTTTATAACCTTTGAAAATACATTCACCTAAAAAATCTGGGATAATTTTTTACTAAATTTAATTTTACATAATCAATTAAAAATTTAAATTTTTATTTTTGAAAATATTTGTTTAAAATAATAATTTAAAATTAAATTCAGTAAATGTTATGTACTAATAACTACGTGCTTTTAAAATATTTGTTTGTTGGAGTGAGGTTGTTTTCGACTTCCTTTTCCCTCAGATAAAAAAAAAAAAAAAACCAAACCATACATATATTTAGTTGGAATTTGGAATAATATATAAATGATTAGAAGTAATCTTATGAATTTTGATCCAATTATAAGTTGATTTGGTTTGATTGAACCGCTTGATTTTTTAAGCACGGGCAATCATAATTTATAAATAAAATAAAATTAACTTATAATTATAATTAGTATATATTAAATTTTGTACATGTTTCACCGAAAATCTGTCGGTCCGCGAAGAGGTGCGACCGAGAGAATATGTCGATTACTTCAGAATAAATTTGTGTTTACAAAGTGTGTGAGTCGGGAAAAAGCGAGTTAACTTTCCTAAACATCCTCTGATTTGATCTCCGTTACAATTTTGGTTGAAGTTTCGGCTTTTGCGAACGAACATCGAAACGAGTTCTGGAACGAGTGTGCACGAACTGCTTGTGGCTTTTGTCGGTCGGGCGGAAGTATTTGTGTTCCGCGTGTGTCGACTTGTGACGTTGCCGGCGAGCGTGTAGAGCTGCTCTGATTGAACTGTTGAGTTGCGACGGACTGCGAGTTGCTTGACTTCTGTGGTTGGAGAGAACTTATGTGCGTCGAGTTTCTTCTCGGTGAAGGGATTTTCAGACCTTCGTTTCGAGAGAGAAAGAACTTCTGTGCGTGAAGTATTTTCTCGACTAGAATGCTCTCGAACTTGATATTTTTTTTTTTTTTCACCTGATTTCTCCCCCTTGTGATTGGGAATTCTTTCACTTTTTGTAGCCTGTCCTATGAAGTTGTTGTGGTTTCTTCCTTGGAAAGGGGATCACGATCCCCTTTCTGCTGCCTCCTTTGAGAGGGGAGGAAGACTGAAGAATTTCTCCTCCTCGATCCCACAAATGAGGATCGTGCTCCTCTTTCCTTGGTCTTTACCGTTGATGGCCAGACATGATCGTTGGTTGCTGAGTTGTGTAGCAACGTGACGAGGCATGCTGACTAAGGCTGACGCGGCGGCTTCCTGCTGACGGGGGTGCCGACTGTGTCGATGACGCGATGACACAGTTGGACTTCGCGATGGACTGCAGCGACGAACTTCGAAGATCGACAGGGCCTACCCACGATCGTTGTTTGATGGATCGGTGGGTTGATGGACTCATCGAATTTGGATTGTGCATATTTTTGTGCATGCAGATTGCCCCCTTCGAGACTTGACCGTTCGGGAGGAACGAGCAAGTTTCGAAAATGAAGAACACGACACACACACACTTTTCTCTTTTTTTTTTTTTTTTTTTGATCCTCTTACTCTTTTAGGATCGTTTATCTTTTGTGTACTACTTTTCTGTCCTCTTGCTTTTTTAGGACAATGTTTATTTTCTGTACACTTGTAAAAAAAAAAATTTTCATTCTTTTCTTTTCTTCTTTTTTTTTGGCTCTCTTGCTGTTTTAGAGCTGTTTATTTTTTTTTATTTTCTTTTTTGTTTTTATACGCATACAGATGTACGGTATAGAGAGAATGTTCCTGAGTAGAAGATGTTACTCAAGTTGACAGTCGACACTGGATTGAAATCGACTATGTCGAGGCTGTAACTTGCTTGGTTGTCGTGGCTGAATGTTGCTTTGGGAAAGTTGGTCGCGAGCCGGAGAAAAAATTGAACTTGACGAGATACTTTAGAGACCACTGATTCATCCTTCTGATGATGGTGATGGATTATGCTGGCTTCGGCAAGTTTCGGCAACTTGGGGGATTGCGCCGGGGCCATGAACTGGAGTGAAGCATGACTGATCTGCTTCGGTTTGATTGCATTCCGTGACCCGGCAATCCGCTTCTCTTTTAACTTCGCAGTGGAAGAAGGATACAGATAATGTGGAAGGTCGAAGCCGGTCGCGCCGAATTTTGCCATGCCGCAGTGCTTCCGCAGCGCTTGACCGTAGAGAGAATTATTTTGACCTCCTCAGGCTGTTGTTGCACTGGTCGATTTTGTGCATCGCAACCGTTGATGAATAAGGCTTCTGTCATCCTCTCTAACTTTTGGGGAGCCACATATTTGGAATTCCCCTTCTTCTCCCGAATTCACCATGACTTATAATCAAGCTTGGGTAGTTTGAAATGACCTCCAAGTGGGGGGACCCACTCTTGCTTTACCAACTACTCCAACATTGGTTTTGACCGAGTCTCCATATAGAATTTCATTGTGAATGAAATTCTATATAGAGCTTTGACCGAATCCCCTTCTCTTTTTTTTTATTCCTTCTCTTGCGACAACCCTGTGTATTTGCGGCTTGAGCACTCATTTGCATCTCTGCGACTTAGACACTCTGTAATTTGAGAACTGCGATTGCCACTGCGACTTTGGGAGTTTACACCCTGCTGCAATTCTGTGAGATTGTCTGCGATCTGGTTCTGCCTGCAAATTTTGGAAGACTGTTGCGACCACGACCCGGGAGATCGCTTGCGTCTTACTGAGGTTTGACTATCCGCGATTTGGCTTAGTTTGCAACTTTTCTCTGTTTTACGATCCTTTTCGAGTCCCGACTTGCGTCAGAACTCTCCGCAAACCAGAATTGAAAGGTACTGTAAAAGTTTTTTATTTTATTTTTCTCTCCCGGCAGTCTCGGATTGAACTCGAGTCAGCCGGGGTCCCCACTCTCTTTTCTTTCTTCTTCTCTTCCTCCATCTTCCTTCTTCTTTTTCTCTCCTCTCATCTTCAACTTCTCCCTCAGCCTCTCTCTCTCTTTTCACGATTTTCCTTTATTTTATTTTATTTTATTTTATTTTTATTTTTTTTGTGTTCTTCTCTCTTTCTTACCTCTCTCGGGTTGTCTCTTTTATGCACTCCAAGTGTCAGTCAGTTTGTCCATGTGCAGACTGACTACTTTTCGCGTGTTGTTAACCTCGAAAGCATGCTTGGCTCTGTCGTCGTATGCAGAGACTTGATTTGGGTCGCATCCGGCTCGGTCGTCGGGTGTTGCGATTCTGTTTTGGTCGCGCTCAGCTCAGTCGTTGGGCATGAGGCTTCTTGTTTTGTGTTTTGCCTGATCCCAGCTCGATTGCCGGGGAATGCAGGTCGCGTTTGGCTAGGTCGCCAGGCGCGAGGCTTTTGTTTTGCGTCCGACTTGGTCGCCGAGCATTGAATTCTGCTTCAAATGAGCCCGGCTAGGTTGTCGGGGTGTTGCCTTTCCATTTTGTCGCATCCGGCTTGGCTGCCGGGTGCTGTTGTAGCATCTGGCTCGGTCGCCGAGTGCTGGCTTTCGTTCTGGCTTTGGCCGGTTTGGTCGTCGTGGGATAGAACATCTGTTTTGTCGTCGGGTGTCAAAATTTTTGATTCGACCGAGTCCGACCGGGTTCGTCGGGAGGCTGGATTTTTGTACCTGCGCGCACTTTCGGCTCGGTCGCCCGAATCCTGATTTCTGTGTGGTGCTGGCGGCGGCAAAGTCGCCGGAGATAGAACTTCTTTTTTTCCTTGCGACCGCTTCTTTTTGTCGCAACTCTTTTTTTTATGACGACTTCTTTTTTCGTCGCGACTCTTTTTTTACCCGCGACTTCTTTTTGTCGCGGTTTTTTTTCGTTTACGACTTCTTTTTTTGTTTTAGCGACCGCTTTCGGTCACCGGTCGCGGGGAGTTTGTTGTCGCGGCACCCGATCGATTGCCGGGTGTTGCATTTGATAGTTCCTTCGTCTCGTTTGGCTTGGTCACCGGGCGCGGATTTTTGTTGCGTCCGGCTATGCCGACGGTCGCGAAGCTTCTTTCCTGCGTTCGGTTTGGTCACCGAGTGCATTGCTCTTGTTTTGGTCGCATATGCCTCAGTCGCTGGGACCTCAATCCTGTGTGGCCGCAGCCGGCCAGAGTTGCCGAGGGTGAGTTCCTTGTGGTCGCAACCGGTTTGGTCGTCGACAACTTCTTTTCTTTTGCGACTGCTTCTTTTTGTTGTTGCATTTTTTTTTGTTCTTGTCGCGGCCGGTTTCTTTTTTGCCGCTTCCTTTTTTTTTTTTTGTTCTTTTCGCGACAGCTCCTTTTTGTCGCTTGCTTTTTTTTTTTTGAAGAGGGATTGTGTACCTGGTTACTGTTGGCTGCGTCCGGCTCGGTCGCCCGTCGCGAGGAGTTTAATAATCTGACACCGGGCTGGGTCGCCGAGTAGTGCCTCTGTATTTTTTTTTTTCCGCGTCCGTTTTGTTGTTGGGCGCTGATTTTGAATTGTGCTCGGCTCTGTCGCAGGGCACTTGTTTCGATCGCGGCGAGCTTTGTTGCTGGTCGCGAAGCTTTGAGTTGGGCTCGACTCGGTCGCCAGACACTGGTTTTGGTCGCGACTGGCTTTGTTGCTGGTCGCGAACCTTTGAATTGTGCTCGGCTCGGTCGTCGGGCACGTGTTTTAGTCGCGGCCAGCAGTTTGTCTTGTCGCGGAGCTTCGAAGGGTGCTCAGCTCGGTCGCCGGGCATTTGTTTTGGTTGCGGCCAGCAGTTTGGCTGGTTCGTGGAGCTTCGAAGGGTGCTCGGCTTGGTCGCCGGGCACCTGTTTTGGTCGCGGCCAGCAGTTTGGCAGGTCGCGGAGCTTCGAAGGGTGCTCGGCTCGGTCGCCGGGCACCTGTTTTGGTCGCGGCCAGCAGTTTGGCGGTCGCGGAGCTTCGAAGGGTGCTCGGCTCGGTCGTCGGACACTTGTTTTTGTCGCGGCCAGCTTTGTTGCTGGTCGCGGAGGAGGAGGTCATGCCCCCAGTTGTGCATCATTCTCTCGGAACACAATGTGCGGTGGGCAGGAGACGACGAGTGCCTCTTCTGGCTTTACCGGCTACGGGGAGGATTGTGCATCTTCTTCCTCCTTTCGGTAGAGTGGAGTTAACCCAACCTTCGGCAAGTCATGCTTTCTCATGAGGAGCCTCTCGACTTCGGCTTGGAGTTCCTCTAGTTTGTCGAGGACTCGAATTAAGGCTTGTCTTGACCGAATGGCCAAGTCGAGGTCGTCTTCTATCTCGTTGAATGACGAGATTTGCTTCAATGACGTCTCGAGGTCGTCGCATTCGACGACCGGTCGTTTGCCTTTGTCTTTGGCTGCTGCTGGTTCGGGAGGAGCTATTGAACAGGTTGCCACCATTGCTGGAGGCGCGAAAAACTCTTTTGGGAATAACTCCGCCAGAGTGACGGGTCTCCTCGTCTTCTTGTTTGCCCTCTGGACGTTGGTCCTGGGAGTTTTTTTTTGGCACTTCGCGGCTTTTTTGTTTGGCCGCTTCGCCTAGGTTCTGGTGTTCGCCGGTGCCGGTTCGATTTCTCGAATAGGCTTCTTTCTCTGGGTGACCAGGATCTACCCCTCTGCGTCGGCTGCAGCTTCTCCGCGGGGTGCCGGTTTTGGTGTGACCTTAGCCGGTGGTCGTCTGTGATTGTGCGGCCGGTTGGAGGGACCGAATTTTGGACGATACTCCTTCCTTACGACCTTTTGTTTGCATGGTTGCACTCGCCGGTTTGACTCGGCTTGAACGGAGATGATGTTTGCCGACGCTGCTCCTTCTGCTCTGTCGATCGCAATACGGCTTTGTGCTGCGAGATTCATGATTCGATCCTTTAAAGAGAAACATTGTTCGGTCGAGTGACCAAGCAGACGGTGATATTTGCAGAAGTTTCTGTCCTTTGATTTCGCAAGGTCGCCGGGTCTTTTGATGTCCGGCAACTTAATCAAGTTGTTCTCGAGCAGCTACTCGAGCATGAGAGGAACATCGGCGTCGGCGAAGGGGTAGGTCTTTGCTTGCCTCTCCTCCAAATGACGATTTTTTTTGGGTGCTCCCAGGCAGCGGCACGGTGGGAGCGAAAGTTTGTTTTACCTTGCTCCCGACTTTTATTGGTTCGAGAGCATTCGTAGCGAAGGATGCTTTAGCTTTCTCCTTCACGTATGTGGGTACGGTCACGGCGGCAGATGATGAAACTTCCTCCCCTCGCTCCTCTATGAGGTTCTCCATGTTGTGGGCCTCGGTCGCGAGTTCTTGAAAGTTCGTCGGCCTCCGGCTCTGAATGTAGCACAGGAGCTCCCATTGCATCCCTCGAGCGCACATTTCAATTTCGGCTTCAAGAGATAGATTTGAGCTCTCTTTGCAATTGAGGCTCAAGTTCCTCCACCGGTTGATGTAGTCGACGACCTTCTCGTCCTTCTTCTACTTTAGATTGGCTATCTCGACCAGAGTGACGGTCGAGTGTTGTAAAATCGACTGAGGAACTCTCACTCCAATTGTTCCCAGCTATCGATTGATTCTTGTGGCAATTCGATATACCAATCGAAGGCGTTGCCTTTCAAGGATCGGCCGAATTGTTTGACCAACAGATCCTCGTCTGTGCCGGCGTTGTTGCAGGTTTCAATGAAATGCGCGACATGTTGTTTGGGGTGCCCATCGCCATTGAACTGCTGGAATTTCGGAGGATGGTAGCCGAGCGGCATTGGGATGTTTTGTGTCCTCTGCGTGTACGACTTTCGATAGGCCACCGACTTGCTTTCGCTGGAGCCGTTTCGCATGGCGCGGTTGATGAGTTCAGTCACCGCGTCTAAAGTGAGGGTAGCTGGCTCTGCTTCAGCTCGACCTCCGTGGATAGCCGTCGGTACAATGGGCTGCATCTCGTCGTCAGAGGCAGGATCCTCTCGCGATGGTTCGGCTGAGCCGCTAGTAGTCGCCCAATTTCGGTCGACCTCTTGCGAAACGCCGGTGTTGTTCGCGGCCGCGCCCATTTCAAGCCACTCCATCATCCTTGCAATCTGGAGATCACGATCTGCGAGTTGCGCGTCTTTGATGCGCAGTTGTTCTCTCTGTTCTTTAAGTTCGGCTTGCATTTCGGCAAGCTGCTCTTCGATTGTTTTGGCCATCGTCGTCATTGCGGCCATTTTGACGGTCGGCGTCGATGGAGCAGTTCCCGACGCATATCGAAGTGGAGAATATTTTGCCGGCAACCGCATTGGGGAGACGGTCGTTGGTGTTCTCGGGTGTGGAGAAGTTGTTGTGGGCGACTGGCTTGCGGAGGCAGCCCCCGATGAGATGCGGCTAGGCGGAATGGGTGATAGCGTAGCCGGGGAGGTCGCCGGTGTCTGTCGGCGAGGCGAGCAAATGGGTGGTGAGCCGGTTGCTGCAGTGAGCTCGGCTAGGAGATCGTGAGAGATGGTCACGATTGGAGATTTGTCTTTGGCCGTTACTCTCTGTACGGAAGAGGCTGATGGTGAATTCATCCTTGTCGCAGAGGAAGAAGTCATGCCCCCACGCTGCTCGTATTGCTGCACCAGGGCAGCGACAATGGAACTCCTTCGCGATGGTGGCGACTGAGCCGGGCTGACAGTTGGGTTGAAAGGAGAAGGAGAGTCAGCGACGGCCAGGTATGTGGGTTTGGCCATTGCTGGAATCGGCTTGGTTGAGGCCGCGAATGGTTTGGTGGAGGCCGCGGTAGCCTGTGGTAAGAAGACGGTGCTCGGGCGATGCGCGTCGCAGATGAAGGGAACCTGTCTGGTGGACAAGCTCCTAGCCAAGGCTCTTGTAATTGGGCGAGTGGCAGGTGGTGGAGAGGTTGGAGTGCGGAGGTTGGCCGGAGAGACGGCTGCTGGTCCGCGAGCTCCAGCGGTTGAGCTTGTGGGCGCGGCAGGGCGCGGCTGAAAGCAGAGCTCGAGGAGGCAGTTTGCTTGCCCCCATTGTTGTTGTTGTTGTTGTTGTCGTTGTTGGCGTTGTTGGCCATGGCTGAAGGTTGGAGAAATTTTTTTTGGAGAAGGAGATGAGAGGTAGGAAAGGTCCCACCGGGTATGCCAAATATGTTTCACCGAAAATCTGCCGGTCCGCGAAGAGGCGCGACCGAGAGAATATGTCGATTACTTTAGAATAAATTTGTGTTTACAATGTGTGTGAGTCGGGAAAAAGCGAGTTCACTTTCCTAAACTTCCTCTGATTCGATCTCCGTTACAATTTTGGTTGAAGTTTCGGCTTCTGCGAACGAACGTCGAAACGAGTTCTGGAAGAGTGTGCACGAACTGCTTGTGGCTTTTGTCAGTCGGGCGGAAATATTTGTGTTCTGCGTGTGTCGACTTGTGACATTGCCGGCGAACGTGTAGAGCTGCTCCGATTGAACTGTTGAGTTGCGACGGATTGCGAGTTGCTTGACTTCTGTGGTTGGAGAGAACTTCTGTGTGTCGAGTTTCTTCTCAGTGAAGGGATTTTCAGACCTTCGTTTCGAGAGAGAAAGAACTTCTGTGCGTGAAGTATTTTCTCGACTAGAATGCTCTCGAACTTGATTTTTTTTTTTTTTTTTCCTGATTTCTCCCCTTGTGATTGGGAATTCTTTCACTTTTTGTAGCCTGTCCTGTGAAGTTGTTGTGGTTTCTTCCTTGGAAAGGGGATCGCGATCCCCTTTCCGCTGCCTCCTTTGAGAGGGGAGAAAGACCGAAGAATTTCTCCTCCTCGATCCCACAAATGAGGATCGTGCTCCTCTTTCCTTGGTCTTTACCGTTGATGGCCAGACATGATTGTTGGTTGCTGAGTTGTGTAGCAACGTGATGAGGCATGCTGACTAAGGCTGACACGGCGGCTTCCTACTGACGGGGGCGCCAACTGTGCCGATGACGCAACGACACGATTGGACTTCGCGATGGGCTGCAGCGACGAACTTCGAAGATCGACAGGGCCTACCCACGATCGTTGTTTGATGGATCGGTGGGTTAATGGACTCATCTAATTTGGGCTGTACATATTTTTGTGCGTACAGTACATATTAGATAATATTGAAACTGAAACTGAAAGTCGTTCTTAACTCTGAAATTCTCTAGTGGGTTTATCTCACAGAAAACTGGAACAGTCCAAAACGGGAGTCACCTCTAACACTAAGGCCAAAGGGGGGGTTTCGAACACGTATAGGCTTTTACAGGCACATCTTTGAGAAAATATAATCAAATAGGATAATGTCTAAGCTCCCTTGCAATTCTGCAGTCTTGCAATTCTTGGAGTATAATCCCTGATTTCGCTCTCCCTCGGTCTCTGTTCTGGCGACTGGACAAAACAAAATTCTGTAGAGGAAAGTGAGGAACAAGAATCAGAAAACCACAAAAAAAAAAAAAAAAGGCAAAGAGAAACAAGAAGGTTTTTTTTCTTTTTTTGGTGGGGTTTTTGTTTCTCTTTTATGCGCCTGTGTGGAGTCTTTCACTCGCCTCTTCTTCTCTCCTGCTTACAGCAGCCTCTTTCTATAATTCGTTTCAGGGGAAATTCCTTGTACTCTATGAGATAACAGTAGGAATTGAGGGATTGGGGGAAGGGGGGGGATTGGAGAAGAAATGGGTACGGTGCAGCGGTTTCTCTCCCCGGCTGAATTCACTCGATTGGCTGTTTCCTTTCCTCGCCGGTGGCTGCCGCTTGTGGCGCCGGCTGAGTCGTCTCTCTCGATCAATTCTAGGGGCGGGAGGGAAGCTTGTTTCGCTGGGTTGTGTGCACGAAGCCCTAGAATTCGAGAAACCCGACTCTTCAACTCACTCGAGTTGGAACAGCTACTCTCGGCAGAGGAGTCATCCATCAGCGACGGCTTCTTTGAGACGATCGAGGAGCTGTCTCGCAACGTGCGAGACCCGGCGGACGTTTTGGCCGATCACGACTGCCTGTCCCCGCGTGAAATTCAGCTTGTTCTGGTGTACTTCTCACAGCAAGGGCGGGACTCGTGGTGTGCTTTGGAGGTTTTCGACTGGCTTCGGCGAGGAGACCGAGTCGACGACGAGACGATGGAGTTGATGGTCTCTATTATGTGTGGATGGATAGAGCAGCTAATCGCCGGAGACCACGGGGTGGACGAAGTGGTGGATTTGCTAAAGGATATGGATTGTGTGGGATTGAAACCCAAGTTCAGTATGATTGAGAAGGTAATTTCGCTCTACTGGGAAATGGGGAAGAAGACTGAAGCTGTCATGTTTGTCAAGAACGTGTTAAAGAAGGGATTGGAATATGTTGATGACCGGGGCAGGGGAACTGTTGGCGGGCCTACCGGATGCCTCGCTTGGAAGATGATGGTATGCTTTCTTCCCTTCCCCTATTAAGTAGCTCTGTAATTGTGTAGATACGTTAAAAGCCCAAAATTTTGCATTTGGAGTCACACTCTACGGTTGTGTCATAATGAAGTACATAAATGAATAAACTCGGGATCAATCAGATATTATGTTCGAAAACTTTGATTGATGAAAGCTGAGTCTTCTCGGTAAAATTGAGATGTGGCTCAGTGATATCTCCTCTTTCAAAAGAAATAACATGCTTCACTCTTTTCACCCACACATTACCGATTACTCAATTTTAGGATTTAAGGCATCGTTTGGAAGGGGAGAGCTTTTTTAGATGCTGAAATACAAACTTCAACGGATTGATTGACTTTGATGAAGATTGAAAATAGTTGAATCATACACAGTCACTTTTTTGTCTTTCATGCACCTGCTGGTATTCACCACTTCACCAAACTTCTGCTCTTTGTTCATGTAATGCTGCTTACTCCTTCCAGATGTCATTCTGCTTCTGGTGCTTATAGCTAAATTAATTATTCTGAACCCATATCCCCTCCCAAAAATGTCATTGGTATTTATGGCCTCTTCTTGGAACAGAAGAAAAATGGTGAAAACCAGATCATCTCCTATGTTTATTATTTCAAGTGTAAAAATCTTATGTTAAAAATAGAAAAAATAAAGTCTTTGGATTCATGAAATTCCGGTACATTAGGTAGCGAATGAGGAGAAAAGGTGTGCGTGTGTGTTGGGTGAAATGCTGCTTACTCCTTCCAGATGTTATTCTGCTTCCGGTGCTTGAATAATTATTCTGAACCCATATCCCCTCCCAAAAATGTCACTGGTACTTATAGCCTCCTCTAGAAACACAGAAAAGATGGTGAAAACCAGGTATATCCTATGTATATTATTTTAAGTGTAAAAATCTTATGTTGAAAAAAAAAATTAAAAATAAAAATAAAAATAAAAAAATAAAAGTCTTTGGATTCATGAAATTCCTGTGCAGGTAGAAAATGAGGAAAAATGGTGTGTATGTTGGGTGATTTCTGCTTTTAGTCTATTTGGTGGGATTCCTCCCATGCTGATCTGATTTATCAAACTGTACGGGCCTTTGTATCAGTAATTTTATACCACGATCATAATCATAGTGAAGTGTTGTTTATGACCGATAGCAGCCTTCTTTAATTCATTTTATCTGGGAACCGTGATTTTACAGAATAGGTTGTAAGGTCTTTTTTAATTGGTCAATAAAATTGCTTTTATTCTGAAGCAGCAGAGACATATTCCTTAAATACTTCTTGCCTTATTGGCATGAAGTTCAACTGACTTCTTTTGTCCTTTAGATATTGAATTAACCATGAATGTAATGCCATTTTCTTTGCATTTTATCTAATTTTAAAGGAATTGTAACATTGTTTCAAACTGCCAGGTGGATGGAGAGTATAGGGACGCTGTCAATTTGGTGATTGGGTTCAAAGAATCTGGCTTGGAGCCTGAAGTGTATAGCTACCTTATTGCAATGACAGCCTTAGTTAAAGAGCTAAATGAGTTATCCAAAGTCTTACGTAAACTAAAAGGATTGATGAAGACTGGCATTGTATCAGAGCTTGGTAAGGATGATGCTGGCCTTATTGAAAAGTACCAATCGGATCTCCTGCAGGATGGGGTCCGCTTGTCAGAATGGGCAATTCAAGAAGGAGGATCTTCTCTTTTGGGTGCAGTCCATGAAAGGCTCCTTGCAATGTACACATGTGCAGGACAAGGTATCCAAGCGGAGCGTCAGTTATGGCAAATGAAGTTAGCAGGTAGACAACCTGATGCAGAGCTCTATGACATAGTTTTAGCTATTTGTGCATGTCAGAAAGAGATGGATGCTGTTCGGAGGTTGCTTGCAAGAACACAGGCAACTAATGCAGGTACCCAAAAGAAGACATTGTTGTGGCTATTGCGCGGTTATGTGAAAGGTGGGCATTTCGAAGATGCTTCAGAAACATTAATAAAGATGCTAGAGTTGGGATTTCATCCCGAGTACGTGGACAGAATGGCTGTTTTGCAGGGACTGAGGAGAAGCATTCAAAAGTCGGGAAATCTTGAAGCTTATCTTAAGCTGTGTAAGCATCTCGCAGATGCTGAGTTGATAGGTCCCTGTCTTACATACTTGCATCTTAGTCGGTTAAAGCTTTGGATCATTAGAATGCTTTGAGAGGTCAGTCAGCTACACAGTGGCAGATGATTCAGTCACCCTTCTTCAGCCATGAGCTAGAGGACTTCCAAAGTGGCGGCATCCTGAAGTAGTGGAGGTTTTTGTCCAGATACTTTTTACTGATTTGTATACATTGTATATCTATGACTGAACCATGCAGAGTTTTTGCAGTTCCAAGGACAATCACAAACCGGGATGGACTCCCATTATCTGTACATTTGTAAAGAAATGAGGACGATTTATGAATGTTTATAAACTGTAAAAGCCAGGCACTTTGGAGACTTTCTCTTTGAAACCTTGTTTCTAAAGCTCTGATCGAGTCTCAGGCAGGTGAGTATAGCATTGCATATGTTACTGAATATCCCAAACTGCGAGTAGCTGATGGTCTATCCATTTATTGATTATTGATGTTTAGTACAACACTGGGTCTACCTTTTTTCAGGAAATTCTCATAGCTTGATTAAGTGCCCCCTTTATCTATGCTTCCAGAATACCTGGTTGGAGAACTTTGTCTTGCTGTTCGAAGCTTTCTTCATTCTTCAGGCTTTGAATCTTTCAGTCACCTTAAATCTCAAGTAACCCTGGATATATATATTTTGTTGAATACTACTGTACGCTTTATTGTGTCAGACATCAAAAAGCTTAATCTGCAGAACTCTTATATTGCTTTGCTTGCCAAAATGGGAAGAAGGCTGACACTGATGCTCGGCCAATACGAAGCTGTATTCACTTGCATAATTACATTATTCCTGCCACACCTTCACCATGTCGCTGTTTGATTCCAGAAACCAAACCTCTCCCTCTTTTCAGAGTGCACCAGCTGATAAAGAATATAGGATCCCCTGGATTTTGTCTGTCACTGATCAACTCTATCTGTGTTATATGCTTAGCTACAGAACGCGCTATAATGGTTGAAACAGGACAGAAACATATACTACTGCCTCTAATAAACTTAACAGTATTTTGATCTTGCCGCTTGGTGGCATCTCTTCATTTCTATTGTTTTTAGTAACTGTGATTTTGGCGGTTTATCATGTGACGTAGCATGTTTCTTACAATGCTAACATGGGTTTGTTTTGGATCTTACAAAAATGACAATTCCTCCTGAACTGTACTTTGGATCTTACGATGTTGCTATAGATGCTTGCTTGAGAACAAAGTAGGTCTTTGAACTTGATCTCATTCTCAGCGTCTTGACCCTCTTACAAGCTAAAACTAATCCTAAATTGAAGCACAAGCCATCTCTCTTGTCCTCCCTTTCTCCAACTAAATTTTTTGTGACCACCTTTTGAGGGTTAAGTTTGCTGTTTGCTCCCCCACCAAGCATCAGTTTTAGACACTTTCATTGGTTGAGCTCTTCTTGAGGCTCTGATGAAGTCCACTAATTCACCATTTAGCCTGACATGCTATGCTTCAAGGGAAGAACCCAAGAATGCGGGATGGTCGCAGCTTGATTAAGGCCTTCGAGCTCTTATGTGATGTAGAAGCGTATTCATAGCAGAAGGCCACGAGAAGTCCGCCATTGCCAATGACCTCCACTCAGACTGAGTAAAGACAGGATAAAGAAGCTGTGACATGACATATTCCGACTCAACAGACTGCATGTGATTGTGTTAGTCAAATTTTGTCGAGTATTTGACGGAAGAAATCATCTCATTTAATCAGACTCCTGAGCTGGACGAAATTCCAAGCCTCACTTTTTAGCTTTTGGTGCCATAAAACTTCTTTTCAATCCGAAAGGAAAGACTTTTCTTTCAGTGTCTGGAAAAGATTAGACATCGTAAACTCCTCGAGTGAAGGTCGAACGTTAGGTTTCTAATTACAGTATGAAATGCTACAAAAGAATACTTTTGCTGGTGGCGACATTGTCAATGAACAGGATTTCTGAAGACGAACATTGCGCATCTGCTTCATGGGTTAGTACTAAATGGTAGCAATCTTACATTCAATCCTAGAAAAGAAAATGGCAAACATCTTTCTGATGTCGTACAATTGCCAAGGGATCCAAAGAAGCATATTACCGATTGGAGAGTAGGCAGAAAAGGTGCCGGGAAACTTAAAAAGAGTCCTGCCAGGGAGGAAAAACAAGGGAGTATTCCAATCTTGCTTTGCAGCATTGCAATGGTGTGCAATGGTTTCCAAAACTGGTTTGACAGTGTACCCACCAGGAGGAAGATCTGACCATCCTTGAGTTATCTGAGTTGATTGGGTTGATTAAAAGGAAAGAGAAAAGAGAAAACATTTGCCCTGCTTGTGATCATCAGATAAGACTTTTGTTGGATACCCAGTTCATATTTGGCCATGAAAATTCAAGTCTCAAAACGACAACATATAATGGGATCTGCTCAATCAATGGTATTGGTATCTAAGATGGGTGCTAATAAAATCTGAAAACGCATTAGAAAGTTTCAAAATACGAGATCACATGATTCACATCTCACCAAGTTTATCCTGTCGATAGTACATCTCTTTGCGGCATTTAGACAAACATCTGTCGGTTGACCAAAGATCAGTTTTTACCGCTCAGAATCCGACCAAATATTGGAGTCACAGATGTTAGACTTTTCTGGAGGAAGGATATCAGTCAGCACAATTCATCAACGTTGAGCAATGAGCATCTATTGTCAATCATATCTCTCCCCGATAATAGCTAAAACAAGACTTCGTTATATAATAATATTCTTTTTTTCTCCCAACTCCTTTGGCTTCTGTCCTCCATTAAACTCTCTCATACAAGAAAATGATTGCGACTACTCCAGCTGCAACACAACTTTATTATATCCATAAACACGAAAGAAAGAAATAAAATAAGTCCATTCTTATCTGGTTCCTAGAAGGGGCGGAGGGGGATGAGATCGAGAAGCCATATCTTTTGAGAAGCAGAAGAGAAGCTTCTCTCGCTTCGGACATCGTGGGTCCTTGAACGTTTTCACTGGCGGGTCCCATGGGGCCAAAGGCGAGAGCTTTGGATGATGAAGAAAGCGAGGGATTCGGAAATGGAAGTGGTTGCGACTAAGGACGCAGCTCCGGCTCTCGCGGGCTCTCGCGGGCTCTCGTTCGTTCATGGCTTCTCAATTTGTATTCTTTCTGACTTGAGAAGTTAAGAGAAAATTTTACCAAAATAAAGAAAGACCCAAAAATGAGAGAGGGAGGGATGTAAATAATAAATAAAGAAAAACGTCATTCTCTCTCTTCACGAAGCACAAAAGACGAAGAGAGAGAGAGAGAGAGAGAGGGGGGGGGGGAGGGAGCGGAGGAACTTTGCCGTTCTAACGGCCCCCACACCAACGTTTGGTTGGCGGCCAGCCTCTCCCGAAACTGAAGATCTCTCTTCCGACAGCGAGAAGGGGGACGTATGGGGTGAACGAGAAAAAATAATCTTCCATTTGCCGTCACAAATCTTTCACTGGGTCGAACACCAGGGAGGGGAAGCAAGGATTAAACAAAGGGGAAAAAGACGATTCCCTGCGCCACTTTGCTCCAAATTCTCTGTCTGGGTCTTTTTTCTTATGTGGTTTTTGCGGACCGAGGTACGTGATTAATCCTTTTTATGCTCTGGGTCTGATCTAATTCGACCTCCGTTGACCCTTTATCCTTGTTCAATGCGCTGTTGCGTGTGGCAAGCTGCAGGGATCGATGGGTTAATGTTTGTATCCAAGTCATTCATTTGGATGAGCTATCATTGACGACTGAATGCTGCGATCGACGGGTTGCTGTTCGAGCTTCCTCTCGTTCAATTAGAGGTAATACCATGGACGACGCTCTGCGGGGATCATTCGGTGCATCTGAAATCCCCTATTGCTTGTGTTCGCAATCTGTCTACAATTTTGTGTAGCTTGTCGATCCAATACTTTTAGAAAAGATGCAGCACAATTTCTTAACCACCATGCGGAGCTTGAAGCTCATTGATGGCTGCAAAGGCAGCCAAGTTTATGCATTGAATCATAACGAGAAGCTTGGCATGGACCAGCACTGCCCCAATCCTGCAAAAATCGACAACCTCAATCAAAACCGTCCCTCTGTCCATACAGACACGTTCCTCCCTTACGGTCTCCCCAGCTCGGAGTTAATTGAACCCCCCATCGAACCACATCTTAAATTCATTGATTTTGTAGAAACCCTTGCTGAACTTTACCATTCCCTGGAGGAATGTACCGAAGCAGAGAAATCAGGGATATTCCTTCATTTATGCACAGTCTTTAAGTGCCTCTCTGACCCAAAATTGCTCCGACGGAGTTTAAGATCTGTTCGTCAGCATGCTACTGAAGTCCACGATAAGATTGTGACCTCTGCTTGGCTTCGGTTTGAACGGAGAGAAGATGATCTTGATGGGTATGCTCCTTTGAGTTGCCCAGGTCAAACATTGGAATGCCCAAGAGCTGCACTTATTCATAAATATGATCCTGACTCGGTTTATCGTCAGTGCCCATGTCGGTGTTCCAATGGGACGGCCCCTATGGACGAGGAATGTTCAACTTCTTCATCTATCGATGACTATGATCTAGCATTCTGCATCGGGGGCGAGGAGGTAGAGTGCATTAGGCATAAAATTGCTGCTCTATCAAAGCCTCTTCATACTATGTTGTATGGTGGCTTCACGGAAGCATGGAAAGAAAAAATAAATTTCAGCAAAAATAATATTTCAGTGGAAGGCATGCAAGCTGTTGAGGAATACAGTCGGACAGGGAAAGTAGCAGATTTTGAACCCACTGTTGTCTTGGAGCTCCTTTCGTTCGCAAATAAGTTTTGTTGTGAGGAGATGAAATCAGCCTGTGATGCTTATTTAGCCTCCATAGTCTCGTCTTTGGATGATGCAATAATACTGGTCGAATATGGTTTGGAAGAGAACGCCTACTTGTTGGTTGCTTCTTGCTTGCAAATATTTTTGAGGGAGCTTCCTAAGGCTTTGTATAATTCAGCTGTAACAAAATTGTTTTGTAGTGTAGGGGGTAGGGAGAGATTGGCTTCAGTGGGACATGCATCCTTCTTGTTATACTACTTTTTAAGTCAGGTTGCAATGGAGGAAGATATGAGATCCAACTCAACGGTTATGTTGTTGGAGAGATTAGGAGAGTCTGCAACTACAACTTGGCAGAAACAACTTGCTTTACACCAACTGGGTTGTGTTATGTTGGAGAGAAAAGAGTATAAAGATGCCCAAAATTGGTTTGAGGCAGCTGCCAAGGCAGGTCATGTTTATTCCTTGGCAGGTGTTGCAAGAGCCAAGTATAAACGTAGCCACACATATTCAGCATATAAGCAAATGAATAGTCTCATATCGGATTATAAACCTGCTGGCTGGATGTACCAAGAACGCTCTCTATATTGTATTGGAAAAGAAAAGGCGATGGACTTGATGGCTGCCACTGAGTTGGACCCTAGTCTTTCATACCCTTACAAATACCGGGCCATTGCAACAATGGAGGATAAGAAGATTGGAGCAGCTATTTCAGAGATAAACAAGATCCTTGGATTCAAAGTCTCAGCTGATTGTCTTGAACTACGTGCTTGGTTCTCCCTCGCAATAGAGGATTATGAGGGGGCACTCAAAGATATAAGAGCGATGCTTACTTTGGATCCGAATTACATGATGTTTCATGGGAAGTTGCATGGTGACCAGATGGTGGACCTCTTGCAGAAACATGTGCAGCAGTGGAACTTGGCTGACTGCTGGATGCAACTTTATGATCGGTGGTCAGCAGTTGATGATATTGGCTCTCTAGCTGTGGTGCATCAGATGCTAGCAAACGAGCCACGAAAGAGCCTGCTTTGGTTCCGACAGTCCCTTCTTCTTTTACGGTGAGTTAATACTGTATCTATTTCATTATGACTCAGTTACTTGTCATTCCTGTTTGTTTTCTAATTTGCATGATATTGTTGCTAAGTTTCGAAGTACCATGAAACTTAAAAAAGCCTGTGAATGCAGTATTTGGGTTTTCAATATTGTGTCTTAAACGTAGATTGGGAACTGATTGGGTTATTTCCTGTTTCACAGGTTAAATTGTCTGAAGGCTGCAATGAGAAGTCTGCGTTTGGCTCGAAATCATGCAACCTGTGACCATGAGAGACTTGTTTATGAGGGATGGATTCTCTATGACACTGGTCATCGTGATGAAGCACTAGTCAAGGCAGAAGAATCTATTGCGATCCAGAGGTCATTTGAAGCATATTTCCTCAAAGCTTATGCTTTGGCAGATACCAATCTTGACGAAGGAACTTCAGCTAAAGTTATTGAACTTCTAGAAGCGGCACTGAAATGCCCCTCTGATGGACTTCGGAAAGGACAAGTAGGCATTCATATTCCCACAGTATCAAATATTCAAATTGCAGTATACGACATGGTCAGACAGCAGACGAACATGTTCTCCTGTTGGCTGATACACATTGAATTTGTTAGGGATATATCATAGATAGATACAGTTTCATATCAGTTGGATCAGTCTATGTATTAAACTTTTGGATACATGTTACTGAAGCTATCAACCATGTCCAAAGGTTCTCAGCTTAGTACAAACGTTATTCTTATGGTCACCTGTTATATCCTGTCAGTTCATAGGCTTTCTGAGTCCTAGGAAACTTATGGAAGAATCTGAACATCTTGACGGTGATTCATTTTTTTGGCTGGTAAACTCATCACTTTACTAGGACTCTCCAAAAGCCCACACTTTCAGGATTCTTTGTGCATTCCCTGACCTTTACAAATTTAGCTCACCCACCTTAGCTGACATGAATGGCATGTTGACATTAGTTGATTATATTTGCATATTCATATTTCTTTAAAAGATGTAATAACTGTTGCTTTTACTAGGATTTTTTGAAATTTTCTTTGACAATCCTATTAAAAAGACTTCAAATATCCTTCAATCAGTTCAGACATTTTGTTTGACAGGTCCCTTTAAAATGTCTTGCAGGCATTTAATAATCTGGGAAGTATCTATGTGGAGTGTAATAAGCCAGATCTAGCTCGAGAATGCTACCTAAAGGCAATTCATATAAGACACACCAGAGCTCATCAAGGTCTAGCACGTGTCCATAGCTCAAAGCGTGAGAAGAAGGCTGCTTATGATGAGATGACCAAGCTGATAGAGAAGGCCAGAAATAATGCATCAGCCTATGAAAAGCGGTCAGAATACTGTGATGATCCTGACATGACAAGGAGTGACCTGATGATGGCAACCAGATTAGATCCATTGAGGACTTATCCTTACAGATATAGAGCTGCAGGTAAGCTCCTCTTCAGAAACTAGTCTTGCGACTCTATGATAATTCATTTGCATGTCTTCAAGGTTTATAATATTACATTTTCTGATTGAGGCATATGGGCAGCCTGGTCACTCAACCAGGCCCTGGACGACCCCTTCAACCAGGCCCAGGACCACCCCTTCTGTAAAAGGGGTGGAGGGTAAAGTGCTAAAAGAATATGACTGTACTACCACTTTGCCCTCACCCCTTGACAAAAGGGGTGGGAGTTGACGAGGCCCATTGTTCTCTTTCTGATTTAGTACTGAGGAGTGGGATTTGTTAGGGAATGAACTTACTAGGAGTTTAACAGATTGGGCAGTTTGTAGTGAGTAGAACTTCAAAATCGTATAAAAAGATTTATATCACACTTGATCAATCTAAAGGACTTACAGCAAGGAGTGAGCCAAATGTTAAACGAGGTGATTTTTCTGCTTAAAGGCCAATTAAAACAGGGATATAGCTTCAAAATGTCCTTTCTTTGATTGTTGAGGCAGATTAATCATGCTGGGTTCACGTTAAAATGTAGTCCTTGTGCCTTCTGCAAATAATATGTTCTGAACCTTTTTGGTGCCACCAACAGTTTTGATGGATGACCAGAGAGAAGCAGAAGCCATAGCTGAGGTCACCAGACCTATGGCATTCAAACCTGAGTTTCAATTGCTTCACTTAAGAGCGCAGTTCCATGAGTCAATGGGTGATATTGCTTCAACTTTGCGAGATTCATCTGCTGCTCTGTGTTTCGATCCAAACCATGCTGAAGTTCTTGAAATGTACAAGAGAGCACGGGAAAAGGAAAGCCAAGCAAAGTAGTAACACTACTGACATTTTGGAGTTGAAGGACAATCTGCTGCCTCCGGTTACAGGCTGGGCAGACTAGTTTCCGCTTGTCAACTCGAGCGAAGATGCATTAAGAGGCAGAAAAGCTGTGTGTATATAGCGATTGGTGCTTGGGTTACAAATTGGAATTGAGAGTAACTCAGCAGCAGGTGATACGGCCGCTTAGGTTCCAATCAACTGGACTGTGTTGTAAAAAAAGACTTTGATTCAATGCCAGGTGATGGCTATAATCCTATGAAAGTTCTCCCTTGGCAAGTTTCTTCCTCGGCTGCTTCGTTGTACTATTTACCAAATTTTTAGCTAACATGAATTACGGGATGGTGTCTGTTTTCCATAAGAAATTATTTTGGGAATGAAGGAACCTGAGGTTCCAACTTGTGATGAAGTCACTAGGTCGGCAGGAATGACCTATACATCTGTTCTGGAGGTTCTGAACAGATACAAGCCTTCTGTTATTGATACTTAATGCGTTGAAAAATGGGATAGGATTAGGATACAAATTATGTAACTCCATGTTTGAGTGGATTTACTAGTCATTTGGAATGACAAGCTAGAAGACTCCATATGTTATTGTCTGAAACTTATTCCCATTTTGGAGAAAGAAGATGAATTCTGTGGGAGGAATATGACTGAAGATTTCTAGCATTTTTTTTTCCCTTGTCTTGTATGGAACTGAATAAAATAACCTGTGACCTATTCGGCTTTATTATCCATAACAACAAACATCTTTTCGATTATTTCCCCACTCTTCTCATATAAAATCTTATTTAAGTACCAACGTCAATTTCTTCTATTTGCTTCAATCTAATAAATGACATAAGAATCTCATTTCTCACTTTTAAATCCAGCTTTCAAGTGCATTTCTTCTTATGTGATAAAACAATCTTGTACCGTACTTTCTTTATTGTTTAATAAGCGAGTCCCTTAAATGACTGCTTTGACATATACCATATAAATACCATAGAGAGGTTGACCCACCTCCTTTTCCATATTAGTTTCATTAATATTATTCATCTTACAGAATAGTTAAATATATAAAAATCTTGTAAGTATTTTTTTTCCCATCATTTACTTAGGCCGGGAAACTCGGCACCGGATCCACTGCAGACAAGGGTCGTGCTCATTGTTTTGCACAGCCAATAGATACTAGCATTACTAAAAAGTGCTGTTTTTCACCTTTTTTTTTTTTTTTTTTAAAGTCATTGCAAGCCTGCCTCATGTGCAAACATGCCCTTATTAGCTGTGTATAACGCATAACCCTTTGTTGGCAGCTGGACCTCTTTCTGATACCGGTTTAAGCTCCTTTAGTTAGGTTCAGAGAGTACCATTTTCCCAAATTGAGAAATTAAAAAACCAACCCGTACCAGACAAACTATGAACCCTCATTGAGAACCCACAAGAAAAACTGACAATACAAATGCACCGTTTAAATCTCATTTTAAATGGAAATTATGATCATCAGACAAAAAGAGACCCAACGAGTCCCGACTAAAAATTATTGATTGGACTCTCCTCAAAAAGGTCACTTGCTCCTCTAGGAGGTGAATCCAACCAAATATCTTATCCAAGTCAAGGGATTTAGAAGTACAACTGCTCCGTAAATTGCTGTATCACGCCTGACACCTTTCAAGCAAGACTCAAATTCTCAACAAAATAACTTATTCAACCGCACAAAAGATCAACCCTACTAGGCAGGTGAACCGTGTGTCGGACATGCTTCAGTTACAGAAGATGTTACAGCTACTTGAGTTCTTTTAAAATGGTGATGAGAAGTTGAACTGTATACCTGTCTTTCCTTGATCGTGCTCTAACTGCTTTAATATGTAACAATAGTTAATCTGCCACAAGGTAAAAACAATGAAATCAGAGCATTTAGAACAGTTTCGCAAAAACCCTCTACAACAAATAAATGTAATAGGGAGATGACAAACCTCTATACGGAATAACTTGGTTGGAATAACTATGCCACACCCAGCAGAGCTTCGGAATGTCTCACCAAACTTTTTCAGCGAAAAATTTTGGATCTCTCCTCCACTCAGTTTAGCAAGATTTCCAGCACAAGCAAACATGTGTCCGTGGATCCCCGCTTCCCGGAATAGTTTTAATGGTAAATCAAAGGAAAGGTCAGCAAAGGCTGTGACAGCAAGATCCCCTCCAAGGACATCCCGACCAGGATCAACTGCTGAATCATCTTGGCCGGCCTTATTGATGAGGAACCTTCTGGACTCAGAGGGTCCCAGTCCTCTACATTTGAAACCAAACAGTGTTGATGGTCCACCTAAGCTGCAAACAGGAGATAAATGGCTCCCTATGAAGAACTGTTCAGGTAAAGGAGTGGGCATGCTCATGAAACCTTTTCCCCACGGTAACGCAACTCCTGCAGTCACCCCAAAATTGAGGGCAGAGCGATAGAAACCCAATGGAATAGCAAAACGGAAATCGAATTCCTGTTCCAAAAGCAGTGTAACAGCAACAGTGAGTGACAAGAATTCTTTTTTCCAACGAATAAAAGGGCTCAACACATTTTTTATGTTTTCTCTATGCTATAATTCAAATCCATGACTACGTTCATATAAAAAGTGAAAAGTTCTCTGAAGGATTAAAATGACACCACCACCATAGTAAGCTACCGAATCCCAAATCTCCAACTGACTTACTTGATGGTCCTTTTAGTAGGACCAAAACCTCTGCACTCTAACTCTACCTGAAATTAAATAGTGGTACTAACAGCCTTTTACTTGCACTTTGTTACCATGGTAGCTTCAGGTATAAACAACATCACACCAAATAAGAACAAAAAATATAGAGTATGCATTAATATAGAGGCAAACACCCCTTAAAATGCAAAGCTGTCAGGAGGAAGCAATCCTAGCTAGATTGGTGATGTTCTTAGGTGATCAAAAGAGTGTGATCCACATGATCATAAGCTGATTAACAATGTTCTTAATCTTGTCAACAATGCAGAGAAGACAATCATGTGAGGACGATCTGTAGGATCCCCACTGTTGACAGCAGAAAAGTCACCCTCCACGACAAGAGTGTTGAAAAATGGGCAGCATACTCCAACCTCCCATGGAGCTCTCACCATTTTTCTAAGAGTCACTGTAATCAAAGAGAAGCACAGACCAGACAGATGTTACCTTTAGGAGCCATCATGAGCACCACCCTAGCAGACAAGATTTACCTCTAAAACCAACGTTGACCTCTAAAACCAGCCGTTGAAATCACACTTAAGCTAACCACTAGAAGACAGTGATTACTTGCTAAGAGATGAAAGCCTGTATGGGACTAAATCTACCACTGCCCTAGCTAATGGAAAGGCAACTGTTCAATCTCAAAGAGCATTCTGGCCCAGGGCAAAACATGATGAATGGCTTTTCTTTCTTGAACCCACACTGGTGTCTGACATGCCACAAACAGTTCTTTTATTTTTCTCTTTCCAGATACTCCAACATATCACATACATGGTTAGACCTTGCTCAAAATGTTACCTGAAGCTACACGTAACTTTTTCAGCTCTTTATGCATTTTTCTATGGAAATAACAGATTTCATTTTCAAGTATCTCTCTACCTTCCACCATAGGATTTGAGGGCATACATATACTGTTCGTTTACCTGCCAATTGTTGAAGTTTTTGCGAGCAATCTCCAATAAAACAAATCAGCATCCTCATCTCAATCAAAGAACAGCATTCAACTAGTTATGCACCATTTTAGATTTCTTTTTTTGATAAAATTACAAACATTTTTGTGGTGGTTTGCTCTAGTGCCTAGCGGTTTGCATACAACCTTTTACTCCAACTTCTACCAGATGGTCTTGAATCAACTTCAGGCAGCTCTTACCGACTAATAAATGGTGAAATTGATGAGCCACCCTTCACTCTGACCATTAGAACACATCTTGCAGGAAAACGAAGGATCTTATCTGGTAGTTCACACAATTGTAAGGTTAATTACTATAAGTTGAACTGCTCTTTAACAATTGCCTCCATGCCGGTCAACAGATTTCTATTATTTCTCTATTTCTTCCAACAGATATTGAATTAATTCAAGGGAAATTGAGGATTGGGGGAAGGGTACCTTCCACCCAGGTTTACCCTCTTCAAGGGACACATCCTTTCAGGTGATAAAATAAAATATCTAGAGGATAAATAATCCCCCTTCATATGGGATCTTCCTCCTAGGTTTTCCTCTCCCAAGGAAGGTGTTTCCCTCAAACGTTAGGGAAGGTTTCAAGTTTTTAGTCCTAATTAAGCTGTGCATTCATTATGCATGAAGAAAATATCACGGTTACAAGAGACACTCTCATCCCTCTGACCAAACAATCATGACCATTCCATATCCATTATCACTCCTAATTAATCCACCAGGAATACCAACCAAATGTCATTTGAAATAAGACACATCAGCTGTCTTGAAGAAAAATGTTGTATTAAAAACATCAAGGAACACAGACTCATAAAGCATTTTAAGTGCCCAGTATGAAATACTTCCTTCTATCTGAAATCAATGATCAAGAATATCAAATCACTTCTTGAGATCCAATCGACTAATATCGTGGCTTCTTTGAAGATCCTATTAACTTGCATCATGCATTTTCTTAATAGGAGAAAAGATTAAAAAAAAAGTAAGGAATATAAAAATATCGAATCGATTATCATCCCAGCGTTGTCCGCATTGACTGCATGCTCTCTTGGAAGCCCTTCTTTCTTTTGGACCAATTATATGCCAGACCCAACTTTAGGATGGTCATCCTCAATTCTCAAGTGTTTGCTCACAACATTAATCCATGGCAAGTTTTGCAATATTTTTTAAACTGCTATTGTCAATCTAGTAAATAGCTGAGATAACTTTTTTTGAATTTGAGTATGCTTTAATCACCAAGATTGCCAACCAAATTGAGTAAGATGAATCAAAGGACTAATATAAAATGCTAATATAGAATGCTTAGGAATCATTCAAATGAGATATGGCTCCACTGATGCTGTCTTGATAGTGTCCACAGTCAGCAAAAGAGAATCAGAACAAGAATTCCTCCTAAGAATACACAAACTGCAATTAAAAAGTAATTTACTCCAAAACTCTCCATAAAAGGCCACCAACCAAAACCTTTAACAAACTGATAAACTCCAGTACCGTATTTAGCTCTTTCCACCGAATAATGTGAGTTCAGAATACTATTTAACAGATTAAACACAGTTGACTCCAAAGAGAAGACAGAGATAGTAATCCAATTAAGATGACTCCGCCTTGGCTATCAAAAAAGAAAAATATCACCAAAACAAAACTAAAATCTGAACATATAAGGATAATAAAAGAATTGAAGAATATAACAAAGAGAAATATCACCAAAAAAAATTACAAAAAGAAAATGATAAGAAAGAGATATACCTGGCGTAAAAACTTCAAACTCTTGCTATCAGGGCCCAGGCCTCCAATTTGTGATTTGGAAACAAAGGCATAACCCCTAGTTGGCCTCAACTGTGAATCTCTCCTATCAACCTTGTATGTGTATTTAAGTGAAGATAGAAGATTGTATCCCAGTTGCCTTCTTATAGATTTGGAAGCCATGTGGGAAGGATCAGTTAAAGTGCGCCATGTGAGATTGTATTCCAAGTCATGATGTTGAGTCGAAAGCAAGCCAACTGAAACGCCCAATAAGCGTTCCTGGTATGACGAAAATTTTAACCAATCTTGGGAGAGTAGGAATATCCGAGCCACTACAGGAGTCCATAATCCTTTCAATCTAGGTAAAGACAATCCTGTACTTATTTCACCTGTTTGATCCCATCCATAGGCACCAGAAAATTTCCAGATATCACCATGTCCAAATAAATTTTTGAACTTCAATGATCCCTCAACTGACCAAGATCTTGCCTACAATACATAAATTTTATTGGGTCATTATATACATAAATTCAAGAAGGTTAAAACAGGTGGATATTGGAACCCACTCCAGACATCAACCAGAATGGGCCACGTTCAATCATTTTTTTTCTTAAAGGAATGAACCAAAATAACTACATCAAAGAGCAGCACAACTAAGATTTTGAGTGTTTTGCTTCAACCTAGTCATTCGTTTGAAAAGAAGACTTTGTTTAATCTTATTAGAAGTGCAGATGGACGTTTTGATTGTAACCTACAAAACTACTAACAGCATTTGAACAAGAAAAACAATTCCCATGTCGCAACCAAACCACTGAAAAGCACAACAATATCATGATCGTTCAGGATGCTGAAAAAAAAAGCTAGGATAGAAGTAAACCCAAGTTTGAAGACATAAGAAAGAACAACAACTAGACATCTTTATATCTCCAGAGTAAAGGAGTTGTTTATCATTTCAAAAGCACTCTACACACTATGCGGCAAAGTAAGTCTCATGCAACAAGACACGAGAAATATATCAAGGCACAGACTCAGGTCAGCAGTAGAGTTCCAACAGAAGCTATAAATAAAACACGTTTGCTCTTAATTGATCGTCAATCTCCATGAACTAGTTTACAACGTGAAGATCACAGGTGCTTCTCAAATAGAGAGATAGTCCATCTTTGGTTGCATGAGTGACAGAACACCATCGTATATACTCCAATACAAGTAGAAAAAACAATCAGAACAGAGAGAACCACATCCTTGATCCTCAAACGAAAAGTGGAAAAAATTAATTAAAAAGGCTCCATTTTCTCTAACACCCAAGTAACGCACAACACGGGATCTTATTCTACAGTCCACATAAAACCCATTCTGAATCGCATTCACCTCAGGCTTTGTGAAGATCCCAACATCTCCTGTAATTGGGCTTTTCGCTTCGACGACTTCAATGACTACATTAGCAGTATCTGGGAGCTCGGGTGGCCCGGCATCCAGTGTTACATTCACGGTTTCAAAGATATCAAGGCGGTGAAGGCGAGCCGCGGCGACGGAAGCAGCCTGCAGGAGCTCCTGCATTGAGGTGGCGGTCTTGAGGTCACGGATTTCGGACTCGATAACAGAGTCCACCGTCTTGGTGTTGCCTTTGATTATGATGTCATGGACCCGTAGAAGCACAGGCTCCGAGGAGAGGCGGCGGAAGAGATTGTTAAGTTTCGATCTTTGGTCGCGAAACCTCTCCGTTCCCGCACCCACAGATTCTTCCTCCTCTTCCTCAAATTCTTCCTCGTCTTCTTCGAGCACGTAATCATCTTCTTCTTCCTCTTCTTCAGAGTCCGAAGTAAGTTCCTCTTCAGGTTTTGCAGCAGCCATCGAAGAGCGTCTGAGGCAGCAGCTCGTAAAGAGGAGATTGAAAAATATGCGCACCGAACAGTCCCGCTCGCGATTTTGCTTTTTACTTTTTCTTTTGGCCGGTAAATTTGTACATATAATATAACTGAAGCATTAAGATTGCATTTTAGGCTTTTAATTTCAATCTTCATGTGTGTACTTATGGGGCTAGGGGTGGCAACGGGCCCCGCCCCGTGAAGATCCGGAAACCCGTCTCCGTGAAAACACGCCCCGCAGGTTTGCTTCGTAATCCTGTCCGCGTAAAAACACGCCCCACAGGTTTGCTCGGTAAACCAGTCCCCGACCCGCGGGGCAAAAAAAACCCAGTGCAAAGTCGCAAAAACCTGCCCCGCCCTGCAATACCCGACCCGCCGTGCAATACCCGACCTGCCCCGCCCCATTTTGATATATTTTATATTAAAAATTTTAAAGATATAAAAAAATATCAAATAAATATTTTAAATCTATAAACATATTGTTTCACCGAAAATCCGCCGGTCCGCGAAGAGGCGCGACCGAGAGAATATGTCGATTACTTTAGAATAATTTTGTGTTACAGGGTGTGTTTTGTATCAAGGAATGCGAGTTCACTCTCCTAGGCTTCCTCTGATTTGATCTCCGTGTGAATTGTCGAAGTTTCGGCTTCTGGCGAGAACGTCGGAGTTTGAGTTATGGGAACGAGTGTGCACGATCTGGTGTGGCTTTGGTCTGGTCGGACGGAAGTATTTGTGTTCCGTGTGTTTTCGACTTGTGACGTTGCCGGCGAACGTGTAGAGCTGCTCCTCGGTTGAACTGTTGAACGACGAACTGCGAAGTTGCTGAACTTCTACGGTTTGAGAGAGCTTCGTGCGTCGAAGTTTCTTCTGAAAGGGATTTTCATACCTCCGTTTGAGAGAAAAGAACTTCATGCGTGAAGTATTTTCTCTCTAGAATGCTCTCAAACTTGATTTTTCTCCACCTAATTTCTCCCCACCCCCTTGTGATTGAGAATTCTTTGGCTATTTGTAGCGTGTCCTATGAAGTTGTTGTAATTTCTTCCTTGGAAAGGGGATCGCGATCCCCTTTCGCTACCTCCTTTGAGATGGGAGGAAGATCAAGAATTTCTCCTCCTCGATCCCACAAATGAGGATCGTGCTCCTCTTTCCTTGGTTTTTATCGCTGATGGCCAGACATGATCGTTGGTTGCTGAGTTGTGTAGCAACATGACAAGGCATGCTGACCAAGGCTGACGCGGCGGCTTCCGGCTGACGGGGGCGCCGACTGTGTTGATGACGCGACGACATGACTGGACTTCGCGATGGGCTGCAGCGATGAACTTCGAAGATCGACAGGGCCTACCCACGATCGTTCTTTGATGGATCGATGGGTTGATGGACTCATCGAATTTGGGTCGTGCACATTTTGGTGCATACAGATTACCCTTTTCGAGACTTGTTCGCTCGGGAGGAACGAACAAGTTTCAATGTGAAGATGAATGAACACGACGCTTTTACACACCTTTTTTTTTTTTTTTTTTTTGTTGATCCTCTTACTCTTTTAGGATCGTTTATCTTTTGTGTATGCGATATGTTTTTCTCGTCCTCTTGCTTTTTTAGGACAATGTATATTTTCTCAGACACCTTGTGCGTATTTTTTTTTTTTTTTTTTTGGCTCTCTTCTTTGTTTTTAGAGCTGTTTGCTTTTTTTCGATTTTTTTTTTTTTTTACATGCATTACGTGGAGTATGTACGGTATAGAGAGATGATGGATACCTGAGCAGAGATGTCGCCCAGGTTTGAGCAACAACGGCGAATTGGGGTTGAGCTGCTGGCTACGGTTTGCTTTGAGTGTTGCCGAAAGTTGTTTCGAAACCTCGGAGAAGGCCGACGCGATAGATTTTGCGAACTTCTACAAGTCTCGACGACTTTGGCTGTCGCGGCGGGGAAGAGGTGTCACTCGGCGACTCTGTGTGCGTCGCACTAGTGAGAGGTGTAGTTTCGGTAGCTTGGTCGCCGGACCAAAGGGAAAACTCGAATCTGAATAAGACCCGGGAGGTCGAATTTGAAATTGACTGATGTATCGGTGAGTTGCAGTTCCTTCTGCGAACTGTATTGACGCACCGGGAAGAGGATTTTGAAAGGAGGTGTGTGTAGTGGGACCCCTCTTGGCTGAATCCTCCCAAAAAATTGGGATATCTCTGTCGACGGTTTGGCTTTTGCGAGTTTGAAAGATAGTCTGCGCTCTGGGTGCTGCCCTCTGTCTGCGAATTGGCCTTCTGCAGTTACGACCCGGGAGACTGTCTGCAACTTCTCTCTGTTTTGCGATCCTTGTCAGGTCCCAGCTTACATCAAAAGTTTTCCATGAGCGAATTCAAAGGTATTGTAAAGAAATTTCTCTCCGGCGACCTCGGGTTGAATTCCAGTGAGCAGGGGTCGACCCTCTCTTTTCTTTCTTCTTCTCTTCTTCCCTCTTTCTTCTTCTTTTTCTCTCCTCTCATTTTCGACCTCTCCCTCGGTCTCTTTTTTTCTCTCTCTCTTTCCACGATTTTCTCCCTTTTTTTTTTTTTTTTTTTTTTTTGAATATCCTCTCTCAGTTCTTCTTCTCATTTACCTCCTCTCGAACGGCTTTCTTGCACATTAAGTGTTTGTCGGTTTGTCAAAGTGACATACTAACAATTGTAATCGAGATTTGGCTCGGCAATGAGAACAAAAAAAAAAGTGTTGTGTCGCTTTTTGGTTTGATCGCCATGTGCTGAATTCTGCTTTGAGTGTGCCCTACCGGGTTGTCGGGTGTTGCATTTCCCTGTTGTCGCATCCGGCTTGGTGGCCTGGTGCTACTTTGTCGCGATTCGCCTCGGTTGCGGGTGCTGATTTTCGTTTTAGCTTTGGCGGCTCGGTCGCCGGGAGATAAAACTTCGCTTTTACGATCGCCGGGGTGCCAAAATTTTGATTCGGTTGAGCCCGGCTTGGTTGCCGAGGCTGAATCCTCAGCGCTAAGCGCCTCAGCTTGGACACCGAGTGCGAAGTTGCTTGTTTGGTCGCGCCAACCCGCCAGGAGTTGGTCGCCGGTCGCGAGTTGTTTTGAGGTCGTGGCCGACAAAGAGCGCCGGTGTGAGTATGTGCCGACCTCCTATTTTTTTCTTCTTGACTTCTTTTTTGTCGCGACTCTTTTTTTTTTTTTTTTTTGTGGCGACGACTTCTTTTTGTCGCGGCTTTTCTTTTTGACGGCTTCTTTTTGTCGCACCTTTTTTTTTCTTTTGAAGAGGAGTTACATACGACTTAGTCTTCTTTGCGTCCGGCTCGATCGCCCGGTCATGCCGGAGTTTCTGGCCTTGACACCGAATAGATCGCCCGGGTGTTGCATCGATAGTTCCTTCATTCGCGTTTGGCTTGGTCGCCCGACCCGCAGTTTTATTATGCGTCCGGCTATGCCGGCGGTCCGTGGCTTCTTTCCTGCATTCGGTTTGGTCACCGAAAGTGCATTGCTCTGTTTTGGTCGCATCATCCGCCTCGGTTGTTGGGAGGCTGAATTTCTGTCTTTGGCGCCCAGCTTTGGTCGCCGGGGTGTTGTTGTCGCGAACTTGCTTTGGCCGCCCGGGTGCAAAATTTCTTTGAGTGATCGCAGAGGTTTGGTCGTCGACAACTTCTTTTCTTTTGACCGCTTCTTTTTTGTCGCTTGCATTTTTTTTTTTGTTCTTTTTTGCGACAACTCCTTTTTGTCGCTTGCTTCTTTTTGTTCAGCGGCCCCGTTTCTTTTTTAATCGCATCTTTTTTTTTTTAAAGAGAGGTTGTGTACCTGGTTCTGTTGGCTGCGTCCGGCTTCGGTCGCCGACAGCGAGTTTGCGATCTGACATCCGGCTTGGTCATTGGTAGTTGCCTCGTATTTTTTTTTTTCTTAGCGCCCGTTTTGTTCTTGGTATGCGGACTTTGAACTGCTTTCTTTCGGCTCGGTTGCGGGGCGAAATTTTGTTGTTTCGATCGCGGCCGGCTTCGTGGCTAGTTGCGAAGCTTTGAATTGTGCTCGGCTCGGTTGTCGGGCGCAAATTTTGTTTTGATCGCGGCCGACTGTTTGGCTGGTCGCCGGTACGAAGCCTTTGGGACTGTGCTCGTCGTATTAGAAGGTGTGTCAAAGTATCTCTTCTTAGCAACGTTTCCGTTCACTTCGCTCCAATTCACCCGGTGAGATCTACCTTGAGTGTAAACGCAGAGTTTCTTGCTTTCCAGTCACACCTCGTGACCCAGTCATTGGGCGACAGATCCGAGGTCCCTGTTCGTCGTCGAAGCTGTGGTGAGTGAAAGGAATCGATGGGTAATCGCCTCTGGTTCTGTGTTCTGAAGCAGTCTAGATGACCTTGTTGAAACCTCTGTGTCCCCGTGAAGAATGTTTTGGTCTTCGTTTTAGAAAATTTGGGAGACCTGGCCGTCGAGGAGAACATACCATCTGTACGCGACCCACGAGGGCCCCGAAGTATTAAGGAGACACTGAATCGAACCCAAGAATGATATCGGCCGAATTCCCTTTGGAAATAGGCAAAATGGCGGAAACAACAGTGGCTCCCCAGTAGATAATCTTCTCCGAGAAATCCCCCTTATGGATCTCTTATAGCTTAACGTGCTTTCTGGTCGCAGAAGAAACATCGAATAGAGCAAATGCAGAGAGGTAGAGGACGAGGAGAAGTTGTGCCTTCGCCATTGTTGACTCCGGAGTTACCGAGGACGGAGGCCTTCGCGACTCCCGCTGGGGTGATCGGCTGAGCCTTGTAGAAGTGCTTAGCGGCGGAGTAGCAGAGGTCGGCGTGGTCGGCCTTCTTGCCCACAACCGCAAGGTTCGAGAAGAGCGCCGAGGCGCCGGAGCAGAGGATGGCCGCGACCACCCTGGCCAGTGGGAGTTTCAAGGCGGCTGTCGATAGTGCCATCTTCTTCTAATTTCGTCAAACCTAGGGCCGCTGCTGCTGCTGGAAGGGGAAAGAGAGAGGGATCGAGGAGGATGGCCTGTCAATTTCTTTCTCCTTTTTTTTCTTCGGGGGCAAAAATAGAAGGCGGGAAGTCGCGATTTTTTTTTTTTTCATCGCGGCTTTCGGTCGTCTTCTTCGGTGACGACGCCGGCTTCTGGTCATCTTCTTCGACGACGACGCGTTCTAATCTGAGGGGCGCTTTGAATTGTGCTCGGCTTGATCGTCGGGCACTGGTTTTGATTGCGGCCAGCAGTTTGGTTGGTCGCGGAGCTTCGAAGGGTGCTCGACTCGATCGTCGAGCACCTGTTTTGGTCGCGGCCAGCAGTTTGGCTGGTCGCGGAGCTTCGAAGGGTGCTCGGCTCGGTCGCCGGGAACCTGTTTTGGTCGTGGCCAGCAGTTTGGCTGGTCGCGGAGCTTCGAAGAGTGCTTGGCTTGGTCGCCGAGCACCTGTTTTGGTCGCGGCCAGCAGTTTGTCTGGTCGCAGAGCTTCGAAGGGTGCTCGGCTCGGTCGTCGGGCACCTATTTTGGTCGCGGCCAGCAGTTTGTCTGGTCGCGGAGGAAGAGGTCATGCCCCCAGTTGTGCATCCTTCTCTCGGAACACAATGCGCGGTGGGCAGGAGACGACGAGTGCCTCTTCTGACTTTACCGGTTGCGGGGAGGATTGTGCATCTTCTTCCTCCTTTCAGTAGGGTGGAGTTAACCCGACCTTCGGCAAGTCATGCTTTTTCATGAGCAACCTCTCGACTTTGGCTTGGAGTTCCTCTAGTTTGTCGAGGACTCGAATTAAGGCTTGTCTTGACCGAATGGCCAAGTCGAGGTCGTCTTCTATCTCGTTGAGTAGCGAGATTTGCTTCAATGACGTCTCGAGGTCATCGCATTCGACGACCGGTCGTTTGCCTTTGTCTTTGGCTGCTGCTGGTTCGGGAGGAGCTATCGAACAGGTTGCCACCTTTTCTGGAGGTGCGAAAAACTCCTTTGGGAAGAACTCCGCCAAAGTGACGGGTCTCCTCTTCTTCTTGTTTGCCTCCTGGACGTTGGTCCTGGGAGTTTTCTTTTGGCGCTTCGCGGCTTTTTTGTTTGGCCGCTTCGCCTTGGTTCTGGTATTTGCCAGTGCCGGTTCGATTTCTCGAATAGGCTTCTTTCTCCGGGTGACCAGGATCCACCCCTCTGCGTCGGCTGCAGCTTCTTTGCGGGGTGCCGGTTTTGGTGCGACCTTAGCCGGTGGTCGTCTGTTGTTGTGTAGTTGGTTGGAGGGACCGGATTTTGGACGATACTCCTTCTTTGCGACATATTGTTTGTTTGCCCAAGCTCGCTGGTTTGACTCGGCTTGAATGGAGATGAAATATGAGGAGGCCGTGTTTTTGGCTCCTTCAATTTCAATGCGGCCTTGAGCCGCGAGCTCCATGATCCGATCCTTCAAATCAAAGCACTTCTCGGTCGGATGCCCGACCAAGCAATGGTACTTGCAGAAGTTTGGATCTTTGCTCCTAGACAAGTCGCCGGGTCTTTTGACTTCTGGCAATTTGAGTAGATGGTTATCGAGGAGTTGGTCGAGCATGATAGGAACGTCTGCATCGGCAAAGGGATATGTCTTTGCTTGTCGTTCCTCCTGAGATAACTTTCGGTGGGTTCCGGTCAGTTGTCGTGGGAGGTAGGTTGCCTTGACCTTACTTCCGACCTTAATAGGCTCGAAAGTATTTGTCGTGAAGGAGGATTTTGTTTTCTCCTTCGTTTCTTTTGGCGCGGTCACGACTGCCTCTCCTTTCTCGCGAGGATCGGCAAACGACGTAACTTCTTCCCCTCGCTCCTCCATGAGGTTCTCCATGTTGTGAGCCTCTGTCGCGAGCTCTTGAAAGTCAGTTGGCCTCCGACTTCGAATGTAGCGCAAGAGCTCCCATTGCATCCCTCGCGAGCACATTTCGATTTCGGCTTCGAGAGACAAGTTTGAGCTTTCTTTGCAGTTGAGGCTCAGGTTCCTCCACCGGTTGATGTAGTCGACGACCTTTTCGCCTTTCTTTTGCTTCAGATTGGCGATCTCGACTAGAGTGACGGTGCGCCGAGTGCTATAGAATCGGCTGAGGAATTCTCGCTCCAATTGTTCCCAGCTATCGATTGATTCTTGTGGCAATTCGATATACCAATCAAAGGCGTTGCCTTTCAAGGATCGGCCGAATTGCTTGACCAACAGGTCGCCGTCTGTGCCGGCGTTGTTGCAGGTCTCGATGAAATGAGCGACGTGCTGCTTTGGGTGGCCGTTGCCATCGAATTGCTGGAACTTCGGCGGATGATAGCCGAACGGCATTGGGATGTTTTGTATCCTTTGCGTGTACGGCTTTCGATAGGCCACCGACTTGCTTTCGCCGGAGCTGTTTCGCATGGCACGGTTGATGAGTTCAGTCACCGCATCTAAGGTGAGGGCAGCCGGCTCTGCTTCAGTTCGACCTCTGTGGATGACCGTCGGTACGATGGGCTGCATCTCGTCGTCAGAGGCAGGATCCTCTCGCGATGGTTTGGCGGAGCCACTAGTAGTCGCCCGGTTTCGGTCGACCTCTTGCGAAACGCCGGTGCTGTTCGCGGCCGCGCCCATTTCGAGCCGCTCCATCATCCTTGTGATCTGGAGATCGCGAGCTGCGAGTTGCGCGTCTTTGATGCGCAATTGTTCGCTCTGTTCTTTAAATGCAGCTTGCATTTCGGCAAGCTGCTCTTCGATTGTTTTGGCCGACGTCGTCATTGCAGCCATTTTGACGGTCGGCGTCGACGGAGCTGTTCCGGACGCAGAGCGAAGTGGAGAATATTTTTCCGGTGACCGCATTGGGGAGACGGTCGTCGGTGTTCTCGGGTGTGGAGAAGTTGTGGGCGACTGGCTTGCGGAGGCAGCCCCCGATGAGATGCGGCTATGCGGAATGGGTGGTGAGCCGGCTGCTGCAGTGAGCGCGGCTAAGAGATCGTGAGACATGGTCACAATTGGAGATTTGTCTTCGACCGTCGCTCTCTATACGGAGGAGGCCGATGGCGAATTCATTCTGGCCGCGGAGGAGGAGTTTGTGCCCCCCTGTTGTTCATACCGCTGCACCAAAACAGAGACGACTGAGCTCCTTTGCGATGGTGGCGACTGGGTTGGACTGACCACCGGACTGTGCGCCGGTGGTGTGGTGTCGACGGGCAGGTAGGTCGGCCTATTTGCTGTCGGGATCATTCTGACCGGTGCGACGACCGTTTTGGTAGAGGCCGCAGTAGCCTGTGGTTGGTAGACTGCACTCGGACGGCACACATCTAGAATTAAAGGCGCCTCTCTAGTGGAAAAACTCCTGGTCAAGGCCCTTGTAATTGGGCGAATGGCCGGTGGTGGAGAGGTAGGAGCGCGGAGGTCGGCAGATGGTCCGCAAGCTCCTGCGGTTGAGCTTGCGGTCGCGGCGGGGCGCGGCTGAGCAGAGCTCGAGGAGGCAATTTGCTTGCCCCCGTTGTTGTTGTTGTTGTTGTTGCCGTTGTTGGCATTGCTGGCCATGGCTGAGGTTGGGGATTTTTTTTTTTGGTTGGATGGAGAAGGAGATGAGAGGTAGGAAATGTCCCACCGGGCGTGCCAAATCTGTTTCACCGAAAATCCGCTGGTCCGCGAAGAGGCACGACCGAGAGAATATGTCGATTACTTTAGAATAATTTTGTGTTACAGGGTGTGTTTTGTATCAAGGAATGCGAGTTCACTCTCCTAGGCTTCCTCTGATTCGATCTCCGTGTGAATTGTCAAAGTTTCGGCTTCTGGCGAGAACGTCGGAGTTTGAGTTCTGGGAACGAGTGTGCACGATCTGGTATGGCTTTGGTCGGTTGGACGGAAGTATTTGTGTTCCGTGTGTTTCGACTTGTGACGTTGCCGGCGAACGTGTAGAGCTGCTCCGGTTGAACTGTTGAACGACGAATTGCGAGTTGCTGAACTTCTCTGGTTTGAGAGAGCTTCTGTGCGTCGAAGTTTCTTCTCGGTGAAGGGATTTTTAGACCTCCGTTTCGAGAGAGAAAGAACTTCTGTGCGTGAAGTATTTTCTCGACTAGAATGCTCTCAAACTTGATTTTTTCTCCACCTGATTTCTCCCCACCCCCTTGTGATTGAGAATTCTTTGGCTATTTGTAGCCTGTCCTGTGAAGTTGTTGTAATTTCTTCCTTGGAAAGGGGATCGCGATCCCCTTTCTGCTGCCTCCTTTGAGATGGGAGGAAGACTGAAGAATTTCTCCTCCTCGATCCCACAAATGAGGATCGTGCTCCTCTTTCCTTGGTTTTTATCGCTGATGGCCAGACATGATCGTTGGTTGCTGAGTTGTGTAGCAACGTGACGAGGCATGCTGACTAAGGCTGACGCTTCTTCCTGCCGACGGGGGCGCCGACTGTGCTGATGACGCGACGACACGACTGGACTTCGCGATGGGCTGCAGCGATGAACTTCGAAGATCGACAGGGCCTACCCACGATCGTTCTTTGATGGATCGATGGGTTGATGGACTCATCGAATTTGGGCCGTGCACATTTTGGTGCATACACATATAAATACTTAACTTAAATATTTTATTAAATATAAAATTTATTAATATATTTTTTTATTATATATTTACCTTTAAATATTTTATTTTTTTTATAAAATTAAACAGGTCAGGTTTTGGGGCGAAACCCGTCCCCGCCCCGAACTCGTGACGGGTTTTGTTCTAAAATACCAAACCAGCCCCACGGGGAAAATATACAAACCCGAACCCGCTTTAAGCCGGTTGGGTCAAAGCCCATATCCTCTAAATTACAAATCAATTAATGCTGAGCTAAAATAGAGTCATGGAACAGTGACAAAAATGCCCATCATATTTATTCATATTCCATAACCTTCTATTATGCTTTCCCCTTTTGGCATAACATATTAGACAAGTATAATTTAAGTCCATGATATATTTTTCCATTGGGTATAACATACTAGCCAAGTATAATTCCATGTAGTTGAGGGATGTTTAGTATATGATGGCATTGACCTAACATGTTAGTTTGTCGGATGTAACATAGAACATACTAGCCAAGTATAATTTCGTGTGGTTGAAGGATGTTTAGAGCATTATGAACCTTGGCTAATATGTTAGTTTGAACTATGTAACGTACTATTGTGTTTACGCATAACATACTTTCCATTAGGCATAACATACTAGGTAAGTTACAATTTCACATTGATGAGGAACATTTTTGTCACTGTATCCATGACTCTATAGTTAAACAACTATATCGGATATTTTGGCATTAATAGATCGACGAGTCATAATCTTCCCTTTATTTTACCTCATTATTCTATTATGTTTTATTCAGCTACTTAAAAAGATAAAATATTTCATGTCATAAAAGTTATTCATTTCTCAATTCTCAGATTTACAATTTACAAAGAGGCAATTATGAATCAGGCCTAATGAATATTGGTAAATATTTATTTATCTAACCCTAGACATACCTGTTAAATTATATTTTCCAATTTTCAATCTTTTTTATAATTAAATTAACCAATGTTGTAGAATATGATTTCTTAAAGAAAGTATTTTCTTGAAAGATAACCTATAGTGTTATTAGCTTCTCTAGAAATTATTTTTATATTTTTCTATATAACCTTTGTCTTTTGTGTATTATATATAATTACTTCTATCTTATTATTTAAAGGTGTATATATATAGATAAAAATAAACCTCCAACTCTCTATTCAAGATAAGTTGAAGTTTCACTCTACCCGTATCTTTTTTTATCCCAAGTTCTTTAAACAAAATAATAACTAGGTATATAAAAATATATATATCAAGCTCTCGTGCTATGTTAGGTTATGGAAGTTAAAACAAGGAAAGAGACTTTTCCCTGGGTATAGCTAGTGCGAGATAAATTGGGAAGAACATGCAGAAGATCCTAGACCAGAAACGTAACTACAACTTGTTAGCTGTTGGGAGAAAGATGATCCCCCTTTTCCCTCTCTTAAAAAACCTAACCAGATTCATACTGGGCAAGGGGGATTCAATAGAATTTTGGAAAGATAAATGGTTGGGGATATGCTCGGATCTTTCTGCAGAGGCCCGCTCCAAAAGTATTAGCATAACTAAAGCCTTTGAACATTGTCACAAATTCATAATAATCACATGGGTTGGACAAGACTAGTGGGCAGAAGACTTAAATGAAGCAGCAATCAAGCTGCACAATTTAGATAATAATATTCAAGGCAAATCGTTGGATGCCCAATTCTCAGATGATCTTGTGTGGATGGAAGAATCTAATGGTCTTTTTTAGGTCAAGTCAACCTATAGGAGGCTCTGCTCCCAATCACCCCCCATCTAGCAACATTAGCTTAGAAACTTTTGCGCTGGGCCCTCAAAAAGTTCTTCTCCATGTCTGGCTCGCCCTACAGAGAAAGCTCCTCACTAGGGATAATCTTGTTCGCAAAAGTGTGCCTATTGGTTCACAATTATGTCCTCTCTGCTCAGCCAAGATCAGTTAATTAATCATATATTGAGACAATATTCCTACACTCAATATTCCTACACTTGGCATATTTGGTCCCACGTCTTCAATCTCTTTTGGTTATCCATGGTGATGCCATAATCTTATGCTAGAAAGTAAAATTATTGTAAGCTTCGCTGGTGTATGAGTACTTACACCCGATGATTGGTATAATTACACACTATAAGTTATGTTGGAGAAACATAATGACACAGAGGCTCGTTATTGTAGTTTAGAATCAACCGTTTCTACTCTGCAGGGCAATCGGCCCAGGGTGAATAATCCACTAAAGAAAGTTTATAGTAACTTACACGCTACACCTTCGATCAAAGTTCTCATCCTCAACAAAATTTGAACGATATAAACTTTCTTTAAACTTTCTATTGCAGTACACCAACAAAAGTCCTTCAACACCCCTCACACTAAGTCACCCCCTCAGTGTGTTCCCATCAAACAAGGGATCTTCTCCATGTAGTCTTCTTAGGATGAGAACGACATTATGATAGTCAATAACTTCTTGAACATAAGCCTGAAGACTTCTTAATAAGCTCAACAAGCTTGCTCACATAAGAATAGACTATATGCATCTCCTCAACAAGCTCCCCCTTAACCTCACGCTCTGTAATTTTTCCTTACGCTCAGTTTTCTTTTTTTGTATGTAGCTCTATATATAGACACGAAGTCCTTCTTTTGCTCAAATAACCCTTCTCATATTAGGACTTATGAAGTTGTTTCCTAGTTGAACTTTGTCTTACCCTTTGTTTCTTCATACGACTCTTCTTCTTTCCTTTGTCTTTCCTTTGTGAGGGTTTCATGTTTCGTTTGTACTTCCTCCATGCCGTTTATCGATTTTCACTCTTTTAGACTAGCCCTATCCACTGTAGGGAACTCTCTTATACCAAATTATCATTCCTGATTTTATCTTTAATGCCTTTATCTTTCTTATCTTGACTCTTTATGTGCTAAGTTGTAGTCTCGTATTATAAAACTATAGTAGCCCTTTGTGTTGCCCTTTAGAAGTCATGTCACATAAGGAAACTACCTTTTGTAGTTATTGCTGATTTGTAGTCTTGTCAAATCAAGACTCTTTGAAGGAGTCTTGTCTCATTCCATCTTTGGGTAACTCTCCTTAAATAGGCATCTAGCTAGTTAACAATAAGTAACTCAGATTTTTACTTCGAAACAAATATTCTTTTCACCCGATGCCTCCCAAATAGGAACCTTGAGATTTTCATATTGATTTTTGCTTCTAACTATCGTCTCGATCATGATAACTTCCCTCTCTTGGTTTCTTAGATCTAGGTGGTGTCATTACACTAGATGGTCCTGCTCCTGTTGGTGTACTTCCTAGTGTAATTACAAGCTCTTCTATGTTTGTGAACATAAACAAAACATCTTTGTTTTGGTTGGCACCCCCCTTTTCTTTCCTCCACGAGTTGGATTCCCCTTTAAATAAGGGAATGCCAATTAATTTCCACAATTAAGGAGCTAGTTGACTTCTCTTAAATCTCCTGGTCAAGCCTGCTCTGCGACTTTTCTTCTTCTTCTTGACTGCCTCTCCGCTTGTGTAGCCTACCTGCGTGGACCCTTTGCTCTCCATTGCTGCACTCTGCCTCTCTTCACATTATACTTTTTCAAATTTTACTTCTCTGATCGAGCGGTGAGACTATCGGTGTGCGCAATTGCTGGTGTGAGAGGCTACTTCTCCAGAAATTTGACTAACTATTAGAATTTCAGGTACTGTAAAAAAAAATTTTTTTTTCTTCTTCTCGGAGGCTTTCGTCGAGCCAGAATGGTGGTTGTTTTGAGAGTGCCGGGCTGATACCACTCTCTTTTTTCTTTCTTTCTTCCCCCATTTCCTTCTTCTTTTTCTCTCTCACACATTTTCGATTTCTCGCTCAGTGTCTGTTTCTCTATATTTTTTTTTCTTTGAGTTCTCTCTCTCAATTTTTTCTCTTTAATTTTATCTCTCTGTTTCTCTCTGTTTCTCTCTGTTTCTCCCTCTTTCTCTCTAATTTTCTCTCATTTTTTTTCTCTCTTCGACCTCTGGGAGTCTGTCAGTCTGTCGAAGTGACAGGCTGGCTTCTTGCACAATCCAGCTTGGTCGCTAGGTTGCTTGACTTGGTGTCATAGGTTCGGCTCGGTCGCTGAACCTAGTATTTTTTTTTGTGTCGTGCCCGGCTCGGTTGCCAGGCGCAGGGATTTTGGCGTCGCGTCCAGCTCAATCGTTGGGCACAAAGAATTTTGTGTTGCATCTGGCTCGGTCGCCGGGTGCGGAGAATCATGTGTTGCGTCCAGCTCGGTCGCCGGGCACGGAGAAATTTGTGTTGCATCCGGCTCAGTCGTCGATCGCAGAGAGCATTTGTGTCGCGTCTGGTACGGTCACCAGGCGTGCGCATAGAATGTGTCGTGTCCGGCTCGGTTGCTAGGTGCGGAGAACTTTTGTGTAGTGTCTGGCTTGGTAGTCGGGCGTGCACAAAGAATGTGTCGCATCCGACTCAATTGCTAGGCGCGGGGAATTTTGTGTTGTGTCCGGCTCAGTCATCGGGCGCGGAGGATTTGCGTCTTTTCCATAGCTCGCCGATATGGCAGTGCTGCGAAGAATTCAGACCTCTTGGTTGTAGTTGGTTGGCAGTTGCGACCTTTGCAAAACGCCGGTGCCCATTCTACAGCTCGCCGGTGGACGGTGTTGCGGCATATTCGGGCGCATGTGCAACTGCGTGAAAACATTTTTTTTTTTTTTTTTTGAGTTCGGTTTGATGGCCAAACTGCCGAGAATCAGTATGCTTCTCATTAGTTTCCCTCTCTCTTTTTTTAGTTTCTCCATTCCTTTTTCTTCCAGCGAATGCTCTTTTTTGTTGCTTGCTTTTCTTCAAAAAAATTGATTTGTTTTGCACGAGCTTTCTATTCTTTTGGTCGCTGGACACACACATATATTTTTTTACTTAGATTTTATTTTATTTTTTTATTTGAGAAAGGAGTAGTTTGCATACCTGTTTTTGGCTGACGTGTCTATCATTATGTCGCAGATGGCCTCTCCGACTTTTGCTTTCTTGGGCTTGGAAGCCTCCAATACCACCGCCGTTATCGATGGTATTGCACAACGATTTCTGCGGATTCACAACCCGAATTCGTCGAGCAATTCCATCTTGTGTCCCAGTGGGGATTCGGCATTGGTTGGCTGCACTAGTGCTTGAGCTATGCCAAAGAGTCAACACGAATTATGGAGTCGACCTGTGATGGAAGACGACAAATTGCGCTATCTTTCGAGCACGGATGAGTCGATACCTGCCCCCTGCGAGGTTGCTGGTAGTATTTTGCTGAGTCCTCTGCACAACTTGGCGGAGTTCACCGCCCCGACACTGTCAATTGGCAGTACATCATACGGTACACGGGACTGTTCGCCCAACTCAGCTTTCTCCATCCTCCAGCACGTGCCCTTCTTCTTTGAGTGGGCTAGTACGATTCTCCATCTCTGCTAGGAGTGGCTGGCTAAAGTCGGCCTTTTGTCCGTGGTGCGGGCATCATGTTTCACTATTACTGCGCCAACCACGTCGTACACGCCTTCTTGGAGCTATGGTGTTCGGCGATGAACACAGTCTTCACATGGCAAGGGGAGATGTTTATTTCCCTCTGGGACTTGCACCATCTCGGCGTTACCCATGTCAAGGTCATTCTACGACGAGGTGACTCCGATTGTTCATGATTTCACCGTGGTCAGAGCCTTGTCGTTGCCTGACAGCGTGCCATATTTACTCCTTGCCTTTAACCAACTTCATTGTCGTTGGGGAGTGAAAGAAGGGCCGCTGTTATTTTTCTGAGAGTGGGCAGCCTTTTGGGTTCTCACAGTCGAGATCGCACTGCAACTCAAAATCAGGTTTTCGTTGAACTCGGTGTGCCGGAGGACCTTGCTCATGAAGTGTACTTAGCGGCATTTCTCACACTGTGGATTTGCCGTTGTGTGATGCCTGCGCCGGGACGCGCCATTCGTCCAGAAGTTTTCAAAGTTGCTTGCTTCATGGCGAGCGAAGTCCGCGTTGGTCTGGCTGGTCCCGCTCTAACGAATTTATAACAAGGGTTGGGCTCGTTTTCGCCGAGCCGCATTGCTGGGTCATATTTTTATGTGTGGCTGGTTTGCTACTTTGACACCCATGGCGCCGACATGAACAAAGGCGACATTCCACCCATGATGGCGTAATTGAACCCGACTCTAACCCGTTCTTTTAACCCGATGGAGGCTCGCGCATTGTTCTGGTGCGATGGGCTCAGAGTTTGGTACTTTGCTGAGTGCCTTCCTCTCGCCACACTCTACGCCGCTGGTCATGTGGCTTCCTTGATCAAATACGAATATTTTCTTTGTATTCGATCGAGCAACCTAACTTACCAACGGTTCAAATATTTGGCGTGGAGGCCTACAACCCTCACCGATTTGCACATCAGTTCGGCTTTTGCCAGAATTTTCCCGGCGTGCTCATCTCTGACCAGCACAACGGCAGTTCACTTAGTGCATTTATGGAGCTTTGGCTTGTTAGCGTCGCTCGTTGTTGTGGCCGCATTGAGGTGCCGATTTTCCGAGGTGCAGGGGTCGACCCAAGGGTTACTCTGGCCTTCAGAACTCGTGGCTCCAGTAGGTGGTCCCCCTTTTCGAGGTAAGCTCTTATTTGCACCCCTTTTTCTATTTAAGAGTCACTTTCTCTTCTCTTGAATCATAGACCTACCCTCTTTTTTTTTTTTTTTTTTTTTTTTTTAGCTTGTGTGTCGTAGCCTTACTCGCTCGGTTGCACCTGCTGCAACTGTTCGTCCTACCCAGTCTGCCTTGTTACGAGAACAAGTGAGGAGGAAGAGGATGAGGATCGAGTGAACCATCGTTGCCGGCGTAGACAACCATCACCCAGCGACGCGACCAAGTGCAAGGCGAAGGCGAATGTAGTGCCGCGGCTGAAGGTAGTTGCAGACAACCTATTTGTGTCGGATGGTGCAGACAAGAGCAAGGGGCCAGGCAAAGCATATGTGCAGCCTCCTTCTTTTGTTGACTAGGAGTTCTGGCCATTTGTGCTTTCGGTGTCAGCGGCCAAGCCTCCTGTTGTTAGGAAAAGGAAACATGCGGCTCCAAAGACGAAAGCTCAGCAGACGATTTATGCACCTCTAATTTTCAAGAAGTGTCACCAAAGTGGTGATTTGGTACCATATGACAAGTTGTCGGCTGTACCATTGGCCACGGTTCAACTGCAGCTGCTGCCAGACCTTCTGTTCCAGTCTCGACGGAGTCGACTCCACTTCTTCTTCTTTAGGGTCCATCGCAGGATTTGCCGCAAGAGTCAGCGGGTGTTTCCAGCGAACAGCCAGTCGACCAGCCTAGCTTAGCTTTGGAGGAGCCGGTCGATCTCTCTAGTTTAGAGCTTCCTCGTCAGCTGGGCCTTGACAGGGAGGATCGCGTGACTTTAGAAGACCTCGCGCACATGGAGTTCGATCATGATGATCTCCCGGTGTCCACCACAGGTGTCAATGAGATTGCACCTCCAGGAGACAACCCAGTGATTGTTGTCAATGAAGTATCAGTTCAGCCCCTCGCAAGGGCTTCACCATCGACTTCTAGTGTCGGGCCAACTCACAACGTTGGTGCGATCGTGCCGATTCCCTTCGGCGTCGAGCTCTCTCCTTTGGTAGTTCCAGCTAACTGTCTCGAAGATGCAGTCACGCAGATGATCCTGGCGCCTATAGCTGAGGCCCCAGTGGTTCACCCTAGCAGTGAGCATTCCTTTACTTCGATGCCTGACGCGGTGAGTTACGACTTTCATTTTTGTAATCTCCCCTTTTATTTTTGTTCCACCCTTTCTTTCTCTCTCTCTCTTTTTTTTAACGAGCCATGCCCCCGATTTTGCAGAGGTCTTCTTCCCGGCCTTTGGCAAGGTTAAAACTGAGGCTGCAGCCTGATTTGTGACTGCTCGGCGTGATCGCTTCACTGCAAAACTTGACCAAGATTTGGTCAATCGCAAGGACGCCGAAGAGGAGCAGAAGAAGCTTTACCAACAGTTGGTGAGTGTTTTGGCTCGATTACACTTTCTGGATCTTAAGGTCACAGACACCAAGAAGCAGCTCGACGCTGATGATGAAGTGGCTGACCTCGATCGGCAGCTAGCGCAAGTTCGTGTGCGCCCCGTTCTGAGTAAGGAGGAGGTGTAGGAGTTGTCTCCATGCACACTGATGTAGCTCGGCTGAAGGAGAAGATTGTCGGTTTCGAGCTTCCCCGATTTTGACCATGTATATTTTTTTATTCGACAGTTTCGGCCAGCTTCGCCAATTTCCTTTTTTTTTTTTGCCGTAGTCCTCAAGCATAGAAACGTTTGAGAAACTTACAGTTTATGACTGGTAATTCTGCACCATATTTCGTCACAAGCTTATACACACCATTTGTGTACGCTTATTGAACGACATAGGGGCCTTCCCACTTCGGCGCAAAGTTTTTGCCTGTTTTGCTTGTGAAGAGCATCGACCGTCATACTGCGAGCACCAAATCGTCCTTATGGAATGACCGCAAACGTACTTTTTTGTTGAACGCTCATGTCATTTCCAACTAGTAGCACTCGAGCCTTTGTTCATCAAGCGACTCTAGTTTTGCAAGTCGCAGTTGGGTGCACTCTTCCTCTGTAAGGCCTTCTCTTATGGCAACACGGAGTGAAGGGAGCTAAATCTCGAGTGGCAAGACTGCTTCGGTGCCGTACACCAGGGAATTAAAGTTGACTGTGTCGGCGTTCTGAACGTAGTTTTGTATGCCCAAAGAGCTTCGCCGAGCTTCTCATCCCATTTGTGTTTGTGGTTGTCGACTATCTTCTTAAGGATTTTGTAGAGCGTTTTGTTGAACGCCTCTGCGAGTCCGTTAGACGTTGGGTTGTTGGCCGAGGACATCTTTTGTTGTATACAGAACTTTTCGTAGAATCAATCCATGACTCAATTTTGGAAGGGTGTCCTGTTGTCCATCACGATGTACCGAGGAATGCCATACTGATAAATAATTTGTGTCCGGATGAAGTCGACTACGGTGACGACCTTGACTTCTCAAAATGTTGCAGCTTCTGCCCATTTGAAAAAGTAATAAGTTGCAGCGAGAATGTATTGCCCATCAGAGTTGGACTTGGGGGTGATTGGACCAATTATGTCCATTCCTCATGCTTTGAACGGACAAGATGCGACTGCTGGGTGGAGCACCTCCGGTGGCTAGTGGTTGTAGTCAGCTTGGAGCTGATAGGCCTTGCAAGCTTGCGCTAGCTCGATGGTGTCCTAGAGCATAGACGGCCAGTAGTATCCAAGTCGTTTAACTTGATTGTGTAGCTTTGGACCAGCTTGATGCGAGCCACAGATACCCGTATGGGTCTCCTTTAGCACTTGTCGTACTTTTTCTTTGGACAAGCATCAGAGGAGTAATCCCTCATACGACCTCTTGTATAGTACGTCATTAACAAAGACATACCTTGGAGTTGTCTGACGGATGTGGGCATGTTCCCTCATATTTGCCGGGAGCGTGCCATGTCAGAGAAAATTTGAAATTTGTTTGCACCAATCTCTTGCTTCATTTTCATGGATTGAGATGGGGAGTGACTCCTCATTTTCTTCCATCTCTTCTTCCGCTTCCTCTTCGATTGGCAGAGGGACCAGAGGGACTACCCATCTTTCGCAGATGGGTACTTGACTTGGCCAGTTGTTGAGTTGTGCTAGGCTAGCTACGATTCCATCTAGATCATCAGCTGGTCCGTTCCTAGTGCGCAGTATGTAGTGGAGCGAAACTTGCGGAATTTTGGCCAAGAGGTCACTGGCGTGCTTCCAGAACGGCACAAGTTCAATTTTCTTGACCTCAAACTCCCCCATGATCTATTTAATCACGAGCGCAGAGTCACCATAGACTTCGAGTTGCAGTATCTCCATTTCGATCACCATGCCGAGGCTGAGAAGGAGTGCTTAATATTCTGTCACATTGTTCGAGCAGTTTTGTGTAAGCACGAACGAAAATGGCAGTAACTTTTCTTTCGGCGAGACAAAGAGGACTCTGCGCCGTGCCATTTCTCCTAGCGGCCTCGTTGAAGTATATTTTCCAAGGTGGAAGTATTTCGACAAGGAAAATATCTTCGTTGGGAAATTCCTCTGTCAGCTCCCATTCTATGGGTACAGAGTGATCGGCTAGAAAGTTCGCCAAGGCCTAGCCTTTGATGGCCCTCTGCGGTATGAAATTTATTTCGAACTCAGAGAGGAGAAGTGCCCATTTTGCCAATCGGCCAGAGAGGATTGGTCATGACATGATGTATTTAAGCAGGTCGGCATGAGAGATCAAGTTCGTTGAGTGCGCCAAGAGATAATGTCAAACTTTTGAATTGCAAAGATGAGCGCCAAACAGGTCTTCTCGATAGGCGAGTAGTTAACTTTTGCGCCCACCAAGGTTTGGCTCAAGTAATATAGCGACCGCTCTTTGTTGTTCTCATTGCTTTGAGCCAGCAAGGCCCCCACTGAGTTCTCCTGGGTGGCGATGTAGAGCAGCAACAGCTTACCGACGATTGATGTGATGAGCACTGGCAGTTTTGTGAGGTATGCCTTTATGCTATTAAAAGCATTTCGGCATGTGTCGTCCCACTCAAAAGGCGTTCTTCTTCATTAACCGGTTGAATGGTTGACATTGTCTGGCCAAGTTCGAGATGAAGCGCCGAATATAGGCCAGATGGCCTTGGAAACTTTCGAGTTCAGAGATATTTCTCGGCACTGACATCTTTTGAATCACATCGATCTTGGTTTGGTCGATGTCATTGTATGATGAACCAGAGGAATTTGCTAGAGGTAACACCAAATGCGTATTTCATTGGATTCATCTTGAGTTGGAACTATCTGAGCCGCTCGAACACAACTCTGAGGTCGAGGAGATGGTCGGCTCGCTCCTTTGTTTTGACCACCAGATTGTCGACGTAGCACTCAATGCACTTATGAAGGAAGTCGTCGAAGATATGTTGCATGACTCTCTGGTATGTTACGTTGGCGTTTTTGAGACCGAAAGGCATGACTTTGTAGAAAAATATGCTTTTGGGCGTGCGAAACGCCATAAGCTCTTCGTCCTTCGGGTCCATGCAAATATGATTATAGCCTAATGATTCGTCCATGAAGGAGAGGACCTCATGCCCCGTCGTCGCATCTACCATAAGTTCGGTAATTGACAGCGGGAAGTTATCTTTTGGGCAGGCCTTGTTCAGGTCGGAAAAATTGACACAAACCCGAATTTGGCTGCTCTTCTTCTTGACCGGCACGATGTTGGCAATCCAGGAAGGATATTTGACCTCACGGATGAAGTTGGCCGCAATGAGTTTGTCGACTTCTTTCTCAATCTCTGGGATGAGCTTGGGTCAGAAACGCCTTTGGGTCTCCTTAACTAGCCAGACTAAGGGGTGAACTGCGAGCTTGTGTACGACAACTTTGGGATCAAGGCCTGACATCTCTGTGTAGTTCCAGGAAAAAAAGTCATGTTATTCCTGGAGCAGAGAGATGTATTCGGCCTCCTCTTCCTCGGCTAACGAAGCACTGAGGAAGGTCGACCTCGGGTCTTCTTCGGTGCCCAGGTTGATCTTCTTTAATTCGTCCACCATAGCTTCTCCTCCCTCTTCGAACGTGGCTGGAGCATCATTCAGGATGAGCTCATTGTCGCCTTGTTCGTCGTCGTCGGTAACTAAGATATGGTGCATGACCACAACTTCATCGCTGCACGCGCAAGCTTTGGCAATGGTGGATTTTGTGTATATGACCACCGGAGTTCTATTTTTCTTTGGCAAGTTTTGGTCGACCTACACTTGATGGACATCGGCCGACCTCCCAGTTATTCGAATGAGCTTCTCTTTTTGGTAGCTGAGGTCGTGCCATCTTGGTGGAATGCAGCCACCCTTGCTCCTCAGCTTCTCTTGCGCCGGAGTGAGGATTGGGACAACTACGAGTGTCTTCTCGTGCAATTGTTGTTTTGGGAAATTGCCCCCTACTTTGGCTAGCAACCGATAGGCATTTAGATCAAAGCCCTCAGTCATTCGGGTAGTGGGCGGTCGTTCTAGGCTAGGGTACTTCTTGACGAGACTTCGATCTTCAAGTTTAGTCAATGAGAGAGTAACTCCTTCTTTCAGCGGAATCGGTTTGACACTGCGACAAACGACAAGAGGAGCTTCCCCTTTCTTTCGTTGTGATTGTGGAACATACCGTAGCACGTCTCTTGGTGGCTGTTCGCCGGTGGTGTCACTGCAGTCACTTGGCGGCTATGCTCCGGTGGTTTAGGCTGCGTAGCTTTCAGCAGCACATTGTGTGTTGGACCTTGTTTGGGAAGAAGCGCGATATTAGTACTTTGGGCCTAGCTCGGCCAAGACGACGCTTTGACTTTAAGACGTGTCGTCAGGTAGAACTTGGCGTCAGCGAATGAAGCTCCGGCTTCGATGAATGGACTCTCGTTGGCATACACCGTCTTCTGCTCGCCATCTTTCCGGTACTTAAAGCATTGGTGGAGTGTCGATGGTACAACACCATTCGCATGGAGCCTTGCTCGACCCAGGAGCAAGTTGTATGTCGTTCTAGAGTCGATAACCTGAAGGGTAGTGTCATCGACCTTCTCCCTGATTTGGAGCTCGAGCCGGATCATTCCGATTGTGCGTTGGCCTTCCAGATTGAACCCCTGTATGAGCAGCGAACTTGCAGATAGGTCACCGGCAGAAATGCCAACCTTCTCAATCGTTCGGATCGGTAGGATTTTGACTGCAAAATCGTGATCGATGAGGATGCGGTTGACCAAGTGATCCTTAATGTAGCCTGACAAGTACAACGGTCGATTATGAGTCTTTGCCCCTAGTTGAGCATCTACTATTAGGGACTCCTCTGGCTGCGATATATGTTGCAACGAGGAGGCCTCTTCTTCTTTCTTAAATGGAAGCGTAAGACCGACCTTTGGCAGGTCGTTCTTTCTCATGAGCAATTGCTCCAATTTGGCTTGGAGCTTTTCCGGTTCATCAAGGATCTTGATCAGAGCTTGCTGAGATCGAATGGGAATGTCCAAGTCGTCCTGGAGCTCGTTCAAGGGAGAAATTTGTTTCAAGGACGTCTCGAGGTCGCCACACTCGACCACTAGTGTTTTGCCCTTGTCTTCTCGGCTGGTTTTCTCAGGAGGGGATGTCGAGGAGCATGTGGCTACCATCGCTGGGAGTAGCGTGAGGAAGTCTTTGGGGAAGAACTCTGCCAATATGATGGGTCTTCTTTTTCTTTTGTTTACTCCTTGGATAGTTACTCTTGGAGTTTTGTCGCGGTGCTTCACGACTCTTTTCTTTGACTGCTTCGCCTTGTTTGTGATGGTCTTTGACTGTTTAGTCTCTTGAATCGGCTTCGTCTGTCAAGTGACCAGAATTCACTCCTCCGCGTCTTCTTTAGCGGCTTCTCGCGGTGCAGACGCTGGAGCAATTTTCGATGGTTATTTGTTGTGTCGGTTGGACTTGGGATGGTACTCCCTCCTCGCGCCTCAAGGCTTGTTGGATCTGGATTTGAGGTAAGACCCGACCTTGACAGATATAGAGTTAACTGAAGCAGTGTTCTCCATTCCATCGAGTATGATGCGGCCTTGCATTGTGAGCTCCAAAATTTTGTCCTTTAGGACAAAGCACTTGTCGGTTGAATGTTCGAGAAAGGGATAGTACTTACAGAAGTTTGGCACCTTCGATTTCGTCAGGTCGCCTGGTCTTTTGACTTCTGGCAAGCGGAGCAAGTTGGCTCCGAGCAATTGCTCGAGCATGACGGGTACATCGGCATCTGCGAAGGGGTAGGTCTTCGACTACCTCTCCTTCAACGTCTGCCTCCGAAAGTCGGTCGATTTCTTACCCTTTAAGAAGTAGAGAAGGCCTCACAACATGTTGCGAATGCACATGTCGATCTCTGCTTCAAGCGACAAATTTGAGCTTTCTTTGCAGTTGAGGGTGAGATTTGATGCGTCGAAATTGACGCCAGCAAGTGTACCAGATCCTTCAAATAATATAGAACAAGTGAGTCCAAATATCATCCCAAGAGACCAATTTGGATGAAAAAAAATTTAGAATTCTTTGTTAAGTTTCGAGACACAAATGATGAGGATTTGTAAAAGAATCTAAAAATTTACAAAAAGGAATAACTTGAATGAGATCAAGAGAAAAGACATTAGCAAATCTAGTCTCTTAGCAAGTTGTAATACATATCAAGAATTTAGAAAACCAAAATGGATTTGGCAAGCTTATAATTATGTCAACCTTATTTCAGGAAATGACCCTTCAAACTAATTAAAGAACACTTTTCGGAAAATTTATCAAATCAATTTGAATAAGTTTAAGCTAAACAAAAGTCCTTCTTTCTCAGAAAAAGACTTCAGCTATATAATCGTATTTTTGCCTCCTATTCGGAAAAGCTCCAATTCGATTAACCATTCAGAAGAAAGGTAAATTTAGTAAGAGTTAGTATCACTCTTCTTAACTTCTCTATTCGAATATTACTAAGAAGAGTAAGCCAATTGCATCAACTTATCTTTCAATCTAAATAAAATCCAAATTAATTACAAAACTTGAATTGTACATCAAAGTAAGTTAAGACAAATAGATTCCAAATAATAAACTTTGCTTCATGCTTCAAAACAGAGAACAATACTGAAAGAATGAAATGAAGATGATCTTGAACAGAGAAAATCGAAATTAAAATAGAAAACAAGAACAAATCTGGTTTTCTTGAACTCCAAGGGTTGATCCTCTAGGAAACAACTTCTTCCTTCCTTTAGTTTCTGAAATGCTTTGCTTCTCTTCTCCTTGATGTCTTATTGCATGGAATTAAGCTCCTTTATATAGGTTTTGAGTCCAACTTTGCTTCTATTCAGATCCATAAATTTCTCTTCTTCCTCCAAAATTGGATCGATTAGTTTTCTTCTCAAAAAGCTCTCAAAACCCAATCAAATCTCCTTCTAAGTTGCCTTGGTCATAGTTGAAAGTGTCTTGTTGACTTCCCTTGGAATTTAAATAAGGAAAATTCGGATTTTTATTGAACCATAATGCCAAATGTCCTTTTATGTTGAAAACCTGCATAAAAAGTTAATAAAGATTTGCTTAGAACTAACAAACATGAATTTAATATAAATAGATGTAAAACTAACCTAACATGACTAATTATAACACATAATAGTCCTAAACTCATAAGTAATATTATACCCTATCAACTACCCCAAACTTAGAGTTTTGCTTGTCCTCAAGCAAACAACAAAGATTACTACAACGACTTAGAAATTTAATTCAGGTATCAAGGAATAGAAAAATTCAGTGATCTATCTTCCAACACATCAATAAAGAACGAATAAATCAAAAACCTTTTTCACCCCATGGTCAAGCCACCAAGAATAGCACAACTAGACTACCTCTTGCCAACAAACCCCATACCAGTGCATTCAATAGTCTAATCTTAAAGTCCATATGCCACGACCTCGATCCACTCTACACTATCATGAAGGAAATCAAAAATTTTGATCAATAGGTCTTCCTAGTCTTTAATGGGGCATGTGAAATGGTGTAGGTTAAATAATGAATGGATTTTCCTAGACTAATTCTCCTCCTCATTTCCTTGTTATCTTTCCTTGAGCCATGAATTTTCCTTTAAAACTTTATTAGTACTTCTTCACACTACCAAACTTCTTAGTAACCTTTTTTTTTTTTTTTTTTTTTCTAGCTAAATGGAGAATTCAGCTTATCTTGCCTTTTGACACGAGTCCCTATGCTTACTGAGGCACGAGCCCCAGTTACTCAACAAGATGGCCTTCATCTAACTCAACTTATTTTCCTCTATTTTTCCTTTTTTTTTCTCTCTCTCTTCAAACTTCAAACAATCAAGCTTCTTGTCTCCTTTATACAGATTTTATTCAATCTGCCTTCTTTTTTTTTCCCATCTTGTTCTCCTCACAAAATCAGCATGCTCAATTCATATATCAATTCAATAATTCGGAGGAGGTCAGCAAGAAACAAGGCATTCCAAAGTAAGGCCGGGGTTTCATGAATTTCATAGAATAAGAAAAAAAGGTGGGGTTCTTGTAGGTCCAAAGGGGTTTCTAAAGGAGATGCATCTTGTGCATTAATATAGGTGGCTTCAAAGGCTCAATCTCATTTAAAAACAAGTGCCTAAATCACTTCAAATATTTTTGAAAACCTTTCTCAGATTCGCCTCAAGCTTCACTTGGTATGGTTCTGGATTAAAAGGTAAACAAGCTGAAATGCACTCAACTTGACAAATCGCAAACCAAAGATAGTCATTCTCATGGTCTTCAAAGTATCTTAAACAGGGGTTTATAAGGCTTAAGATGAAATCTCCTCTTATCAATCAGTATTTTTAGATAACCATTGAATCTCTAAATCTCTTGTGAAAATCCCAATAAACTCTAGACGTGTATTCAGAAGTGTACTTATAGAATTTCCTGTAAACTTAAAACATGAGCTCAAGAGTGTACTTACACCCGAGGACTGGTGTAATGATACTTAACGTTATACTCATAAACAAAAGACACAACAACAAGTTGTTATCGCAGTTCAGAACCAATCGTTCCTAATCTGCAGGGCATTCGGCCGAGAGTATCAAAATCCACTAGAAAGAGTATTACAGTAATAAGTTCTCCTCCCCTCAAGGACTCGAATAGCAGCCTCTTCCTAGTCTAGCTTCCTGTCAACTCACTTCTACAGAAGCTCTTCGATACCCACACACTAAGTCTCCCCCTTAGTGTGATCCCTATCACCAAGAAATTTCTTCACGCAGGCTTCTCAGGATGAGAACACCATTATAATGGTCAATCGCTTCTTGAAAAGCTTGTAGACCTCTTAATTAGCTTCAACAACCTCATAAAACCATCAGGATGTGAACATATGAATCTCCTCCACCTTACTCCCCCTCAAACTCATCCCACCTGGATACTTGTCAATCTCTGCGCAAAAACCCTAGCCCAGCACGTATTGTGCTATTAATACCATTAGGGTTTAACCATGTCTAAATCTGTCTTTAAACACATTACATCCTGTATTACTTACTTTCCTATCTCAACTAGGAAACTCAATCACCCTTATCTTCAATGATATCACATGCTGATTTTTTTCCTATAGAATTTAGGAAACTCAATAACCCACGATTAGGAAACTCCAAATATCCACACTTCATGGTGTATATCCTTGACGTGGTCAAAAATAGGTTTTGTCACAAAGCAGCCAATAAAACTCCTATGCACCAACATTCTCCCCCTTTGGCCCTTTTTTTTTTCCAAAACTTTCTGATAACCCTGACCAGCACACATCACAAACACTATTCTACATTCACTCTGAAATCAGCTATATCACAAAACTTTCTGATGAACCTGATCCGTACACATCATAAACATTGTTTCACTTCCACTCTGAAATCAGTTATATCTAATCTGAGTTCCATGATACTTCATGCATACAAATCTTTGAGTGCACAGATTCACATGGAAACACGCAAACATACCAACCAACATCCACATATCAATCATCAATTCACACCACATTAACCCACAACTTGTTTTGTCATAAATAGCCAACTGAACATCCATGCGCTAAAATTCTCCCCCTTTGGCTCTTTTTTACAAAAATCCTTGATAGCACAGATACACCCTCATTTGAATTCAGCTACACACTATATACTTGTTCTGAGTTCTCGACATGTATACTTTTTCTGAAACGAACATTCAATATCTCATGTAAGCACATTCACATAAATGAATAGAAAAAGACCTGAAATCATATCATTCTCCTTAATAGTGTAAAACCACACATCAAACCATGCATCCTATTGTCAGTCAATTGTATCCATTAGTCACCCCCTTTTTAGTCATAAGCTGTTTACACAGATTCACAAACAATTTGAAAGCCTCTGACTTCTCTCTAAGAAACTCAACCCATGTAAATCTGGTGAAGTCGTCAACACAGACCATAACATACTTCTTTCCAGCTATACTCTCAGTCTGGACTGGCCCCATTAAATCAATGTGTAACAACTGTAGTGGTTGTAGTGGTAATGATTTTCAGTGCAGGGTGAGGAGTTCGATGTTGTTTGCCTTCCATGCAACCTTTACACACAGTCTCAACGGTTCTTGTTAGAGTAGGCAACCCTCTGACAGCTACATACTTTATCAGTTTCTAGAAACCTTTGGAGTGTATATGTCCTAGTCGCTTATGCCATAGTTGAACCGTGTTCTATTTAGTGTACTGACACTGATGCGACAGTATTAGCTTATAGCAGTTATCACCTGTTCTTGTTCCTTCCAGTACAGAGATGTTTTCCTCATCCACTACCTGACAACCATCCTTAGTAAACTTCACATACATGTTATGGTCACACAATTGACTGATACTTATCAAGTTTGGTTTCAGCCCATCAACCAATAACACATTTTTAGCTTTGGAAGTCTGTGAACATTCAAATCACCTTTTCCAACTACAGATCCTTTTGCCCCATCTCCAAAGGTAACTTGTCCACCATTCTCCTTTTGTAGATTTGTAAGTAACTCAGTACTTCCTGTCATATGTCTAGAGCAGTCACTATCAAATACCATATTCCATCAATATTTGTTTTTCTGGCAGTATGAGCAGCAAACACACTAATATCTTTCTTTACCCAGACTAACTTTTGATCACTAGACTTAACTCCTTTAAAGTTTTCATTCCTTCTCTGAAGTTTTTGTAACTTGTAGCAGTAAGGTCTAATATGACCATAGACCCCACAGAAATGGCATGTAGGAATGAATTTTTTGACCTGTTTATGACGAGGCTGGGTATATACTGATTGCATAGATGAACTGGCCCCACTATATCCTAGTCCATGCTTACTACCCCTTCGTTTCTCTTGAGTCAATATATCATCTAGTTGCTGCTTTCCTTTGTCAAATTTCACCCAAATCTCCTTTGCCTTCCTTAGTTCTTCTTCCAGTTTCAGAATTCTTTCCTCTTTCTTATTCACTTTCTGTTTTAGCATGTGGTTCTCTTCACCTAAGACACAAGTCTGTTCTCTCAACAGACCTTCTTTCCTTTCTGTTTCTCTGACTTCTTCATATTTTTTATCAAGTTTTTGCTTCAGCACAACTTTCTCTCTTTCTAGGACAACAACTTGCTCTCTTAGAACCTTAGTACCCTCAAGAACCCCATCCCACTGCTTGATGATGTTCTCTACTGTACCAATATCATCCTCATCATCTGTTTCATCATCCGAGACTATTGAGAGGCCTTGTATTTTTCTTTGCACTGGTAGTTCACTATTCACTAGAGTAGCAGCAGTGAATGCAACATAATTACATTCTTCATCTTCCGAAGTACTACTGTCATCACTCCATGCAGCCACAAACAACTTTTTCTTTTTCAGGTAGGTAGGACATTCTGATTGGATGTGTCCTCGGCCTCCACATTCATAGCACGTTATGTTTTTGCTCTTGTTTGCTGAATCAAAACCTCCACCACTTGGTTTTCCTTCTCCTGAGGAATAATTCTTCTTCTTGCTCTTTCTTATAAACCTGTTAAATCCTTTTGCCAGGAAAGACACTTTTGCATCTAACTCTGTTAGAGTAATGGTGGGAATATCAGATTCCTGTGTTGATTGAGTCACTTCATTACTAGCAAAAATCTGAAGTGCTACACTTTCTCTCTTATTTTCTCTTACTGAATCACATGACTCTTCATTCATCTCGAAAGTTTTCAAAGTTCCAATCAGTTCATCCAAGGTCATATCGTTTAAAGACCTATTTTTCTCTATAACAATTCTTTTCATCTTAAATTTAGAAGATAGTGAACGAAGTACCTTTTTGACCAATCGGTCTTGAGGTATCCTGTCTCCCAGGTTGGCGGATTAATTTGCGATGTCTCTGATCTTACCTTCAAATTCCAAAATCGTCTCAACATCTCTCATCCTCTCTCATCCTCATGACCTCAAACTGAGTCATAAGCATTTGTAATTTTACTGCACGTACACTTTTAGTTCCTTCATAATGAACCTCCAGTATCTTCCATGCCTCTTTAGCCGTAGTGCATGTAGATACTCTCTTGAACTTTTCTTCATCGATTCCTCCAAAAATTGCATTCAACGCTTTGGAGTTGCAGTTTGATAATCTGTCCTCCACATCGTTCCATTCTGAACTAGGCTTTAAAATTCTCTTTTTATTAGCACCTTCTCCAATTTCAACTGTTGGAAGTTCCCATCCATCTTCAACAAATCACCAGGCTCTTTCATCCGGAGCCTTGATATAAATTTTTATTTTTGCCTTCCAGTAGGCATAGTTTGTTCCATCAAGTAGCGATGGTCTTGTGTTTGAAGCTCCTTCCTTATGATATGCTGCCATCTTCCTTCACGTCTAGTTTATAAAATCGTTTATCTCCAAACTAATTTGGAGCCCGCTCTAATACCGCTTGAAAATCCCAATAAACTCTAGACGTGTAATCAGAAGTGTACTTACAGAATTTCCTGTAAACTTAAAACGTGAGCGCAAGAGTGTACTTACACCCGAGGACTGGTGTAATGACACTTAACGTTATACTCATAAACAAAAGACACAACAACAAGTTGTTATCGCAGTTCAGAACCCATCATTCCTAATCAGCAGGGCATTCGGCTCAGGGTATCAAAATCCACTAGAAAGAGTATTACAGTAATTCAACAACACAACTTACAGTAATATGTTTTCCTCCCCTCAAGGACTCGAATAGCAGCCTCATCCTAGTCTGGCTTCCTGTCAACTCACTTCTACAGAAGCTCTTCGATACCCACACACTAAGTCTCCCCCTTAGTGTGATCCCTATCACCAAGGAATTTCTTCACGCAGGCTTCTCAGGATGAGAACACCATTACAATGGTCAATCGCTTCTTGATAAGCTTGTAGACCTCTTAATTAGCTTCAACAACCTCATAAAACCATCAGGATGTGAACATATGAATCTCCTCCACCTTACTCCCCCTCAAACTCATCCCTCCTGGATTCTTGTCAATCTCTGCATAAAAACCCTAGCCCAGCACGTATTGTGCTATTAATACCATTAGGGTTTAACCATGTCTAAATCTATCTTTAGACACATTACATCATGTATTACTTACTTTCCTATCTCAACTAGGAAACTCAATCACCCTTATCCTCAGTGATATCACATGCTGATTTCTTTCCTATAGAATTTAGGAAACTCAATAATCCACGATTAGGAAACTCCAAATATCCACGCTTCATGGTGTATATCCTTGACGTGGTCAAAAATAGGTTTTGTCACAAAGCAGCCAATAAAACTCCTATGCACCAACATTCTCCCCCTTTGGCTCTTTTTTTTTTCCAAAACTTTCTGATAACCCTGACCAGTACACATCACAAACACTATTCCACTTTCACTCTGAAATCAGCTATATCACAAAACTTTCTGATGAACCTAATCCGTACACATCATAAACATTGTTTCACATCCAGTCTGAAATCAGTTATATCTAATCTGAGTTCCATGATACTTCAAACATACAAATCTTTGAGGGCACAGATTCACATGGAAACACACAAACATACCAACCAACATCCACATATCAATCATCAATCCACACCACATTAACCCACAACTTATTTTGTCATAAATAGCCAACTGAACATCCATGCGCTAACACCTTGTACTGAATCAAAATCCAAGCATTGCTTATTTAATCAATTAACCATGAAAGTTATCATGCATACAAGTATTTATGCCAAGAATCACATCCCACCCCAAACATTAAGAAACACATTGTCCTCAATGGAACATAATTTAAAGATAGGAAAAGAAAAACTCCCTAATTCACTTGTATTCCCGTCGAATATGATGAACTTGCAAAGCTGGTGTGCATGACACTAAAACATATGGTTAAAGAGCAAAGTGACTTGTAATTTGTTGACTACTTCTGAACATTTGTAAAATTAACCAATTGCCAAAAAAAAATTGATGGGAGGAAGGAATGAAATTAAATGATTGCATGAATAAAAAGATCATGCCATGTTCAATAAAAAATAAAAATAGGAAACAACTTTATTTTAAAATTTATTATGGACCCATATCCTAAGCTACATCTTTCCTCAATCAACAAACCTGATACTACTTGTTTCAGGGTTAAATCTCCAATCTTGATACGGCTTAAGTCGATATCCATTGACTTTGAACTTTTCTCCACTATGCAAGTGTTGGTTTTCAAATGTGCCAAACTCTGTTTTAGAAACTATCTCATATGGACCTTGCCACCTTGATTTGAGTTTTCCAGGAAATAATCTTAGACGACTATTGTGGAGGAGCACTTTTTGTCCAGGTTCAAAATTTTTCAGAGTAATGCTACGATCTTGCCATTCTTTGGTTTTCTTCTTGTAGATGGGTGGCGTTTTGATAAGCCCTCTGCCTAAACTCCTCAAGTTCATTTACCTGCAATATATAAGCCTTGCCAGCATTTGTTAGATCAAAATTTAAAAATTTAGTAGCCCAATATACTTTATGCTCAAGTTCTACCGGTAAGTGACAGGCTTTGCCAAAAACCAACCTAAATGGTGACATTCCAATAGGTATTTTAAATGTTGTCCTATATGCCCATAAGCATCATCCAACTTTTTTGCCCAATCTTTTCTAGAAGTACCAACAGTTTTTTCTAGAATTCTTTTCACCACTCTATTAGAGACTTGCACTTGGCCACTTGTTTGTGCATGATAAGGAGTAGCTATCTTGTGCCTTACCCCATATTTTTTTAACAAAGTTGTGAATTGATGGTTGCAAAAGTGTTTCCCACCATCACTTATAATAGCTCCAGGAGTCCCATACCTTGTAAAGATATGTTTTCTTAGGAATTGAAGGACAACTTTGGCATCGTTTGTTCTTGTGGGAATGGCCTCTACCCATTTAGACACATAGTCTATGGCCCCTAATATGTATTCATTCCCATATGAAGAAGGGAATGGACCCATGAAGTCAATACACCAGATGTCAAAAACTTCACAAACAAGTATATTAGTTAGGGGCATCTAATCTCTCTTGGAGATGTTACCAGCACGTTGACATTTATCACAAGTGGAGACATAGTGCCTCGCATCTTGAAATAAGGTAGGCAAAAAAAACCGGATTTAAGGACCTTGGCTGCTGTCCTATTTGCACTGAAATGTCCCCCTGCCTCTCTATCATGGCAATGGCTCAAGATGGCAGCAAATTCAGAATCCGGCACACTTCTTCTTATCACTTGGTCAAGACAGAGCTTGTAAACGAAAGGATCTTCCCAGAAGTAGTATTTGTCATCAACAAGGAACTTCTTCTTTTGCTGGTAAGACAAGTCATTACGGATCCATCCGCCTGCAAGAAATTTAGCTAAGTCAGCAAACCAAGGAAGTAGGGAGGTACTACAATCAATAACACAAATGTTTTCTTCAAGATAGAGGTCAGAAATTTCTCTTTGTGCAATGGACTGATGTTCTAGTCTTGACAAGTGGTCCGCCATTAAATTTTCAGTTCCCTTTTTATCTCTAATCTCTATGTCAAATTCCTGAAGTAGTAGAACCCATCGAATGAGCCTCGGCTTGGAGTCTTTTTTTGCAAAAAGATGCCTCAAGGATGCATGATCAGTGAAGACTATGACCTTTGATCCTATCAAGTATGATCTGAACTTTTCGAACGCAAAGACGACGGCTAACAATTCCTTCTCTGTAGTAGTGTAATTTAGTTGTGGTCCAGTGAGAGTGTGGATTGCATAGTAGATGACTCTAAAGGTTTTATCTCTCCTCTGCCCAAGGACTGCCCCACCGCATAGTCGCTTGCATCACACATTATTTCAAAAGGTGATTTCCAATCTGGTCCCACTACCACCGGTGCTGTCACTAGCTTGTCCTTTAAAATATTGAAGGCTTGCATACATGCATTATCAAAATTAAATTTAGTATCCTTCATTAGTAAATTAGACTGTGGTTTCGCAATGGTGGAAAAATTCTTTATGAAACGTCGATAAAACCCTGCATGTCCCAAGAAGCTACGGATTGCTCGGATTGAAGTTGGTGGTGGTAACTTCTCAATGACCTCCACTTTATCTCTATCAACCTCCAATCCATGTTCATAAATTTTATGACCGAGAACTATTCCTTCTCTTACCATAAAATGACATATCTCCCAATTCAGCACAAGATTGGTGTCTTCACATCTTTGTAAGACTAAAGAAAGATTTTTTAAACTCTTTTCAAATGTTATTCCATAAAGAGTAAAGTCATCCATGAAAATTTCCATAAAATTTTCTATCATATCATGGAATATTGACATCATGCATCGCTGAAACATAGCCGGTGCTTTACATAAACCAAAAAGCATTCGTCTATATGCAAAGGCGCCAAAGGAGCAGGTGAAAGTAGTTTTTTCTTGGTCTTCTGGGGCAATTGGAATTTGAAAATATCCTGAATAATCATAAAGAAAACAATAAAACTTATTTCCTGCCAGTCTTTCTAACATTTGGTCCATGAATGGCAAGGGGAAATGGTCTTTCCTAGTTGCTGAATTGAGTTTTCTATAATCGATGCATAGTCTCCAACCAGTAATTGTTCGAGTGGGAGTAACTCATTGTTTTCATTCTCAATTACCGTAGTTCCTCACTTTTTAGGCACTACTTGTACAGGACTTACCCAAGAGCTATATGAAATTGGATAGATAATACCTGCGTCAAGTAGCTTAATCACCGCCTTCTTCACTACCTCTTGCATTGTTGGGTTCAATCTTCTTTAGGGTTGTACAATTGGTTTGAAAGTATCTTCCATGAGAATCTTATGCATGCACATTGTTGGGCTGATACCTTTGAGATCTGAGATTGACCACCTGATTGCCTTCATGTGTTGCTTGAGAACTTTTACAAGCATGTCTTCTTCACAATCTGTTAAAGAAGGGGAAATAATAACAGGGTTAGAGTCTTTCTAAAAAAAAATATATTTTAAGGAATTGGGAAGAGGCTTGAGTTCTAGTTTAGGTGTTTCATTCGAAGTCCTATCTTCCTTCAACTCAAGCTCTTTCACCATGTTTAATTGAGAGTTGTTCCCTAATTCCTCTGTTTCTTCTACATAGAAAGGTTCTTCATCTTGATTGTAACCTTCCAAGTCATTCTCCATTATGACTTCATGCTGATGGATACCTACACATTCATCAATAATGTCAATTGAATAACACATTTTGTCAATAGCAAGAAGAGGTTTTTTCATATCTTGGTTAATGCCAAAAACTAATTCTTGATCATTCAGCCTAAGTGTCAATTTTCCATTCTTGACAACAATCAAAGCTCTAACCGTGGCCAGAAATGGCCTGCCCAAAATTAAAGGTACTTCCCAATCAATTTTCATATCTAAAACTACAAAATCATAAGGGAAAATAAAGTCCCCAATCTTGATTAAGACGTCCTCTATTATTCCTCTAGGTCTTTTGGTAGACCTATCATCAAATTGTCGGAGCATGTTTGTAGCTTTAAGCTCCCCCAAATTCAATTGCCTGCAAATAGATAAAGGCATTAGATTTATGCTAGCACCTAAATCACACAAAGCCTTACCTACTTTAAAAGCACCAAATTTACAAGGTATAGTAAAACTCCCTGGATCTTTTAATTTAGTTGGCAGCTCATTTCTCAAAATTGCGCTATAATTTTTTGTTAGCCTTATTGTTCCTTGTTCCTCTAGCTTCCTCTTACCCGATAGGATATCCTTAAGAAACTTTGCATATTGAGCCATCTGCATTAAAGCCTCTACAAATGGAATGTTAATTTGAAGTTTCTTAAAGATTTCTAAGAATTTGGAAAATTTAGCAACTAATTTGTCTTTACGAATTCTATCGGGGTAAGGGAGAGTATTTACATCTAGATTGGTATTTGAAGTGTAGGAAATAGATGTACCTTTGTCTCTCCCCTTCTCTGGTTTACTTACCTATGCCTCGACTTTCTCATCTTCAGCCCTTTCATAATCTGAAATTTCACTTTTCTTGTCTGCCTCCTCCTTTGGCTTTTGATCTTTAACTACCTTGCCACTTCTCAAGCTTATTGCTTTGAGTTGTTCCTTTGGGTTCTTCTCTGAAGTAATAGGCAAAGTACCATTTGTCCTTCCAAAAATTGCATTAGCCAATTGACTGATTTGTGCCTCTAGGTTCTTCATAGAAGCCTCATGATTGTTTAATCTTGCTTCAGTAGTGTTGATGAATTTTGTCATCAACTCTTCCATGCTAGGCTTTTTATCTTGAGGTTGGGGCTGGGTTTGGAATCTAGGTGGCTGACTCCCTTGGTTGTTGTTGTTCCAAGCAAAATTTGGATGATTTCTCCACCCGGGGTTATTTGTATTGTTGTATGGATCATTTGGCATGCAAAAATTTGAAACATAGTTAGCTTGATCATGGATAGTATTTACAACAAACATATTTCTATTTTGACACTCATGATTTGGGTGCCCTTCTCCACAAAAGTCACACAAAGAAGCAACCATTGCTGGTTTTTGAATTTGCAAGCTCTCCATTCTTCTTTGTAATGCCTCCACTTGAGATTGTAAGTCTGTTACTTGGTCTACATTGTGGATACCTGCTGCCCTTCTCACTGTTTTTCTTTCTACCGGATATAAATACATGTTTGTCATCATTTCCTCTATTAGATCATATGCTTCCTCTGGTGTTTTTCTATTCATGGTGCCACCAGCTGCTGCATCCATTGTGCTTCTTGCTTGAGTGGTAACTCCATTATAGAATATTTGTACTTGCATCCATAAGGGAAATTGGTGGTGAGGGCATTTTTTTAGCATCTCCTTGAACTCCCAAGCCTCATATAATGTTTCAGTATCTCCCTATATAAAAGAAGAGATTTCGTTACGTATTTTAGCCTTTTTAGCGGGAGGAAAATACTTACCCAAAAATTTCTTTTGCATTTTTTACCAAGATTGGATAGAACTAGATGGTAATGAGGTCAGCCAGCTCTTTGCTCTATCCCTTAAAGTAAAAGGAAAAAGTCTCAACCATATGGCTTCATCCGGTACTCCATTATACTTGAAGGTTGCACACAATTCCAGAAAGTTAGATAAGTGTTGGTGAGGGTCTTCATGACTCAAGCCGCCAAATTGGTAGTTGTTTTGTATCATAATGAGAATTTGGGGCTTAATCTCAAAATTATGAGCTTGAATTGGAGGTCTTACAATAGAGGGTGCTGCTCCATTTAGATTTGGCATGACATAATCTTGCATCATGCGCGCTCGAATAAGATTATTAGCACCGATTTTAATACTATTTCTAGCCGTACCTGAGGTGTTGCCCCTTTGATTGATTTCAATATTTTCTCCAGCCATACCTGAGGTGTTGCCCCTAGGACTAAGCTCATGTTCAGATGCCATTTCAGAATTATTGTTCGATCTCCTCCTTTGCCGAAGTATTCGTTCAGGCTCCGGATCAAACTCGATTAAAACTCCCTTTTGAGCTCTGGTCATACACTAAACAAAACTTCTAAAAGCAAACAAAAAACACAACAAAAACAGAGTTAGTTTACTTATTAAAGTCTCAAATCAATAGAAATATTTCCAAATAATTTTTCAAGTAAAAATTTGGTCCCTGGCAACGGCGCCAAAAACTTGATGGGTCGAAATTGACACTAGTAAGTGTACTAGATCCTTCAAATAATATAGAACATGTGAGTCTAGATATCGTCCCAAGAGACCAATTTGGATGAAAAAAATTTAGAATTCTTTGTTAAGAGTTGAGAAACAAATGATGAGGATTTGTAAAAGAATCTAAAAATTTACAAAAAGGAATAACTTGAATGAGATCAAGAGAAAAGACATTAGGAAATCTAGTCTCTTAGCAAGTTGTAATACAAATCAAGAATTTAGAAAACCAAAATAGATTTGGCAAGCTTATAATTATGTCAACCTTATTTCTAGAAATGACCCTTCAAACTAATTCAAGAACACTTTTTCGGAAAGTTATCAAATCAATTTTAATAAGTTTAAGCTAAACAAAAGTCCTTTCTCAGAAAAAGACTTTTGCCATATAATCGTATTTTTGCCTCCTATTTGGAAAAGCTCTCATTCGATTAACCATTCAGAAGAAAGGTAAATTTAGCAAGAGCTAGTATCACTCTTCTTAACTTCTCTATTCGAATATCACTAAGAAAAGTAAGCCAATTGCATCAACTTATGTTTCAATCTAAATAAAATCCAAAGTAATTAAAAAACTTGAATTGTACATCAAAGTAAGTTAAGACAAATAGATTCCAAACAACAAACTTTGTTTCATGTTTCAAAATAGAGAACAATACTGAAAGAATGAAATGAAGATGATCTTGAATAGAGAAAATCGAAATTAAAATAGAAAACAAGAACAAATCTGGTTTTCTTGAACTGCAAGGGTTGATCCTCTAGGAAACAACTTCTTCCTTCCTTCAGTTTCTGAAATGTTTTGCCTCTCTTCTCCTTGATGTCTTATTGCATGGAATTAAGCTCCTTTATATAGGTTTTGAGTCCAACTTTGCTTCTATCCAGATCCATAAATTTCTCTTCTTTCTCCAAAATTGGATCTATTAGTTTTCTTCTCAAAAATCTCTCAAAACCCAATCAAATCTCCTCGTAAGTTGCCTAGTCATAGTTGAAAGTATCTTATTGACTTCCCTTGGAATTTAAATAAGGAAAAATTGGATTTTTATTGAACCATAATGCTAAATGTCCTTTTATGTTGAAAACCTTCATAAAAAGTTAATAAAGATTAGCTTAGAACTAACAAACATGAATTTAATATAAATAAATGTAAAACTAACCTAACATGACTAATTATAACACATAACAATCCTAAACTCATAAGTAATATTATACCCTATCAAGATTCCTCCACTGGTTGATGTAGTTGATGACTTTTTCACATGTTTTTTGTTGAAGGTTAGCCATTTTGACTAATGTTACGTTGCACCGGGTGCTATAGAACTAGCTTAGAAATTCGCTTTCAAGTTGCTCCCAGCTATCGATTGACTCCTGTGATAGCTCAATGTACCAGTCAAATGCATTTTCCCTTCAATGAATGGCTTAACTGCTTGACTAACAGGTCGTCGTCGGTACCTTGCAGGTTTCAATGAAATGTGCGACATGCTGCTTTGGATGCCCGTCGCCGTTAAATTGCTGGAATTTGGGCGGATCGAATGACATCGGGAGATTTTGGATCCGTTATGTGTATGGCCTCCGGTAGGTGATCGATTTGGTCTCGCCAGAGCTATTTCGCACGGTGCGGTTGATCATCTCAGTTACCGCGACGAGTGTGAGGGAGGTCGACTCCTCCTCGCCCCGTGATCTTCGAATTGTCACCGGGGCTACCTGCTACTCGTTGAAAGCAGCCTCCACTCTACAGGGTTCAGCTGAGGCACTGGTTGTCACCTAGTTCCAGTCGACTTCTTGTGAGAGGTCGTCGTTGTTGGTTGTGAGGGCCTCCAATCGCTCCTTGGAGCGGATCCTCTCGTCTTATTCTTTCAGTGTGGCTTGCATTTCTACAAGCTGTTCTTCAACCATTTTGGTCGAAGTTGCCATAGGACTTTGATGGTGGGAGTTGAAGGAGATGCTCCTGTTGCGACCCGGAGTGGCGACATTTTTACTGGAGACCCTGTTGGAGAGAAGGACATCGGTGTATTTTAGGCCGCGGTGGGCGATCAAGTTGGAGAGCCGACCGCCAAGATGTGTTGGCGAGGGGATGCCTTGATTGGTGACCTGCTTGATAGAGTGGCCACCAGTGTGTTCTGGTGAGAATTTGTTGGTGACTGAACCAGAGGGGAAGCTGTTGGCGCCGGTCGACGTGGTGATTGAGCTGCGGCAGTGAGCACAGCTAAGAGTTCATGAGAGACAGTCACCATTGGCGATTGGCCCCCAGATGTTGTTCTAGGAGGGACCAAGGCTGGTTAGATCCCTCCTCATTGACAAGGATGGAGTTGCATGCTGCTCATAGCGCTGGATCATGGCAGGCACGATGGAGACCCTCGGCGATGGTGGCGACTGGGTCGGACTAGTCACCGGGCTGTGCGCCAGTGATGTGGTGGCAACGGCCAGGTAAGTCGGCTTGTTTGCTGCCGGAATTATCCTAACCAGAGCTGCTACGACTGGTTTTGGTGGAGGCCGCGACAGCCTGTGGTTGGAACACTGCGCTTGGGCACCATGTGTCCCTCATGAAGGGAGCATATCTTGCGGACAAGCTCCTGGCCAACGCCCTTGTTATTGGGCGAGTGACTTTAGGTGGAGAAGTTGGGGAGCAAATGCTAGTCGGAGAGCCAGTGGATGACCCATGAGCTCCGACTACGATTGTTGAGCTTGCCATTTGAGGTGTTGATTTTTTTTTTTTTTTTGAAGTTGACGGAGAAGGAGATGAGAGGCAGGAAATGTCCCACCGGGCATGCTAAATTTGTTTCCTTAAAAAACCTCCAATCCACGAAAAGGCGTGACCGATTGATTAAATCGACAATAATACAGAGAAAATTACAATTTTGTGTTTTGAGAATTGGGAAATTGTGGGCATGCGATCTCCTAGCTTTCCTCTAATTTGATCTCCATCGATAGTTGGCGCGAAGTTACTGCTTCTTGCGGGTTGATGACGAACTTCGAGTTTTCGAAACGAGTGTGCACGAATGGTGATGTCTTTGGTCGGCCGAACGGAAGTGTTTGTGTTCCGTGTTTTCGGCGTGTTGACAATGCCAGTGAACGTGTAGAGCTGCTCTGGTTGAACTGTGTGAAATTCGACGAACGACAAGTCGCTAGAACTTTTGGCTCGAGAGCTTTTGTACTCTTCTGGATAGAAAAATATCTCTTTTGGGCAAATAAGGTTTTTTTTTGGCAAGAAAGGTCATCTTTTTGCAAGAAAGGTTCTCTCTTGAAAGCAAAAGCTCTCTTTTTTGGCTAAAAGGTCTTCCCTTTTTCGATTTGGTTTCTGGCTATTTATAGCCAAGGCTTTGTCGATCGCCTGAAAGAGGATCGACCTCCTTTATCTCTTGCTCCCCAAGGGGAAGGCTGTGGTTTGACTCTCTCCACTGATCCTTAAAAAGGAGATCGATGAAGTGACTTTCCTTTTTTGGTTTATGGCTGTAACTTGTTTGATGCGTAGTGGCAGGCAAGTGCCATGATGATGAAGCGATGATGAGGCTGATATGGGGATGACCTGGCGATGGCCTGACGATGACATGGCAAAATTATGGGCTCGAAGGTGGGCTGTCAGATGTCACCTTCGGAAATTGCTTGATTCGCTCACGACGATCTTATGGCGAACGATTGGTGGGCTGGTGGGCGACTGGACTCACCGTAGATGGGCCAATCACATTTTGGCATCTACAGTAATGTTCAAATATATTCAAATCCAATCTAGCTAGATAAATATTGCAAACTATATGTACTAGAAAAGTCAAAGCCAGTGGTTAAATTGAACCCACTTGAAGAGAAGAACCTTAAGTTCAACTTTGATGGAGCTTCAAAGGGGAACCTTGGGCCGTAGGAATTGGAGGAGTTTTCTGGCGCAACAATGGTGAAGTTGTGTTGGAGTTCCATGGTCCTCTCCCAATCACGGACTCTAATAGATGTGGAAGTCCAAGCTCTCTCTCAAGGAATCAAATTGATGACATAACATAATTTGTGGCCAGTAACTATAGAAGGAGATTCGTTGAATATCATTAAATGGGCTAAAAAGGAAGTTCCACCTCCTTAGAGATTCAGTTTTCAGAACTATTTGGAAGGCAAAGGACAATGTTTCTATTGTTTGGAACCAAGTATTTAAGGTCGCTAATGTTTATGTAAACAATCTTGCAAATCAGGGAGTTTCTAGTTAACTCTTTTGTTGTTAGAAACTCCTAAATTTTGATGTGTTATTATTCTAATATTTAATAATATATTTCTAGTGGTTTTAAAAAAAAGGTAGATGACTGAAACAAAACTTAGGTTCGAGTACCTATAAGGTGCAAATAGGAAAGAGGACCTTGGTCTCGTTTCAGAACCTAGTTCCCCCCCAAATATTGACATGCTCCACCCCTTTCTTGCGTTGATGTCCCCTGAACGGCACGGGGTTGGGGTTAAGAGGCCTGAACAGTTCGGGGAATGTTTCATTTCCCCTTCCAAATGATGGGCCCACATACGACTAAGTGTCACGCACTAGAGGTCGGGCGTGGCTAGGGCTCAGCCTTGAGCGTAGCAAATCTGGACTTTTCATACCCTATAATGACACCCAATTTTTTTTGAAAATAATATTTTTCCTTAAATAATTATGGAACTTTTTTCAATTTCTAACTAAGGCCAGTCCCAAATACTCCAGAATTTTTCTCAACTGTGGAATAATTTTTTTCAAATAATTAGAAATTTGATGTTTTAAAAATTGAACTAGTCATCAAATTGGTGGTATATCCGATTTTGGTTGAACCCGGTTTGACCAATGGTTCAACACTTCAACTAGTGAATATTATATTCTATATTCTATATTGTTTTGCCGGTACGTGAAGAGGCCTGACCGAGTGAATAAATCGATTTAAAATAAAGAAATTTGTGTTACAATTTGTGTTTGAAAGCCAGAGAATGCGAGTACAGTCTTCTATTCTTCCTCAGATTGGATCTCTGTGCAAATTGTTGAAGTTTTGGCTTCTAGTGAGTTGACGTAGAAATCCGAGTTTCATAGCAAGTGTGCACGAATGATATGCTGGTTTCGTCGGTCGGAAGGAATTATTTGTGTTTCGCGTGTATTGACTTATTGACATTTCTAGTGAACATGTAGAACTGCTCCAGTTGAACTGGTGAATTTCGACGAACTGCGAGTTGCTTGAACTCCTTCGGCTCGAGAGAGCTTCTGTACATGAGATTACTTCTCGACAAAAGAATTTTGAACCCTTTCGACAGAGCACTTCTGGCTATTTGTAGCCGGCTCTGTCCAATTGTTGAGAGTTGATCCTTGGAATGGGGATCGTGATCCCCTTTCCGTTGCTTTTGTTGAGATGGGAGGAGGACTTGGGCGGTCCTCCTTTTCCTTTGTTGATCCCATCGAATGAGGATCAGTGGTAATTTTCTAGTTTCTTCTGTTGGCAACCAGACTTGGTCAATTGAGAGTGCAGCAGGAGCAAGAATGAGCGCAGTGCTTTGTGCTCCTTTTTCTTAGGTTTAGAGTTCTGGGCTTTGCCATAAGCATGGGAATGGGGAAAATCAATCTCTAAAAGACGAGATTAAAAAACTGACGATAGATAGGGGTCAGGTTTAGCATCTATGCCCCCTACCCTCCAAATAGTATTTTATCGGATTCAATAATGCCTCAACTGGATAAATGAACTTATTTCGAGGGCTACAAAGATCAGAGGCTCGACAGTTGCTAAAGCCTGAAAAGTTCCGACTTTGGCGCCCTATACCTATTAAAGTCTTCTGTTGAAGTGGCATGCAGTATGACTGGCAGTTGCGACAAATTGTTGCTGATTGGGATGATGACGAGATCGATGACACAGCGAGACGAATGAACCCAGTGATGGGCTGTGAGTGATGACTTTGAAACTCGGTGGAGCAGATCCATGATAAGCTTTTGATAATGGGCGTTTGGGTTTGCCATATTTTGGCTAATTGCATTTTGGTGTCTACATATATGTATATATTTAATAAATAAGAAAAGAGATAAAAATAGTGCTGGTTATAGGGAACCGGGTCAAGTCAATAAGATCTGGATTGGCCTGTTCAACTGGGTTAGATCGGCCGGTTCGATTCGTTTTCAAACACATATTTCGAATAGTCAACAATTCAACATATATGGTTTTGCATTTTGAGCTGGACAAGACCAACTTGACTGGACTAACTTTCCTGAACCGACTTGCCACGTCCGGCAGAGCAGCCATTTATTTTGAATTACATCAACAAGTCTTTCAGCAGAACTATTCCCACAACTTGACTCTTGAAAGTTGAATGACTTCCAAGAGTAATTGGACGCGTCTCCCCATCGATGAGCTCATTGATCGCTTCTGTTCAATATCCTGCTCCGCACCAGAATCTTTATTCTTTAAAAGGTTCTGCAATCCACAAGCCCTCCCCCAGTTCAAAGACATCGGATATCTCTAAATTCGCTTCTTCTGTATCATCGTTCTCGTTGGTTCCACCGACGTTTGTCTGTTCGCAATGGCGGCCCCAATTTCAGTAGTGGGCAGAGGATTCTGTCTTTCTCACCCGATCGATCTCGTCATCAAACCCAACCATGCCTTTATCTCCAAAACCCATTTCCAAGTGTTGGACGCCAGGGAGAATCTGATTTTTCGAGCAGAAGGGAGTGCTTCCACCAGAAGAGAGTCATGTACGATGCAGCTGGTTCTCCGATCCTCACCATGAGCGCCAAGGTGATTAAACTCCGTTTTCGATTCGTTTTTATTCATTTTGATCTTCTGCTCTTTGTCTGACCATTTGATTTATTATGGCATCAGCTGTTATCGTTACACCAGAGATGGACAGTTTACAGAGGGGAGAGTACTAAAGAAACCGATGTTATCTTCACCTTGAAGGCACCAAAATTTTGGACTACGACGCTCAGTTTCGATGTGTTTTTACCCGGGAATAGGGATGAACATGTCTGCGATTTTCATGTTAAGAGCAGGCACTCAGATTCGCAGTGCACAATCTACAAAGAGAGCACTATTATTGCTGAGGTAACTAAACTCCAAACAATTTCTCGGTTGAGCACTTCCTTTTAGGTGATGTATGATCTGGTCTGAATACGTTTGCTTTGGATGCAGATGAATGACAAGTCCACATGGAGTCAATCTCTTAATGGGAAAGGCGCTCTGGCAATTCGGATTCACCCAGAAGTAGATTATGCTTTTATTACAGCTTTGATGATAATCCACAGCGAGATGCACATGGTGCAAACGGCTGCAGTGGCCTCAGGTGAAGCAGCAGGAACGGCTGTGGCTGTCGTTTAAGTTCCTTGGCTAGAAATTGGCTACTAGGTCGAATATAAGCTCTCTTGTTTATTGTACTTCAAATGATTTTCCTGTTTCTGGGGTCTGTATATAAATATTGGGGATATGTTCATTTGTTTGGAAGGCCAATCCATCCACACTGAAACATCGTTGTAATTTGACTCAGGCGCTGGATGAGTTTCTTGCTGTGTTATAGTTTAGCAGGACAACATCTTGCGTTGTGTCTGCAGGAAGCACATCAAAATTCCGTATCTGTACCAGTAGGAATTCTATATTTCCTGCCAGAGTCTTTTATCCTTGTTCCAGTAGGTTAATGTACTGTAGCTGTTAGATTGTGTAAATATATTGTAGCAATGGCCTGTTTATGCACAGTATATGGAGTGATTGAATCCTAAAGAGAGTTGATTTTCTTTGTCTGCAGTCTCCATTTATCTCTGTTTTTCTCCCTTTTTCTGTATCTGTTTCTCTCTCTGTTTCTCTCTCTTTGAAGCTCCTCAAAAGGGCAAGAAAGTGCAAAACAATGGGTTCAACAATGGGTATAACAGGGTGGCAAAATTGATAGTCTGGCAGATGAAAATGGATGTACATTTTTCTAGAACATTACACGTGCTTCAGCAAGCAAAAGTACTTGAACTTTGAAGCATCTAACCTGCCCACGTAAAAGCATCCAACACTGGCTTTTCCATGTTCACGGGATACCCACAAACACTTTTCCGCACCTTTGATCAACCACCATAATAATTCCCCTTCAACTGCCTTCCTTCTTGAATCTGATAATGGTTCAGGTATGAAATGATACGATCGTCTTCTGTTTCTCTTTCAATTCAGTCGCGGCCTCTTCTTCACATTCTCTGAAAGAGTGTCAGTACTGCAGTCTGCAGAGTACGTAGTACAGGTTTTAATGGATGGAAGGGACTCAACCAAGGATTTTCATGAAAAACTGGATTTACATGCGCCCATCCTATCGACAAGGCGATTGGTGAACTACGGAAACGTTGCTGCGACGATTGACTCAGGTCGTGAGCGGGGGGTTGCAGCTGGGTTTTATTCTCGGGGCTCTGTCCCGTTCTTATGGGAGAGAGCTCCTGGATTGGCGAAGGATGTATCTCAAAACAGAGGCGGACACGAAGACGAGGTGCCGCCCCCTAAGCCCCCACCAAATCGATGGCATCCTTCTCACTACGAGTACAGCGACGAAGACGGATTCAGCCTCGCGAACGAGAACTACGACAATGTAGCGCGCAATGACGAAGACGGAGATGTTTTCACCGACGCAATGGACGTCATTTCCTTGTCCGAATCGTTCGACAGAGCATGTAGCACGGCAGCCAAGTCCAGCACTCTCACCCCGGAAGCCCTCAAGTCCGCTGGAAGCCTCTCCCCAAATTACATAATCCGGCGATTCCTCCCGGCTGCCAACGCGATAGCGTTGTCCGCCAGCCATAACCCACCAAAGAATTTCCCCGAAAGAAGCACTCCCCGTCACCAAAACGGCCACGCAAGGGAGAGTTGGAAGAGTTTTTCGAGCTACCAATCAACAAACACTTGGTGTGCACTGGAAGGCGGTCCACGGACGATGGTGAGATCCTACTCCCCTCCAAAGGCCTGCGGCCTCGAGGTCTTCTCACCTCTCCGCCTGAAGCATGTGCTGTGCGGATTGAAGAGCCCCATCCAAACTTCCCCCACCCGCGTGAAGTTCAAGCGCCAAAATCCTGCAAATGGGGCAGCCATTTATGGACCCAAGAGGAAGAGAGAGAAGACGGGGACGAAGGGTTTCACTTTCGCGAGTGAAGGTGAGAGCAGCGTAGACAGATTAGATGCAAGATCAGCTCCAGAATTCAGCAGACATGCGTGGTTACATGCGCCTCTCAACTCCCCCACTCAATCCTGGCGCTCTCATGGTCATTATCGAAGATAGTTAGCCGCGTATACTTCTTCTGTCTTGTATTATCGTGCTTCTGTACTTCCGGGAATAAACAGAGTTCACATTTACTTCTCTCAGAAATTTGAAGAATGAATGATGCATTATTTCTATTTTATTTATTTAAAAATCAATTTATAATTTTTTTTTAAAATCATAAAAATATTATATTGTATAATTAAAATTATTAAAATATTATATTATGTAAAATCACTAAGATACGATTAATATAAGGGTCAAGATCGTTTGCTTGGTGAACTAGTGTCGCGTGCCCCATAGATAGTAAAATATATGTGACCCTCACGTGTTCACAATATTTGAGCCCTACACTTGTGCACCTAGTGTATTCTAGGACTTCCAAATTATTATACAGTATTTAAATATTAATTATATTTATCTATATAATTGTTTTTATTTTTTTATATTTATTTTAATTCTTTAATTTGAAAATAAGTATATATCGAATTACTAATGGAAATAAGTTTGTAACTTATCTTAAATTTGTAAAAGTTTATTTTTATATAGTATTCGATATTCGGATTTCATGTTTAAAGCTAAAACTTTATCTGAATCATACCTAGCTGTGACAAACAAATATCTACGGCCGAGATCATTTCGTCAATCATACGCTTGTCAGCTTCACACGTACGAAGTTGGAGGAAATTTTCAAAAAATAAATTAGGGTTTCCGTCCTCCTTTAGGTCGGGGTACCGCTTTATTTTTATTTGGTGCCCCTCCCGCTTCTTCCTAGCATTCGAAATAGCTGTATATAAAATACCGGACGAGCACCGCTGCGAACAAATCCCTCCTTTTGCTGCCGAGTGCTGTTAAAGAACCGAGAGAGGGGAGGAACGGAGAAGAACCCTAACTGCTCGATCTTTCGCTCGCTTCTTCTGTTTCATCGAAGGTATGTCGCTGGTCTAGGGCTTTTGTTGGACTTCATGGATCTTTCACTTGCTTCCCTTTTCCTGGCTTTGTTACTAGTTTGATACTAGTTTGAAATGTGTAGACTGTGTCACGGACTGTGATAGTACATTTCGCCTGCGTCGTTAAAATTTATTTCTCTGGAAGATGATGGATCTGTATAATCTGTATATTTCTTGCTACTATGTGTTCATTTGGTTCGATTTATAAGGCCTTATTGCACGATCCTGCCTCCTGGCAGTTTTCGTGGATGCTGGACTTTTTTTGCAATCTAGTTTGAAGTTCGATCATTATATTCTCGTATAATCTTTATCTGTTTTGTTTCTTTGCAATCTGATGATGTTGCATGGCACTTAAACCTTGGTTTTTCATATGCTAATGGTTCAAAATTTGCGGTTTTCTAATCTGTTCCTTGATATATTAAACTGAATTGAAGTTTGATGCCGTTTTGTTTTTAGCTTCCTTAAGTTGCTTGTTTTATTTAACTTCTCGTGGTTTTTGGGCTTTTGGATGGAATTCTTATGTGCTTTTAGATCAAGGGTCCATGTGCTTTCAGATTAAGGGATTAAGGGTTTGTGTTCTTTCAGATTAAGGCTTTTATGTTTGATTAATTTACTTTTTTTTTATCTTATTGTGCAGAAAAAGATGGCTATGGAGATCACTCAAATCCTACTTTCTGCTCAATCACCTGACGGAAATGTTCGAACCATTGCAGAGGAAAACCTCAAAAAATTCCAAGAGCAGAGTCTCCCACTTTTCCTCATCTCCCTTTCTGTTGAACTTTCCAGTGAAGAAAAGCCTCCTGAATCCCGAAGATTGGCTGGTATTATCCTTAAGAATTCTTTAGATGCAAAAGATGCGGCTCGCAAAGAACAACTCACTAGCAGTTGGGTCAACATTGACCTTCCCCACAAAGCTCAAATTAAAGAGTCACTCCTTAGGACCCTTGGTTCCTCTGTTCATGAAGCCCGACATACCTCTTCCCAAGTCATTGCCAAGCTTGCTGCGATTGAGATCCCTAGAAAGGAATGGCCGGAACTTATTGGGATTTTGCTTTCTAATATGACGCGCCAGGATTCAACCGTATCATTGAAGCAGGCAACTCTAGAGACACTTGGGTATGTGTGCGAGGAAATTATGCCACAGGATTTGGAGCAAGATCAAGTGAATTCTGTTCTTACTGCTGTCGTTCAGGGTATGAATCTTATGGATCACAGTAGTGAAGTTCGACTGGCTGCCACTAGGGCCTTATATAATGCACTAGATTTTGCTCAGACCAATTTTGAGAATGAGATGGAAAGGAATTACATTATGAAGGTTGTATGTGAGACCGCTGTCTCAAAAGAGTCACAAATTAGACAAGCAGCATTTGAGTGTCTTGTGTCAATATCATCCACATATTATGAGAAGCTTGAACCCTACATGCAGACACTGTTTGAGCTCACTTCGAATGCAGTTAGGAGTGATGAGGAGCCCATTGCTTTACAAGCCATTGAGTTTTGGAGTTCTATTTGTGATGAGGAGATTGAACTTCAAAATGCATATGATGGTTTTGAGGATGGAGATTCAAGTGGACCACACTCAAGGTTTATTGAGAAGGCTCTTCCATTACTTGTGCCCATGTTGTTGGAAACATTATTGAAACAAGAGGAGGATCAAGACCAAGATGATGGGGTTTGGAATCTTTCTATGGCTGGTGGGACATGCTTGGGACTTGCTGCAAAAACTGTTGGAGACGATATTGTGCCCCTTGTAATGCCGTTTGTTGAAGCTAACATACTGAAACCTGATTGGCGTAGCCGTGAGGCTGCTACCTTTGCTTTTGGATCTATCCTTGAGGGTCCATCCAGTGAAAAGCTTCACCCATTGGTTCAAGCGGGCCTTGACTTTTTACTCAATGCCATGAAGGATGAAAATAGCCAAGTGAAGGACACTACTGCGTGGACTTTGAGTAGGATCTTTGAAATGCTGCATTCTCCTGGGAGTGGGTTCTCGGTCATAACTACAGCTAACCTTCAGCGTGTTGTGGGGGTTCTGTTGGAGAGCATCAAGGATGTTTCAAATGTAGCAGAAAAAGTATGTGGAGCTATTTACTATCTTGCACAGGGATTTGAGGAGGGTGGAGCCACAACCTCTTCTATTCTATCTCCGTATCTGCCTGACTTGATCTCTTCTCTCATAGCTACTGCAGATCGTACTGATGGCAGTGATTCCAGGCTGAGAACATCTGCTTATGAAACCTTGAATGAAGTAGTTAGATGTGCTAACATGTCTGAAACGTCCCACATTGTGGCACAACTCCTTCCTGTGATCATGGGCAAACTGTCTCAAACCTTGGAACTTCAGATCATCTCCTCTGATGACAGAGAAAAGCAAGGAGGCCTACAGGCCTCGCTTTGTGGAGTTCTTCAGGTTATCATTCAGAAGTTAAGTGCTTCAGATGAGACCAAGCCCATTTTCCTGCAGACAGCGGATCAAATTATGCTGTTGTTTCTCAAAGTCTTTGCTTGCCGTAGCTCCACCGTTCATGAGGAAGCCATGCTTGCTATTGGGGCATTGGCATATGCAACAGGGCCTGAATTTGCCAAATATATGCCGGAGTTTTACAGGTATTTGGAGTTTGGTTTACAGAACTCAGAGGAGTATCAGGTATGCTCTATCTCCGTTGGTGTGGTGGGTGACATATGCAGAGCCTTGGATGATAAGGTTTTGCCTTTCTGCGATGGTATCATGACTCTTCTCCTTAAGGACCTAGCTAATGGCATGATTCATCGATCTGTCAAACCTCCAATTTTCTCTTGCTTTGGTGACATTGCTCTAGCAATTGGCGACCAATTTGAGAAGTACCTTCCCCATGTGATTCCAATGCTACAAGGAGCTTGCCAGGTGTGTGCAACATTGGATTCCACGGATGAAGAGATGTTTGATTACGGAAACCAGCTGAGGCGTGGGATATTTGAAGCTTACTCCGGTATTCTCCAAGGTTTTAAGAATTCTAAGGCTGAGCTAATGATGCCTCATGCTGCGCACCTTCTACAGTTCATTGAGGCGGTTTTTAAGGACAAGGAAAGGTGCGTATATGTGATGTTTTTTCTTTTTGTGTGCGTATATGTGATGTTTTTTCCTTCGTGTATTATGAGTGTTAGAGTGTATGCGTTTCTGTGTTTTATATCTTTGCGAGGCCTCGGTTGCTTTTTCCTTGATTGTGTGTTATGCTAATCCACCTTGATCTTGTAGTAGGGAGGAGAGCGTGACAAAAGCTGCGGTAGCCGTGATGGGCGATTTGGCCGACACACTGGGTCCCAACGTGAAGTTACTGTTCAAGGACCGGACTTTCCATGTGGAATTCCTAGGCGAATGTTTTCAGTCGGATGATGAACAGCTGAAGGAGACGGCGGTTTGGACTCAGGGAATGATCGGCCGCGTTATGGTGTCATAGTCTTTAGAGATTTTACTCGCGGTGAGAAATTAGTGTAATCCGGTAAGATATTGTTCTTAAACGAAAGGTCGGTCTGTCTAGTTTCTTGCGGTTGTCGTTGGGTGAAGGAGCCGTAGCTGACTGTGAAATGGAATTGTATCATAGAAATGGTGTAATGTCCTGTAGTATCCATTTTGTTTTCCCCAGTAATTGTCCGAAGGACGGTGGCCTTGTTTTGCACGCCATCATCGAGATGGCTTTTGCTTCTGGAACTCGCATCAATTTATATGTCACCCACTAATTTGTGGTTCTTGTAGTCATTCTCGCAGTCTTACCTTACCTTCTTCAAGTCGTTTAATATGTGTCATATTTTTAATCTGCCTTTTTATCTCTTTCCTTCTCGTAGACGAGTTGATCCTTATTGTTATGGGCACACAACTTGATTTGCTCTACGGGAAATGTCTCATACTTATAATTTGTCTATGTTAAAAACAATTTAAAAGTCCTTGGTTTGAATTTAAATGACATTGTTGTAGCGTCGAGTTTTAAATGTTCAATCTTAAATGTTCCAGCGTTGAAGCGACACCCCAAGGGACCCATGGGTGGACTGCTTTCCAATGTCCGGATTTGCTGCCTGCGCCCTTCCACTAATGTGTGTCACGTTAAAGAGTCCTGAGTACCGCAGAGGCCTACTAAAAAGGTTAAATATAATATTTTCACTCGAAAGTCGAAATGTAACATTTTCAGGTTAAAAATTAAAATGTGGTATTTTGATATTTTCACTTAAAATATAATATTTTAAGTTAAATTATTATTTTCTTTTTGATGCGAACCCCATGCGGGCCACACGTGCCTGACATGGATGCGCAACTCTTTTCATCTCTTTGCTACGCCGATTGGTGTAGCAGCAAATCCGATTCCAGGAAGAACCTTTCTCACGTTTAAATTTGAAAACCTACAGCGGACATCTTCGTTCTCACTTCAGTTGTGTCCTGTGCTTATGGCGGACGATGTCAGCACTACCAATTTCTTCAGTTCATTGATTGCCGAAATCAAGGCATATTCGGGCAATGACCCTCTCCTTCCATGGCTTCAGTGAGCACTGCCCGTTTCTCCATTTTTCTTGTTTGTTTTCCCTTCCGGCCTTTTCTTCTGACTGTCGTAATTGTCTTTTCCTTTTTCTTATGTTTACACCTGGTTCTGTGTTCAGTGGAATAAAGAAGATGAGAGAATCTCTCCCTCCACAGCTTCTCAAAGAGAAGCTCCCCCGATTCCTCCAGAAGTGTGCTTGTACTTTTGAGGATGACGGACGCTACAGGAACGATTCACGCTACCTCCGAGTCTGGATTCAATTGGTATTTCCTCTGGGATTTAGACTACACGCATATCTCTGCATTGTAATTTTTCAGCTTTGTACCTGGTCTTTGTGCCGTCTTATTTTGAAGCACTCATAAATCGACCCAATCCTTCCCAAATTTCACTAGATTTATCTCGTTTGTGTTACTTTCCCTTTTACTGCTTCAGCTTGTCATAAACCATTTAGCCAGGTAATGCGTGAAAATGGACATCGATGTCAATGCTTTGTACTTCGGTTCTCTCCCATGATCTTAGTCCAGATTACTTTTGTCTTCGTTTCAACAGGCACAAGTTCCTTTTCTTTAGCAAAAATTGATATTGCGATTGATATACCTGCTAAGAGTTTCATTTTTTTCTTCTTCTTCTAAGCTCTTATTTTTTTAATGTTTCCATTTTGAACTGGTTGGAATAAATGACACTGTTGACTGTTACCAAAATCTGCAACTTTTAAAATTTGAAAACTTGAGCTTTGAGAGATTTAAGTTTTCTCATCACTTGACAGCTTCATAACCCATGCATGTGAGTGAAATATTTTGTTGTTGGTTTCGATGGGCTAAAGTCATTTTTTTAATTCCCTTGTATTCCCAGTGTTTGGTTTCAAATCTTTTCAAAGTTCAAATTTCGTTCTTTTCATCACTCAGAGACCTTGCTCCATTCCCTGCTGGTAACCGGTTGAAATATTTTTCCCTTCAAGAGAAGATTGTTTAGGATACTTCAATTTATCTGATGTCATGTTTGAACTAGATGGACTTTGTGGAAGATCCAAAAGGTCTTTTGAAGAGAATGGAGGCCAATCAGATAGGATTGAAACGAGCTCTATTCTACCAGGCATATGCTTTATATTATGAAAAGCTCAAAAGGTTCGAGATGTCTGAACAGGTGTACCACTTGGGTGTGCAAAAGTTAGTCACTCTGCTAATTACTCTTATTTTATAAATGTAATTATAGCAGTCACATGTTCACTCTACTAATTACTCTTATTTTATTAATGTAAAATGCAATCATAGCACTCACATGTAAAGCTATTCTGAGAATTTATGTTTTCTTCTCTAAATGAACTGAAGGTTTGGTTATATAGGTCTAGGATTGTTATTAATGGACTGTCTAAGTTTGCTACATTGAATTTTTGGGAAGTCTAGAACTGCTCTGATACATATACTTATGATCAGCCTTGCTGAGCCTGTTGGAGACTTGCATAAATCGTACGAGCAGTTCCTTCGGCGTGTGGAGCAGTACAAAAAACGAAAAGCTAAGGTATTTTACACATTTTCAGGTGGATTCTGTTTTTTTTATTTTTTTTAAATTTGACTGAACTACTATGTAACAGTATGTAAATGCTCACAGAAGCAGGCAATGAGAGCTTCAATGGCTAGTGAAGTTGTTACATCCAATCATGAGGAGATGAATATAGTTTTAAATGGCAGAAAACGAAACATTGGTGAGTTAATTGTTCTAAAGTTAAGTGTGAAAGATATTTGTCGGAGACTGAAAGTAGCTCATCTTGGGTTTTCTTTGTTTCTTTATTGACACTTCCACATAACAAGCTTCAATATGGTAAGAGTTTTTTAGGTACCAACTTGGTGCCATGTGCATCACTGATGATGTCTAACATTAATGAACTTCTACTACTATGATATGCACTTCAGTATCTTGTTAGCATTTTATATTGATCATCATATTGGGCCTAAACTAAGTGACACACACCTCTGACACAGGAAGGTGGTTGACTGGTTATTGAGGCAATTATTATGTTGACACACAAGGTGACCTAAGTGTAGAACGGTTTGTCATTAAGAAGGCTTTTTGGTCCATGGCAACTTCTTGAAATAGAAGTTAAAAGCTCTTCAAATGCTTATATTGGAGTTATTATCAAATTGCCACTCGTAATGGGGTGTGAGGATGATAATAGGTAATTGTAAATTTGACATGCCAGTTGATCTGGGTTGGATAGATTGTCAGAGCGTCTGTAGGGTATTCTATGCTTATGTAAGGGTAGTTTAAGAAGTTGAGCGTAAAATAACCTCGTTTTAGAGGGGAAGTAAAGACAATCGGTGCTCAAAATGGTTAATCTGAATTATATAGTTATAAGGTATTCTTGGTTGCATGTGGCAACTAAGAAAGACCTACTTGTAAAATCTCAAGCACTAGCTCTAGCTATCGTCTTCTTCTTTTTTCTTTGAGAAACTCTCTGTCACTGTCATACATATTTTCTATCTCCATTGAAGACTCTAGATGGGTTTTACAATGAATTTTGAGCTGAATTTAGCCCGTGAACTACCCCTAGGAAGCAGGAGCTAGTAGAATGCTACTACCAAAGATGTTGTCAAATGACTGCTTGAAACAGGAAATGGAGATGGTATAGAACATATTGGGGCAAATGGTTTTTCTTGCTTAATACATGCAGAAAAATGTAATTTATTCATTGCAGTGACAGGTAAAATAAATTACAATGTTTCACCAATTACATCTTCATAGAAGCTTTAGCCTGGGGCATGAGAACCCTTAGAAACTTAGATTTCTAGTCCAAATGTCTCTTGTGTCTTGTGTCTATCATAGGCTGCTGTATGGTTGAAGGATTTCTTTTTTTTTCTTTTCTGTTAGTAATTATGAATGTATATTCTGTCTGAAACAATTATTAGTTTGTGGAGAAAATGCAGCCTACTAAAGTTGGTTCAATAGTTAATGGCCATCAGTCTAATTGGACAAGTGCAAATCTGATGCAGTCAGTGAAATGGGTTGGTCTGTGTATTGAATTTGCATCAGGTCATCGTCAGAGTAATTTAATATTTCTGAATGAAGCTACTCATAAAAGGTAATGCTTGAATTTCCCATAAACCCTCAATTTTAGTTTCTGCTGTATTTAATTTGTTAGATGAAGAATATTTTACATTTACCGAACAGTGTACTTCAAAGGAAGTATTAGACATGCAGATATAAAACTATAAGATCACCACCATGAGTGCTGTGTAGAAGCACTGAATTGTTGCTACAGGATCTCTAGTTAATAAATGGTCCTATTAATTTCTTGGGGACTGTTGAAACTTTTCTTCAAAAGGTTTTGTTGATTCATGCCACTAACCTTTCCTCATAACCTTCAAAAACTGTGATTGTTCTTTGTGGAGCCACGGATCCTTGACAGTTTACAACTGATACTCAAAGTTCAATCTCAATGACAATATCTTTTTATGTTACTACAGGTGCGGGTTTCCCAACTGTGGAGGTTACTGAATGTAGGACAAGCGCGGAAAGCTCAGAAGCAGTTCAAGAGAAATCTATGCAGTATATAAGTACAAAGAACGAAAATTTTGAATCTAGAAGAGCCTTTCTGTCTACCCAGGTTGATATCAGATTGAACTCGTGCAAATCCCAAACAATTAAAGCATCAAGTGACCAACAGAACAGCAATAGGGAATTAGAGAAACAAACTTCAGTCTGTGGTGATGACACAGTTGTAGTAAAGTTCGTTGGTTCTGCCATAGTTGGCAAATCTGAAGAAGCTGAAGATGCCTGCCATCATGGTCTTGTGGACCCAACTATCAACACTAAAGAGGTGATGAGCGCGATAAATAACATGTTTATGGAGCCTTTGGATATAGATCCAAAGATAAAAAGAAGGTCACAAAGAAGTCAGCCCAAAGTGAATAAGCCTGCCAGTAAAAGTTTTGAGGTGTTTATTGATGAAAATTTGGATGGAGTAGGTAATCATAAGCAGAATGCAAGAAAGGGTATGGTTCAGTTTGAGTCTCTCAAGCGTTCTCCGGAGAATATGCCTCATAATTACCACCAGGAGTCTTTGATGATTTTTGTTGACAGTGAAGATGAAAACGATGCAAATAGCAAGAGTGCAAGTAGCTCAGACAGATCTAGTGGTGGAGCAAACAATGAAGTAATAAAAGATGACACAGTAATATGCCGATTTGTACGGTCTACTGTTTGTGGTGAATCTGACGTGGAAAACGCTTGCCATCATGGATTAGTTGATCCCACTGTGAACTTAAAGGAGGCTCTGGATGACATAAACAGCATGTTTGGGAAGCCATTGGACTATGTTGAGATCAATAAGAGAAGAAAACCAAGAAAACCATTGAATCAGGAGCAAGTAGCTGGTGGATTTGTTATTTTCACTGATGACAATGAGGAAGAGAAGCCATCAGATTGTATGAAAAAGAACAAGCTAAATAAGCTGCCAAACCAGTTGAATGAGAAACAAGAGATTAGTGGATTTCAAATATTTTCTGATAGCAATTTTCAAGTCAAACCATCAGACTTTGTCAAGACCGATGAGTTGCAGAAGCAACACAGCATAGTCAATGAAAAGCAAGATTGTAGTGGATTTGTGATTTTCACCGATGATGATATGGTAGAGAAGCAAAAGCAGAAAGTAGAATCAAGCTCCTTCCTCCAGTCTGCCAGAGAACACAACATAGACAACGAAAAGCAAGATTATGGTGGATTTGTGATATTCACCGATGATGATATGGTAGACAAGCAAAAGCAGAAAGTTGAATCAAGCTCCATCCAGTCTGCCAGAGAATGCGACTTATTTGAGCCAACTTTATTTACAAAAGAGGCTATTGACGATATAAATGAGATGTTTTCAAAGCCATTGAGCTTTTAAAAATGCTGAAAAGGGGATTTTCCCTGTGAATCAAATGTGGCTTGTGATCATGTTTTCTTTAAAGAATGTGTTTCGATGTACGTGAAAGGATTTTGGTATTATGCTTCTGTTCTGGGGATCGTTATACTGCCTGATTTCAAGGTTAAATGCTGGCATACCAAGCTTTCAAGCAGAACAGGATGGTCTCATCTAAATCTTAAAATAAAATTCTCTTTTGCAAGGAAAAAAAATCTATTGACTGATGGCAGTTGACAGAGGCACTCATATTTATAGCTTATGTTTCATTACGTTAGCTGCACCATAAGTAGATAGAGGTTCTCATATTTATAGCTTATGTTTCATTACTCTGCACCATAAGGTAAGAAAATAGAGGCACTCATATTTATGGGTAATTATGTTTCATGACTCTGCACCATAAGGTAAGTAATTGAAAACAAGCTCCCACAATTGAACTACTTTTATCGTTTTACACTGTCGGAAAAACTAATATATACTGGATGTTTACCAGCTTATTCTTCCAAAATAGTGGAGAAACAAAAGGCAACACAGACATGAACCCTTACTCCTTGTTCTTCACTGGGCAATTGTTAGGACGGAAAGCCAGGGGGCCTGCTGCATAAACCACAGCCTCGTAGGTCTCCCCATACAGTCTCTTACGCTCGTATCGAAGAGGTGCACCGTCAATACCCCGGTTGACATTTGACATAAGATTGCAAGTAGGATGGGAAGATGAAAGTAGATGCACTTTGCAAGCTTGAAGTGGGTGATCCAAGTAATAGTGGTTCATCTTGAAACCTTTAATCTGGGCATAGAAGTAGCCGTGTTGGTCTGTGGAGAAGGCCTTGTAGTAGCTAACCCTGCCCTTGTAATCTTTACAAGCAACACCAACTTTAGCCGATGGAAGCGGCGATGCACCCGTCAAGGACCAACTTCCGTAGTGATCACAGCTCTGGCAGTACACTACTCCTTCCACGACAACATCGGCTGTAACTTCGTCGGCAGCTCTTGAGCATCCGAAAGAAGTGAAGGCTAAAAAGAGGAAGAGCAACATTAATAATGGAGTAAAGGAGAAGAGACATTGTGTAGCCATTTGATTTTCTTCCAAAGAAGAGCTAGAGAAATGCCTGACGGATCATGGGTCACGAGCATGTATATATATATATCTATAGGGGCCGGTCGTGTAGTGGTTTTGTTCTGGTGAAGATTGATTGAAATGAAGGTTCAGAATGAGATGGACGTGAATGTCACTCTTCACGTTCATGAGAACGTGAAAGCCACCTTCGGTCCTTCACGTATTCGTCGGAGCCAGGAATAATTTTTTGAAGATAAATTAATATGTTTGATGTTGCGTGGTTCTCTTTAGACTTTCCGGTCAAGTAGTTTATAATGTTTTTTCTGCTTCCTCTGTTCCTACCATTTTTTTACTTCCTCAGATCCTACCATCTTTCTTTTTCCTCTGTACAATAATAAACAAAGTCTGTAATCCTCACAAAAAAAAAAAAAAAAAAAAAAGAAAAAAGCAAAGGTTACTGCCTTCTAATCTGGCACGTTTTAGTTTGATGGAACTTTTGCAGATCAGCTTTTAATTAATGAAAATCTATTTTCTACAAAATATCTATAATCGACAAGCCTAATCATCTTCTAAAAATTATAATCATATGATACCTAAACGAAGAATATCTTGTAGTGTTTTAAACTTGAGGACCCAGAAGCTTTGATCTTAATAAAAGGTAAAATGTATTTAATGGAAACGAAATTACTAAAAAGGAAACGCTAAATCAGATCACCATTAAATAAGAGAGACGATAACACCCAGTATAAATGTTATTAATTTATCCCGACTAAATGCGAGAGTGAGAGCAATTGATCGATTCCAAAACTATATATTACAACCCATTAAATGAATCAATTATCAAGATCATCAAAGTTTGATCAGAACTAATCAAGCATTAATTCAAGCGATGAGGCCCAATTCCTTGAGGACGACGGTGCATTGGGGGAGTGCTTCCTTCTTGAAGAACCCCAAGGGATTAGCGTGACGAATATCAGAGACAATGCCATTGTTCTTGGTAAGGAGGATACGTGCACGTCTGCGCTCTCCATCTAATTCGTTGCAGTTAGGGCGGGGGCTCGACAAGAGCTCCACCTCGCAAATATCCTCCTGGTGATCACCTTTCACTTGGATAAAATAACTCCCAGTGTTATCAGTACGCCCTTCAACTCTGGCCGTGAGCACTCCAGTTGTTCTGTTACGACACTCGATCTTCACCTCCGCCCCTTCGATGTACTCGCTGATACGGGTCACGAACCTAACACGACAAGTGTCACAAAAGACCTTCCCTTCGACGTTGAGAACCTCGTCGTGGCAGTGTACGAAACTCGCTACAGCGAGGATGCACAAGGAAGCAACAAGAACGAAGTTACTCAACTTAGCCATGAGTGCACTCCTCTCTTGTTGCTTCTCTTGTATTGGTGCTTAAGATCTTTGAGAAAAGAGAGATCAGAAGGATGAGACGGCGAAGAAGAAAGTGAAAGAAATGGGGATTTATACTTCAAACTGGCCCCGTAGTTTATGCCCAGTTTTCGGGCACCGTTAACTTTTCTGGGTCGAGATTCATTTTCATAATTTACTTTTCATGGTTTTTTTCTTCACTCCCAAAATAGCTAGGATCCTCCAAAAAAAGATACCCCATACACCTCCGTGAAAACTAACTAATCTCAAAATAACACATGGATTAAGTCCTCGTACGTATATAAATATGTGTGTTCTTCAATTCTTCCTCACCGTCTCATCCTTACATCTATCTCAGTGCACAGATCTTAAAGCTCCAACTAATTAAAGAGAAGCAACAAGAGGGGAGCGCAGTACTCAGCATGGAAAAGTTGAGTAGCTTCGTTCTTGTTGCTTCCCTGTGCATTCTCGCTGCTGCGAGTTCCACCCACTGCACCGACGACGTCCTCGACGTCGAAGGGAAGGTCTTCTGCGACACCTGCCGTGCTAGGTTTGTCACCCGCATTAGCGAGTACATTGAAGGTGATGATCATCAGGAACACACAATTACTTACAATCTTTTTCATTTCTTTCCTCTAGTGCAAAACCCAATTCAATTTTGCCACTCTTAATATAAATAAGCAGAGTTTTATGGGAATTAATGCATGTATGCAGGAGCGGAGGTGAAGATTGAATGCCACAACAGAACCACAGGGGTGTTGACGGCCAGCGTTGAGGGACGTACGGATAAGACTGGGAGTTATTTCATCCAAGTGAAAGGCGACCACCAAGAAGATATATGCGAGGTGGAGCTTTTGAGGAGTCCCCGCCCCGACTGCAACGAGCTCGATAGTGAGCGAAGCCGTGCTCGCATCCTCCTAACCAAGAATAATGGGATTGTCTCTGATATCCGCCATGCTAATCCCTTGGGATTCTTGAAGAAAGAAGCACTCCCAAAATGCCCCGTCGTCCTCAAAGAATTAGGACTCATCGCTTGAACTAATTAAGCTTGATTAGTTCCGATCAAATTTGTTCTTCTTAATCCATACATATGTGGTGGATTAATGGGTTGTAATAATAATTTTTGAAATCTCAATTGCTCTCACCCGCGGGCACCTTCTTTCCAAGTAAGTGTTGATCTTATTTGTGGTCCATTTTGATAACAACAATCATCTTTTTCATGCTAAAATTTAATATTACTAATAAATTCAAATTTTTGGTTAAAATTAAGGAAATTAATATATGTGGAAACTTAGCATGTAGCAACGGATGTACTTAGCAAAATGAACAATAGGTCATTGTCAAACAATAAGGTTTTTATTCGTTATTAATTAATAAAACAAACATATAGAAAGAAATTGTATTAGAATGAACTTTCTTGTGATAATTATATTAAGATATAACAAGATCTATATTCATTTATTCTTAATGATACTACTATTTATTCTAAAATATTTCATTTAAAAGTAAAATTTTCCTGATTAGCTAATTAAGGTCGAAGTTTAGTGTTTACACCAATGTTGTTGGAGCCCACCCGAACCATTGTTGAGTATAAAGGAGGGGTGGGGTCCAGCCAATGAGTGGGCCCCACCACTTAACCCCTTTCTTTCTTAGCCCACGTGAGAGAGAGAGGAAGATAAAAGGGAAACCTAGGGTTTTCTTATGTGAAGGACTTTTTCAAGGGGAAAAAAAGTGAGAGAGTGAGGAATCGGGGGAAGAAAAAGGAGGAAGAGAGAAGAGAAGAGAAGAAAGAAAAGAGAAAAGAGATGAAAGATGAAGAAAAAAGGAGAAAAGAAGAAGAGAAGAAGGAAGAAAGAGAGAAGTGTTTAACATCTTTGTCTAAGCTTCAAGAAACCTTCTTTGTCTCAAGATCTTTCTCAAGAACCCTTTCTATGCCTCAAATCTCATATTTAGTGAACTCTAACCTTTGTTGATTGTTGAAAATGGTTAGAATGACATTATATGTTGATGATATATGTCTTTTTCCTCTATTGTATGTGTAATCCTCAAGTTTGGGAAAAACTTTAGAGACATTCCTATTTGTAAGCCCATTTTTCATAGTGGAAGATTACTCGGAGTTCCCTCGTAGTTTTTCCCTTCACACCGAAGGGTTTTTTACGTAAATTTGTGTGTTCTTGTGTCCTTGAATATGTTTGGCAGATTATTTTATGTTTCTTTGATGTGGGTTTTTAATTTTTGCATATATGGTGTTTGATGAAATGCTTTTATGAAGTAGTGTGTTGATTTAACACACAATTGACAACCCACCACCTTTCCATCAAACAAGTGGTATCAGAGCAAGGTTATTTGTCTTGTGGTTTATCTAATGGGCAATTCAAATATGACCACTACAATGGCTAGTTTGAATGGAGAAAATTGGACGATATGGAAAGCAAAGATGGAAGATTATTTATTTTGTAGAGATTTGTATACACCTATTGGAGGAATTAGACCTGAAAAATATCAGATGATGATTGAAAAATACTTGATTGGAAATCCATTGGACATATACGTCAATGGGTAGATGATAGTGTTTTTCATCATGTTTCAAGTGAAGTTTCAGCCAATTCATTGTGGAAGAAATTAGAGGAATTGTATGAAAGAAAGATGGTTGAAAACAAGACTTTTTTTATTAGAAAGCTAGTAAACTTGAAGTATAATAGGAATGGTTCTATTGCACAACACCTAAATGAGGTTAAAGCATAGTTAATCAATTGGCAGCTATGAAGATGACACTTGATGATGAGCTTCAAGCACACTTGTTATTGAGTTCTCTACCAGATAGTTGGGAAACCTTAGTGGTGTCTTTAAGCAACTCAACTCCGGATGGTGTTTTGAGTATGAGTGTTGTGTCTAGTGCTTGTTGAATGAAGAAACAAGAAGAAAAATATAAGGTTCATCCCACCCTCAAGCATATGTGTTTGAGAATAGAGGTAGAAGGAAAAGTAGAAAACCTCAAGAGAGGAAAGTCTAGAGGAAAGTCAAAGTTAAGAAAAGACTTTGAGTGCTATTTTTTTTCTCAAGAAAGGACACATCAAAATTGAGTGTCAACTCTATAAGAAAGCACAAAATGAAGGAAAAATACTACCAAAGGAAAAGAGATTGAAAAAATAGATAACATTACAATGTTAGATGGGGATGTTGCTACCTTGACTTGTGATGTGGATTGTCTTCTATCATGTGACTTTGAAACAAGTTTGATAGTTGATAGTGGTGCTTCTTTTTATGCTACCCCTCATGTAGAGTATTTCTCCATACTTAAGTCAGGCTACTATGGAATTGTGAAAATAGGGAGCACAGGCTGTTCAGAAATTAATGGAAAGGGGGACATAGTTATTAAAACTAACCTTGGGTGCAAGAAGACTCTCCATGATGTAAGGTATGTCTCAGATCTTCGCTTTAACATTATCTCTGCAGGTGTACTAGATGATTAAGGATTAGAGAGACGTTTTCGCAATAGCAAGTGGGAGCTTTGCAAGGGATTTCTTGTACTGGCAAAAGGAATAAAATTATGTACCCTTTATATGACTCAATTGGAAGTAATTAATGAGGGTATGACTGCTGCCCTAGAAGGAAACTCATTAAGTCTATGGCATAAGAGACTTGGACACATGAGTGAGAAAGGGTTACAAATTTTAGCAAAGAAGGACCTTTTACCAAAAAGTATGAAAATATCTCCTTGTGATCATTGTTTGTTTGGTAAATAACATAGAGTTGCCTTTGTTAGAAATGCTCAAAAGAAAGATACAAAGATTCTTGACCTTGTTTACTCTGATGTGTGCTCTATGGATGTTAAGTCTCTTGTAGTGCAGAGTACTTTGTTACTTTTATAGATGATGCTTCCAGGAAGGTATGGGTTTACACTATGAAATTCAAAGGAGAAGTATTTAAGATATTTTAAAGATTCCATGTCATGGTTGAAAGTGAGACATGTAAGAAACTTAAATGCTTACGTAGTGATAATGGTGGTGAATACATTTCTAAAGCATTTAAAGTTTATTGTGTTAAACATGAAATTAGGCATGAGTTGACAATTCCTATGAACCCTCAACATAATGATGTAGCTGAAAGGATGAACCGCACCATTGTGGAAAGAGTAAGGCGTATGCTTTCTACAACTAAACTGCCTAAGTCTTATTGGGGGGAAGCAGTAAGAACTGCAGTGTATTTGACTAACTTATCTCCTTTATACTCTTTGGGAGATGATATTCCTCAAAGAGTATGGACAGGTAAAGTAATTTCTTATCCTCATTTACGTGTATTTGGGTGTAAAGCTTTCATGGATGTCCCTAAAGAAAATAGGTCAAAGCTTGATTTGAAGTCTATTCCATGTATTTAAAGTCTTCTTTGTCTCAAGATCTTTCTCAAGAACCCTTTCTATGCCTCAAATCTCATATTTGGTGAACTCTAACCTTTGTTGATTATTGAAAATGGTTAGAATGACATTGTATGTTGATGATATATGTCTCTTTCCTCTATTATATGTGTAATCCTCAAGTTTGGGCAAAACTTAAGAGACATTCCTATTTGTAAGCCCATTTTTCTTAGTGGAAGATTACTCAGAGTTGCACCGTGGTTTTTCCCTTCACATCGAAGGTTTCTTCACGTAAATTTGTGTGTTCTTGTGTCCTTAAATGTGCTTGGTAGATTGTTTTATGCTTATTTGATGTGGGTTTTTGATTTATGCATATATGGTGTTTGATAAAATGCTTCCATGAAGTAATGTGTTGATTTTACACACAATTAACAGTTCACCACGTTTTTTGCAGCAACCCTGACTCGAAAAAGTGTCTGGACCAATTTAATAGGGTTAGCCATAATATCTTTTATATTTAATAAATATATATTCGATTCTACAAATAACTTAGAATCATAAAACTTATATTATATATAAACACAAGTTGGGGACATAAGACAAACCTAAGCATTACGGTAGATGATGCGTGAGAAAACTTTTTCATCTCCAACTTTCTTGTACGTGATAATATATATTAACCAACGAGACCATGCTTGCTTCCACTTTTGCTTAAATGGTTGGCTTTAAATTCTATTTGGCGATTTTATTTGTCTGAAAAAAGGTTATGGAAAGGTGCACACCAAATATCGTCCTCCATAAAATGGCCGAAATATACAATTAATCTATATTCTATAGTACGTCTCACAAGTAGGGGTGGGCAACGGGTCGGGTTTATGTTGGGTTTTTATAGACCCAAATTCGACCGAGCTTAAATAACCTGAAACCCAAACTCGTGAAAAACCCAAATGGGTTTTAAAACTCAAACCTGTAGCTGACCCAAACTATTTTTCTGGTCTGATCAGGTCAGGTTCGATCCCTTAAAAAATTGACCCAATGCCACCCCTATTCACAGGCTTTGTTCTTTTAGTTTTAGGTTATCGGGACCGACGACAGTCGTGATCAATTGTTTTTTTCTAAATTTATCGTAACATGTAGACCCGTAGTTATTGCCGATCTGCTGGTCGACAGGCTAACGGTTAAACAGCGAAGAAAGTCGGTCGAGTCAAGCGGTTTTTTAGATTCGGCCGGGTTTCATAATATTTAACCTGAAAAAATTTCTTGGTCTAGCCCAAAGTGGTCAAACCGGATGAGCAGGGTTTGATAACATTGTTTTATGCATATTGTTTCACCAAAAATCCGCCGGTCCGCTAAGAGGCGCGACTGAGAGAATACCTCGATTAATTCAGAATAATTTGTGTTACAGGGTGTGTTTAAATATCAGAAAATTGCCAGTACAATCTCCTATGCTTCCTCTTATTCGATCTCTGTGTGAATTTGGTGAAGTTTAAGCTTCTGGCGAGTTGTTGTCGAGACTCGAGCTGCAGGAATGAGAGTTCACGAACTTGTGTGGCTTTGGTCGGTCGGACGGAGGTAATTGTGCTCCACGTGTGTCAACTTGAGACGTTGCCGGAGAACGTGTAGAGCTGCTCCTGGTCGAATTGTTGAACGATGAACGGCGAGTGGTTTAACTTCTTTGGTTCGAGAGATCTTCTGTGCGTGGAGTTTCTTCTCGGTGAAGGGATTTTCAGACCTTCGTTTTGAGAGAGAAAGAACTTCTGTGTGTGAAGTGTTTTCTCGGCAAGAGCTCTCGAATTCGATTTTTTCCAACCTTTGTGCGTGAAAGTTCTTCTCGATGAAGGAATTTTCAGACCTTCGTTTTGAGAGAGAGCTTCTGATGGTTCTTCTCGATGAAGGATTTTTCAGACCTTCGTCTCGAGAGAGAGCTTCTATGCGTGAATGAGCACTTCAACTTCTATTTTTTGAACCCCTGCAATAGAGTGTTTCTGGCTATTTGTAGCCGACTCTATGCAGTGGTTGTAGATTTTTCCTGGGAAAGGGGATCACGATCCCCTTCCTGCTGAGGGAGTTGATAAAGGAGGGAGACCAGGATTGTGGCCTCTCCTTTTCCTCCTTCGGTTAACGACCAGAACTGGTTGTTAACTATTGAGTTGAGTGACGAGTTGACGAGGCATGCTGACGGGTGCTGACTCGGCAAATTTCTGCTGATTGTGTTGCCGACTGTGCCGATGACGCGACGACACGGCTGGACTTCTCAATGGGCTGTAGCGACGAACTTCGAAGATTGATAAAGCCTACCCACGATCGTTGTTTGATGGATCGGTGGGTTGCTGGACTCGTCAAAATTGGGCTAGCCGCATTTTGGTGCATACAGATTGCCCCCTTCGAGACTTGACCGTTCGGGAGGAACGAGCAAGTTTCGAAAATGAAGAACACAACACACACACACACAACATTTTTTTTTTCTTTTTTTTTTGTTGATCCTCTTGCTCTTTTAGGATCATTTATCTTCTGTATACTGTTCTTCTGTCCTCTTGCTTTTTTACGAAAATGTATATTTTCTATACTCTTGTATATATATGTATTTTTTTTTGTTCTTTTCTTTTGTTCTTTTTTTTTGGCTCTCTTGTTGTTTGAGTTGTTTGCTTTTTTTTTTTTTTTTTTTTGTATATGCGTACAGATGTACGGTATAGAGAGAATGTTCCTGAGTAGAAGATGGTACTTAGGTTGAGGGTCGACACTGAGTTGACGTCGACTGCGTCGAGGCTATAATTTACTTGGTTGCCGCGGCCGAATGTTGCTTCGGGAAAGTTGGTCGCGGTGCTCCGGTTCTTCGAATGGGACAGTTGCGACGAACTTGAATGGCTTTTGCAAGTTTCAGCGACATTGGTTCGAGGGATCTCCTCCAGGTTGTGTCACAGAGAGATTTTATGGAGTGGAGCGAAAGTCATCGCGCCGAAGAAAGAGCGCGCACTCGAATGAGGCTTGAGAAGCCGAATTTGAGTTGAACTTGATACTTCGAAGAACACTGTCATGACAAAATCTTCCGAATTCTGAAAATTTTAGCAACTCTGGTCATCGTGCCGAAGAGGAAGAGTGTGTCTGTTCCGACGAAATTTTGGCAAATTCGAATTTGGTGACACCTTCTTCTCGTCGCGACGAAGGATCGGCGCAAGTTGGGTAAAGTGGCTCTGATGGTTTCCTCGGCCTGATTCCGGTAGATTTTGCAATGCCGCAATGCTTGATTGTGGTGAGAGTTTCGAACTCTTCAGCCTGTTATTACACAGGATGGCTTTGTGGGTTGCAGCTGTCGACAAATAAAACTTCTATCACCCTCTCTAAGTCCGCGCTCTTGTTCCCATGGAGGGATTGGACTAAGCTTTCGTTGCCGTTGAAGTCGGTGACGAGGGGCTTCTCGTCTCTCCTGTAGTAGAAAGCAACGAGGAGGAGGAGGTTGGGGTGTTTGAGTCGGCCGAGGTGTCTCATGTGTTCGTGGAAGTCTTCTCTTCTGACGCCGTTCATCTCCCGGAACCTTTTCACCACAAGGGCAGGGCCGGTGAGGAGAGCCGCCTTGTAAGACGAATCGAAGTTGCTATTGCGTAGAACCTCCGTAGAGGCTCTCATGTGGTCCTGCAGTCCTCTCTAAGTCTTGGGGAGCCTCGTATTGGGATTCCCCTTCTCCTGAATTCACTGTGACCTATAGTCGAGCTTGGGTAATTTGAAACGACCTCGAAGTGGTGGGACCCACTCTTGCTCTGTCGACAAATCCAACACTGGTCTTGACCGAGTCTTCATATAGAATTTCATTGTGAATGAAATTCTATATAGAGGCTTTGACCGAATCCCCTTTGAAAAGGGATTGCCGCTCTCCCCAGATTGAAAGCGACCCCTTGCCTTCCTTAATAATAATCTCCTAATCGAAACATGCCCCCCCCCCTGTCAAGTGTGTGGAGCCACCTATATCTCTCAAGTGTGAGGGTCAAAATCGTCATTTCTTCTTCTATTTTGTCCTTTAGTGGATTAGGGTAAAAGAGGAGGGTGTGCCTGAAAAACATAAAAAAGGAGGAAAAAGAACAGATAGAAAGAAGCAGAAAGGAGAACGGGAGAAACTGGCAAAAATCCTTGGAAACAAATTGGGAGATGAACGATCCCGGAATAAATTTGTAAAGGTTGGGTAAAGTTTCTCTTTCTCTTCTCTTGTTCATCTGAAAGACTTCTTGTACTATTTTTCTGAAAATAGTGGATTTATTCGTCGCGTCCCGTGGTTTTTTACTCTCTACTAAAAGAGGGTTTTCCACGTTAAATCTTTGTGTTCTTGTTGAGTTTGGCTTATTTAATTTCTCGAGTGCCAGATTATCCCGTCTTGGATTATTGTCTGTGTTGTTGTGGAAGATTTCCTGGGTTAGGGAATTTTTCGTAACGATAGGCGCCGTTTGTGGGAACGAGAAGCGGTTTCATTCAATTGGTTATTAAATTGAGTGGGAGTTATGGCAGAGAAATTTTCAAAGACCGGGAAGATTGAGAAATTTGATGGATCAAATTATCAGTGGTGGAGAATGCAGATAGATGACCACTTATATGAGAAGCAATTACATTTGCCACTCATAGGGGTGAAGCTGGCAGAGATGAAGGCTGATGAGTGGGCGCTACTGGATCGAAGGGCATTGGCTGTAGTCCGGATAGTTTGATTCAATCGATAGCGTTTAATGTCTCTAAGGAGAAGACTGTCAAGGATTTACTGATAGCATTGGCGGGAGTCTATGAGAAGTCATCAGCCTCAAACAGGTTATTCCTTTTGAGAAAACTTGTTTATTTGAGAATGTCTGAAGGAGCTCCTATTGCAGATCATTTAAATGATTTTAACAAACTGTGGGCACAAATTGAAGCAGTTGATTTGAAATTTGATGATGATTGAAAGCTTTGATGTTTATGTGTTCTTTGCCTGAAAGTTGGGATACAGTGATCACTTCAATTAGTAATGCTACTGTGAAGTTTGATGAGGTGCTGAGTGCTATTCTGAATCAGGAGATGATGAAGAGGAGCATGGTGAGCAATACATCGTACACTTCCGACACAACCTTGTCAGTTGATAAGGGGAAGGGCAGAGACCGGGGAAGAAATCAAAGCAGGGGTCCCAATAATAGGGATCGATCTAAGTCAAGAGGTAAATCTAAGGGTAAGTTCAAGTGCTGGGTTTGTGATAAGGAAGGACAGGTTAAGAGAGATTGTCCAGAGAGAGTAAAGAATACTGCAAATGTTGTAGATGGACATGAGAAAAAACTATGTTTGTCAGTTTATGATGAATACAAGGTGGAGAATTGGTATATTGACTCCGGAGCTTCTTTCCATTGCACATCTCACAAAGAGTGGTTTTGTGACTACATCAAGGGTGAGTTTGGTCATGTAATTGTTGGAAATGGTCAGAAGTGCAAAATTGAGGGAAGAGGCATAATTCACTTGAAGATGAATGATGGAGGTAAACTGATTCTAAAAGAGGTAAGGCATATACCGGATTTGCAGAAAAATCTTATATCTGTTAACAAGTTAGACCAGGAGGGCTATAAGATCACATTTGAGAATAGCTCATGGAAGGTTAGCCGTGGAGCATTGACTTTGATCAAGGGGAAGGCAGTGGGCACACTTTGCCCATTGTGCACCAAGGTAGATCAAATTGTTTCCTTGGCGGCTGAGAAGGATGATAAAGCATCATTATGGCATCACCGGCTTGGTCACTTGAGTGAGAGTGGGATGAGGATCCTACATTCAAAGAAGGTTTTGACAGGTATAACTAATATTTGCTTTGACTTTTGTGAAGACTGTGTCTTAGGAAAACAAAAGCGGGTGAGCTTCAACAAAGATGGTAGAGAGAAAAAGTCCAACAGATTGGACTTGGTTCACACAGATGTTTGGGGACCAGCCCAAGGTAAATATTTTGGAGGTAATCTCTATTTTGTTATCTTTATTGATGACTATAGTAGGAAGACATGGATTTATACTTTGAAAGAAAAATCAAATGTCTTTAACATGTTCAAATATTGGTTAGCTCGTGTTGAGAATGAGACAGGGTCAAGGCTGAAATGTCTGTTGTCTGATAATGGCGGAGAATTTTGTAATAAGGAGTTTGACTCCTATTGTGCCAAAAGGGGGATTAGGAGGATTAAGACTGTGCCTAGAACACCACAGCAGAACGGGGTGGCAGAGAGAATGAATCGAACCATCCTTGAGCGAGCTAGGAGCATGAGAATTCATGCGGGTCTCCCCTTGCATCTTTGGGGAACTACTGTGGATACAACAGTCTATCTAATCAACCGGAGTCCATCAAGTGCTCTAGATGGAAGAATACCAGAAGAGGTATGGGCTGGTAAGAATGTGGATTATTCTTTTCTGAAAATTTTCGGTTGTATTGCCTATGCTCACATTAACAGGGAAGTTAGGAAGAAGCTTGATCCTAAATCTACCAAGTGTGTGTTTCTTGGATACGGAGGTGACGAGTATGGTTACCGACTATGGGATTTTGATAACAACAAGGTGTTTCGATGCCGGAATGTTGTATTCAATGAGGAGCAAATGTACAAAGACAGGAAAGAAGAAAAGAAGATTGAGCCTAAGGAGAAAGAGTACATAAAGAGAGATAAGACTGATAAAAATCTATCTCAAGCAACAAATGAACAGGTTGTTCCAAGTGAAGGAGATTAACAAATTGAAACTGAACAAGAGAATGAGTCACAGGGTGAAGAATCAAGTATTGATGACGGTGAATCACATGAGTATTGAAATGCTCAAACTGATTTTGATGACTCAGAAATACCACAAGAGGAAATTGTTACTTCCGGGTTGAGGAGGAGTACAAGGGTAAGAAAGCCTGTACAAAAGTTAAATTTAATTGTACAACATGTTTTGTATACTGATGCAGGAGAGCCAGAATCCTATGATGAGGCCATGGCAGATGAAGCTCATCTTAAGTGGGAGCTTGCTATGAAAGATGAGATGTTGTCATTGGAGGAGAACCAAACATGGGAATTGGTGAAGATGCCTGCAAACAAGAAGGTATTACAAAACAAGTGGATATTCTGGGTCAAGCAAGAAGCCGGTGGTGTACAGAGGTACAAGGCAAGACTTGTGGTGAAGGGGTTTGGACAAAGGGAAGGTATAGATTTTCATGATATATTTGCACCGGTAGTGAAAATGACTTCAATTCGAACTATTTTGAGTATAGTTGCTGTGAAATGATTGTATTTAGAGCAGCTTGACGTCAAAACAGCTTTCCTTCATGGTGACTTGGAGGAGGAAATCTACATGAGACAACCAGCTGGTTTTGAAGTCATAGGAAAAGAGAGTTGGGTGTGCAAATTGAAGAGGAGTCTATATGGACTCAAACAAGCACCGAGGCAGTGGTACTTAAAGTTTGACAGGTTTATGTTGGACATTGGATTTGCTAGGAGCAATGCGGACCACTGTGTATATCTACAAAGGTTCAATGATGGAGATTATATTATCTTAACATTGTATGTGATGATATGCTTGTTGCAGGGATTAACATGAAGAAAATTGATGATCTCAAGAAGAGGTTGGCAAATCAATTTTCCATGAAGGACCTAGGTGAAGCGAAACAACTTCTTGGAATGCAAATTACCCGAGACAAGAAGAAGAAGAAGTTGTGGCTGTCCCAAGAGGAATATGTGAAGAAAGTCTTGGAGAGGTTCAACATGCATGAATCCAAGGCGGTGACTACTACTTTGGGTAGTCAATTTAAATTGTCTAAGGAACAAGGTGCCAAGAGTGATGAGGAGATAGCTCACATGAAGACGGTGCCTTATGCTTCAGCTATTGGGAGTCTTATGTATGCAATGGTGAGTACAAGACCGGATATAGCACATGCAGTGGGAGTTGTGAGCAGATTCATAAAAAATCCAGGCAAAGAACATTGGGAAGCAGTGAAGTGGATATTCAGGTATTTGAAAGGTACTTCTGATTACTGTTTGTGTTTTGGAGGAAATAACATTGATGTGAAAGGTTTTGTAGACTCTGATCATGCGGGTGATAGAGATAATGGCGAAGCACTTCGGGTATGTGTTTACAGTTGGTGGAACCGCAGTCATTTGGGTTTCTAAACTGCAGAAAGTTGTTTCTCTATCTTCAACGAAAGCTGAATATGTGGCTGCGACGAGAAGCTAGCAAAGGAGTATATATGGCTGAAATCTCTAATGAATGAGTTGGGGTTTGATAATGCTGATTGCAGGTTATACAAATGGCAGTCGAGTGCAATCCATCTAGCCAAGAACTCGGCGTTTCATTCGAGAACCAAACATATTCATCTTCGGTACCACTTCATTCGAACTTTACTTGAGGAAGGACAATTGAAGCTGGAGAAGATAGATGGAAAGAAGAATCCGGCGGATATGTTGACAAAGCCGGTGGAGGGCCAAAAGTTAAGTCTTTGCTCAACTATGGTAAACTTGCACTAATTGGCAAGAGATGGACATATGCGACGAACATGGTAGAGGAAGGTCAGAGGTTGGAATAGTTGTGCTCCAGATAGTCTCCAAGTGGGAGATTGTCAAGTGTGTGGAGCCCACCTGTATCTCTCAAGTGTGACGGTCAAAATCGTCATTTCTTCTTCTATTTTGTCCTTTAGTGGATTAGGGTAAAAGAGGACGGTGTGCCTGAAAAACAAAAAAAAGGAGGAAAAAGATCAGATAGAAAGAAGCAGAAAGGAGAACGGGAGAAACCGGCAAAAATCCTTGGAAACAAATTGGGAGATGAACGATCCCGGAATAAATTTGTAAAGGTTGGGTAAAGTTTCTCTTTCTCTTCTCTTGTTCATCTGAAAGACTTCTTGTACTATTTTTCTAAAAATAGTGGATTTGTTTGTCGTGTCCCGTGGTTTTTTACTCTCTACTGAAAGAGGGTTTTCCACGTTAAATCTTTGTGTTCTTGTTGAGTTTGGCTTATTTAATTTCTCGAGTGCCAGATTATCCCGTCTTGGATTATTGTCTGTGTTGTTGTGGAAGATTTCCTGGGTTAGGGAATTTTTCGTAACGCCTTCTTTTTTTTTTTTTATTCATTCTCTTGCGACAACCCTATGTATATGCGGCTTGAGTACTCTTGGTACACCTGCGATTTGCATCTCTGCGGCTTATTGATTTCTCTTTGAATTTCACCAGTGGATTTGCTCCTATTTTTTTTCAAACCTTCTTCTTCCTTTTGATCACTCTGTAAATACGAGACTGTTGCATCCCTTTGTCTGCGGTTTGACTTCTTTCACGTTGGATTTGGGCAACTGCGACCTGCGACTTGGCAAACAGTCTGTGACGGCAACCCGGGAGACTGCCTGCAACTTCTCTCTGCTTTGTGATCCTTGTCGGGTCCCGGCTTGGGTCAGAAGTTCTCCGCGAACTAGAATTCAAAGGTACTGTAGAACTTTTTCTTCTCCCGGCAGCCTTAGATTGAATTCGAGTCAGCCCGGGTCCCCACTCTCTCTTTTTTTTTCTTCTCTTCTTCCCTCTTTCTTCTTCTTTTTCTCTCCTCTCATTTTCAACTCCTCCCTCAGTCTCTCTTTTCACGATTTCTCTCCTCTTTTTTTCTTTTTTTGGAGCTTTCTCTCTGTCTCAATTTTCTTTTCTCTTGCGCTCTAAGTATCTGTCAATTTGTCAATGCGACAAAACTGACAATTCTCTGTGTGTCGCGGGCTGGAGTTGAATCTGGGTCGCATCCGGCTCGGTTGACGAATGCTGGATTCTGCTTTGGTCGCACCCAGCTCGGTCGCCGGGTGCTGAAGTTGTCTTTTGGCTGCGTCTGGCTCTGTCGCCGGGACGGGGGGGCTTCTCTCTCTCTTTTTTTTTGTGTTCGGCTCGGTTACCGGGACGCAGGATTCAGTTGTGCAACTTGGCTTGGCCGCTGAAAGACTATGGACGCGTCTGGCTCAGTTGTTGGGCTCGGGCAGTTTGTTTCGGGACAGCCCGACAAGGTCGCTGGGTGCTGAATTCTGCTTTGTATGACCCGGCTAGGTCGCCGGGATGTTGATTTTCCATGTTGTTGCATCCGGCTCGGTCGCCGGGTGCTGATTTTCGTTTTGACTTTGGCCGGTTCAGTTGCCGAGAGTTAAAACTTCTGTTTTGGTCGCCGGGTGCCGAAATCTTGATTCGACTGAGTCTGGCTGGTTTGTTAGGAGGCTGGATTTTTGTACCAATGCACTCGGCTTGGTCGCCGAGTCCTGATTTCTGCATGATCGCGGCTGGCCAGAGTTGCCGAATGTGAATTTCTTGTGGTTACAGCCGGGTTAGTTGCCGGGTGCGATTTGCCTTGAGGTCGCAGCCGGCGAGGGTAGCCGGGTGCGAGTTGTGTTGAGGTCGTAGCCGACAAGGGTCGTCGGATGCAAGTGTGTCGACCTCCTTCTATTTTCTCTTGCGACGGCTTCTTTTTGTCGCAACCCTTTTTTTTTTCCTTCTTGCGACTGCTTATTTGTGTCACAACCCCATTTTTTTTTGTTTTCGACGGCTTCTTTTTGTCGCAACCCTTTTTTTTTTCTTCTTCATGACTGCTTCTTTTTGTCGCAGCTTTTTGTTTGGTGACGACTTCTTTTTGTCGCAGCCTCTTTGTTTTTTTTTTTAACAGAGAGAGGTTACGTACCTGGTTCTGTTGGCTATGTCCGGCTTAGTCGTCGGGCGCGGGAATTTGCAGCACAACACCCGGCTCAGTCGCCGGGTGTTGAATTTGACGAGCTGGCTGCGTCCGGCTCTGTCACTAGACGCGAGGCTTTTGAACTGCGTCTGGCTTGATCGCTAGGCATAGTCCTTTTGCAATTTTTTTTTGTTGCTTTCCATTTTGTTGTTGGTCGCGAAGTTTTGAGCAGTGCTCAGCTGGGTCATCGGGCACTTATTTTTGGTCGCGGCCAGTATGTGGCTGGTCGCGGAGCTTTGAAGGGTGCTCTGCTCGGTTGCCGGGCACCTGTTTTGGTTGCGGTCAGTATGTGGCTGGTCGCGGAGCTTCAAAGGGTGCTCGGCTCAGTTGTCGGGCGCCTGTTTTGGTCGCGACCAGTATGTGGCTGGTCGCGGAGCTTCGAAGGGTGCTTGGCTCGGTCGCCGGGCACCTGTTTTGGTCGCGGGTAGTATGTGGCTGGTCGCGGAGCTTCGAAGGGTGCTTGGCTAGGTCTCCGGGCGCCTGTTTTGGTTCGCAACATTCGTTTCCCGTTCAACTCGGTCGTCCGACACTGGGATTCAAGTGTGCGGCATCTGGGATTGTCGCCAGATGCTGAATTCTCCGTTTTGTCATGTCCGCCCTAGATCGTCGGACAATGGATATGTTGTTCGCCTCCGGTTCAGTTGCTAGCCGCGAGGCTGTTTGTTTTGGTCGCGCTAGACTCTGTCGTCGTACGCGTGGCTTTGGGACTGTGCTCGGGTTAGTCGCCGAGACACGGTCTTGTTGTTTTGATCGCACCCAGCTTGGTCGCCGGGTGCTGCTCTCTCCCCCTTTTTTTTAATGGCTTTGTTGTTTCTGTCGCAGCCGGCTTCATCGCTGGTCACTGCGTTTTGAACTGTGCTCGGCTTGGTCGCCGCGGCCCAATCACTTTGTGTTGATCGCGTCCGGTTCTGCTGGTGAACAAGAAGGCTTGCTCATCGAGTAGGAGGGGATCGGTAGCCCCTTCGGTTTTACCCTCTCTCTTTTTTTTGTTTTCCGTTCTCTTTTCTATCAGCGACTGGTTCTTTCTGTCGCTCCTCTCCCTTTTTTTTTTGCTTGCGACTTTGATTGATTTTTTTTTCGCAGGTTTCCTCCTTTTTTTTGTTTGCGACTTTGCTTTTGGTCGCAGGAAGTGTGTTTTTTTTTTCTTTTTTTTTTTTTGAATTGAGAGAGAGACGATGTGCGTACCTGAGTTAAACCTGACTGACAATTTTGGTGCTTTGCTGCAGATGTCTACTCGTTCGGACTCCTTCTCTTTCCTCGGTTTGACCCTTTCGAGTGTCAAGGGCTCCTTGAGGGGTACTCTTCGACATTGTTTGTGAATTTGCGACTCTGAGGGAAAGCAGCAACCATTGTTATTACCTATCGGGGGAGCATCGGCCTATGGCGGTTGCGATATAACGGTTCCTCCAGTCAAGGCTGTTAACGAACTATGGAGCCGCCCTGTTGTTGATGAGGACGATCAAGTTTGCTACCTCCGGGGCGTCGACGAGGTTTTATCGTCTCCTCATCAGACCGTAGGGCATATTCTGCTGAGCCCCTTGCATGATCACTCAGTTCGTTTCTCCGCATCGAAGCTTTCTATCGACAACTACCAGATTGACACTTGGGATGGAAAACCGATGGTATGCTCCAGCCCCCAACATGTGCCTTTCTATTTTGAGTGGGCAGGCGTCATCCTCCACACTTGTCCCGAGCTGTTGGCAGCGGTTGACCTGACTCACGCGGATCGGGCCTCCATGTTTTTGTATCAATGCTGCAGCAACGTCATGAATTCTTTCTTGGAGGTCTGGTGTTCTGCCACCAACACTGTTTTCACTCGTGAAGGAGAGTTATCCGTTTCGCTGTGGGATCTGCATCGTCTCTGTGGATTACCTATTTCTGGGTATATATTCGATGAAGCGACTCCGATGGTGGCCGATTTTACTCAGAGTCACTCCATGCCGCTGCCCGAGAATCTCCAGTGCCTTCTTCTTGTGTATTACCGACTGTTTTGCCGTTTGAAGGCTTCATACTCGGACGACTTCTCTGGGATTCCCATGTCCGAGTGGGTGTCCTTTTGGTTTCGTGCCGAAGAGGGTGTGCAACCTATAGCAGACTCATGGACTGACCGTGAAAAGATGACTGGTTCCCTGATTCGTGATCGTTCGGCGTTACAGGATCAGCCTCTTTCTGAACTCGGAGTTCCCGACGCCCTTGCAGATGAGGTATATCTGGCCGCCTTTCTATCATCATGGCTTTGCCGTTTTGTCTTTCCTTTTCCAAGCGGCACACTGAGGGCCAGTGTTTTCAAGATGGCGTGTGATAAGTGTCCAAAAGACACTTATTTATGCATGAATTATTGATCATAAATTCTTAATTTGAGTTGATTATGAGCATGAAAGTGACAAATGTAACTCAAATACGTGTTTTGTGTCTCAGGTACCTTGTAAAAGAAGAAAATCTAAATTATGAGGAAAAATAAAAGAAACAGGAGCAAAATCAAGCAAAAAAGGGAATGACGCGACCGCACCGGAAAAATGTTCGAAAATTCAAAGAAATCCAGAAAATTCCCAATGGCTAGTGAGGCTGAAAGGAGGATAGTCTGTGAATGTGAAATGGCGCGACCGCGCCCCACGAGGGCGCTACCGCGCCATGAAGATGGCACTACCTGTGGCACTGCCCCGCCTCACTGTTTCCTTACATAGATGCCAAGTTCTAATTCGAAAAGTCGGAAAGGAGTCTAAGGAGTGGCGCGACCGCACCAGGTCAACAGCATAAAGTGGCGTGACCGCGCCATGAAGAATCCTTCCTCTTATTGGACCCGATGGCCGTGCTCCAGACTTAGACAAAATTCCTGCTCCAGTGGCGCGATCGCGCCAAAACAAAGAACAATTCGGCGCGACCACGCCGCTGACTCAGCTTCGTGACTTGCGGAAATCTCGGGATTCTGACTATCAATTAAGCCCAAACCTGGAAGAAGAAGTCCTAATTGGCTAAGGAAGGTATCCATGAAGATTTTATGATATATTTACAGAGTCTAGGTGCATTGAATGGTCAAGAAGAGAAGTCTAAGACAAAGAAGGAAACTACTGCCATAAAAGGAAACTCCAAGTTCGAGATTGAAGAGTCCATATATGGAGATTCCGACCTCCAATTGGATTTAAATTTGGACCACATCTTCCTGAGAGGATTGAGAATCATGACACGGAAAATCAGGCCAATCCAAGTAGGGGTTGTGGAGTTTTATATTTTCAAAGTGGTGGACCCAGTGCTGGAATTGGCAGCAGAAGCAGTTCAACTTCTCAAGGTAATATCTCAAGTTTCCCAACTCAGAATGACTTCAAATTTCGTACACAAGTCAAGGACTAAGTAAGAAAGGTTCTGATGTAATTTCAGAAAATTTTGAGGTGGGGAAGTCACAATTCATACCCCTGGACAGAAGCCAAAATTACAAGTTCTGGGCAGAGCTTCAGCTATGAAAGGAGGTCCGAGGCAAAGCATAAGGGGGGAGTTCTAGATCTAGTTTCGAGTTCCAGCTCTTAGAATAGTTTGTAGTTTGTTTTTATTGTTTTGTAGTTAGGTTAGAGAGAAGAGAAAAGTCCAGAGGGAGTTTTACATAACCTCTTGGCACTTTAGAGAGAGAAGGTGAAGATTTCAGTTAAGTTGTAAGAGAAGCCAAAGGTAGTCCTTCAAGGGGGTTTCTGTACTTAGTTTATTTTATGTCTATGGCTGTAATTGAATCCTTATTACTGTGTATTTATTCTATTAGCATGGAGTAGTCTCTCTTTGTTGGGGAAGTCATGAACTCCTAGTTGTTTTATGTTTGAATTCTGAAGTTTATAGCAATAAAATATCCTGCTTTTGTTTTAGAAACTGAGTTCATTGCTTATTTCTGATCTGAATTGATAATTGAAGTTTAATGAGGTTCGAATAGAGAAGTTAAATTTCAGTAGAAAGTTGGGTTGGTTATATGATTCTTTGTTTTCTAAAACAACTTGTTTTTCAAACTAGATTGTTCCGGTTATGAAGGAGACTAGTTGAAAAGTGATGTGACTTCTATAACTCTTGTTCTGAATAAGAAAGAGTAAATATTCAAGCTTTTATATTTATGCACTTAGGATTTGAATGTTCCGGTTGAGAAGGAGTTCAAGGAATAAGTGAAAGTTATGTCCTGTATATGGGTAACTAGGTTTTCGAAAGCTAAGTCAAGGCAAGGATATTTGAGCTATAAAATCAGAATTCTACATGTCAACAACTAGGAGAGATTGGCATTCTTCCCCAACATCTCATCTCTATTAGTTTTTCCAGTAGTTTAAATACTGTTTTCTTTCCTGTTTTCAAAACCAAAACCAAAAACTTCTTTTCCCTCAATCAATAGAAAAATCTTTACTTAAACTGAATTCTCATCAAGGTCTCTGTGGGATCGATATCTGGACTCTCGAGTCTATATTACTTTCTGACCTAGTGCACTTGCTAGACACTCAACAGCGTGTTACATGGTCAGCGGTAGGAGGTGCAATGTGGCCAGTGCAGCTTTGGCTAACCTTTATCGAGGCCTCAGAAACATTTCTCTGGGGAGAATCCCTTGGCCGTTTGTTTTCACGTGGCTCGCCCAACGGTTCGGTGTACACGAGGCTGACTCTGATGGTGGCGACAGACCACTCATGATGCTGTATCGTAACCCAGCGCGAATTCACTTCTACACCAAAAAGGAGGCTCGTTCCTTATTTTGGCGTGGTGGAGTGCGATGCTGGTACCCCTCGGAGGCACTTCCTCCTGGTCTGATCCTTGACAAGCCTGGTCATTTTGCTTCTCGGATAGAAGTGGAGTACTTCTACTGCCTACGAGCGACGTTCCTTGTTTTCCGACAACGCGAGTCTTTCATAGTGGAGCCTTATAGTCCTCACCGGTTTGCCCGTCAATTTGGGTTTTGCCAAGACTTGCCGGGAGCGCTATTCACCGACCAGCGGAAGATGGATACGGTTAACGCGTTTGTAGGGATATGGCGAGGTGCGACTGCTTGTCCTCGCGGCAGCGTGAAGGTGCCTGCATTTGTGAGCCCTAGTTCTGATCCGGGCGTTACAGCCCTTTTAAGGGAGTTGTGGCTTGAAATGGTTGTTCCCTTCTTAGAGGTAGTAACTTCTCCTCATTTTTCTTTCATGTCTTCTTCCTTCTCCTTTGTTCTCTTTTTTTTTATAACTTCTTTGATCTCCTTTTATGTTCAGCGAGCATGGAAGAAGTTCACCAATGCGCCGGAGAAAGCTTTGCCGTCTGCGCAGGTAGATGGTGGTGTGGAGGGTGTTCGCAAGAGCACTCGAAAGAACGAGAAGCCTCCGGCTACTTTGAAGGCGAAGAAGGGTCAAGTCGGGAAGAAGAAAGCGCCCCTACCAAAGGTTGTGAAGGGCGAGTTGGCGACTCCTACACAAGTAGCGCCAGCGAAGGGCATTGTGATCAAGGAGACTTTTTCGACAGTGCCCGAGACTCGGCCAGTGATCTTGTCTTTGCTGGCGACTGCTGCTCCTTAGGATAAGGGGAAAGGATTGGTTCAGTCTCAGATTTCGCCGCAGAAGGGGTCTGATGCGATTCTAGCTAATCACTAGCAAGAGGACTAATCAAAGTAATATAGACTTTATGCAAGTCCGAATATCGTCCCACAAGGACCAAGCCAGCAGTTAATTGCTTTGTGAATAAAAATCTAAAGTTTGAGGAATCTGATTTTGAAACAGAGTTTTAAAACTAAACCAGCACTCAAAACAGTTAGGGAAAAGCCTTTGAGGAAATTTAATGATGAGAGAAGACGTTGGGAATCCAATTTCCTCCCTAGACACTTTCTGAGATTGAATATGAAAAGAGTTTTGGAAATCAGTTTCTGACAAGCTTATAAAACCATGGCAACAATCCGCATCGACATCAACTTTTTCTATCTCCTAGAGCAAACTAACCGGCATAATCTACTCTATTTGACAGCATAAACATGAAGCTCATATGTCATAGGCAGATCATCTAATCCAATAGGGTATTACTTTAAGGTCGAGGATTAACCCAAGGATTAGTGATCTACCTAGTGCATAAACTAAAAAAGACTGTAGACTCCTATCAGCATGTCTCACCTTAAGCCCAACATCACCTTATAACCAGTACATAGCTAGACAGCAAGTATGAATCAAGAAATTACAGCAATGAAAACTCATTCATGCACCAAACTGAAAACCAATTAAATTTTAAGTATCAATCTCATTACATGCCTAGGGAATCATGGACTCCCAACTAAAAATGACTACTCCATGCTAAAATTGAAAGCACACAAAAAGGTTTGTACAACAGCCATGAATTAAGAAAGAATAAGCAAAGAAAACTCCCTTGGGAAGAATTCCCTTAACCCCTCTTGCTCCTTGGCTGAATGCTCCACCTTTCTTCCTCAAAGTGACCAGAGTTTGTGTGAACTCCCTCTGGACCTTCTCCTCTCTCTCTCAACTAAACTAAAAAATAAAACTGAATACAAAATTGAATGTAAAATACAGAAACTCGAACTAAAACTGGATGCCTTGAGCTCTGCCTCGGACCCCTATTTATACTTGAAACTCTGTCCAGACCTTGTAATTTCAGCTTCTGTCCAGGGGTGTGAATCATGACTTCCCGACCTCATAATTGGATGAAATTATATCAGTACCTTCCTTCTATAGTTCTTTTCATGCTCACGAAGTTTGAATCCATTCTGAGTTGGGAAACTCGAGATATGAGGGGAGGAAGTTGCCTGATTTCTGCTGCCAACTTCTGCACGGGTCCACCACTTTGGAGATGTGTAACTCGAGAATCCTGGCTTGGATTGACCCGAATTTTGGTGACAAGATCCTCTGTAGTGGCAGGAAACTTATTTCCAATTTTGGATTTAATTGGATTTGTGAAACCCCTTCTCTGCTCTTCACAAAATTCGGATTTATCTCCTTCCATTAGCAGCAGATTCCTGTTTTGAATTAACTTCTTCTTTTGGACAATTCAATGCACCTGGACTTAAGTACATTACCTTAACCTCTTCGTGGGTACCTTCCTTAAACGTTTGAGACTCCTTCTCCCAAGTTTGGATTTGATTTGATTGCAGGTTTCCGAGATTTTCGTGATTTTCTGCTGCAGCATCATCGGCGCGGTCACGCCGAATTCTGGCGCGGACGTGCCACTGGAGCCGATGTTCGTCTAAGTCGGGAGACCACGCGGCGCGGTTGCGCCGAATTATGCTATGGAGATGGCGCGGTCGCGCCAGTGCTTGGACATTTCCTTGGTCCCTGGATGGCAACTTCTCTTTCTGCTTTTAGCTCACTTCGGCGCGTCCGTTCTGGCTTTGCATGAGGTCGCGCCAATTCACATTCCCCAAACGTTGGATTTCTTGACCGTTGGGTTGTTGGACATTTTTGCACATTAATTTGAATTTTTGCGAATTTATTTGCCGCGGTCGTGCCATAATAGGCGCAGTCGCGCCGTTCTTCTTGTTGTCCTCTTTTGCTCATTTTTCTTCTATTTTTGCTCCAAATCCCGTTTTTCTTCTTCCACTGGGTACCTGAGACATAAAACATAAAACTGAGTCATATTTGTTGAATTTATGCTCGGAATTAACTCAAAATTAAGTTTTTCAATCAAATACTATGCCCAAAGATAGTGTCTTTTAGACACTTATCAGGGTCGGTAACTCTGCCACCAGAGCCTTTCATTTTCGTTCCTCCTCCTTTCAAGAAGCAACTTCGAACCGGTGTGAGTAAGCCTATATCACATTCTCTTCCTCCCGTTGCTATCCCACCTTTGGGAGTTCCCTTATTAGAATTGAGAGAGAAGGTTAAGGAGACTGCACCTCTCGACGGGTCTATTGTTCCGTCGGCTGGAGAGGCTGCTGCTGGGCCAAAGGCGACGCTTGTGCAAGTCCACCTGGTTGGGTCGCGGGCAGTTGGAGAGTCAGTTGACTTGACTTCTGATGCACTCGCAGTCGTTGCTGCTCCTGCTATAGACCAGCCTGTTTTCCGCCAAGACGATTTGTTTGATCTCGCCGATTTGGAGGATACTCGACAGCTAGAGTGGATTGGAGAAGAGGCACCTTCTGCCGTCGTTACCGGAGGCGAGGCCGAGTGTCCGATGATTATTTTGCGTGGCGGTGGAGTGACCTTCGACCCTTTGATTGGAGCAGCCGAGGGTGGATTTCAGCACCTTGTTTCTGATCCTGTTGCCGTGATTTCAAGGAAAGAGCCTTTTGTGACGTTTCCTCCTAGTAGCGGAGAAGCAACTTTTACTGCCAAGAAGGGAGCTCCGGGTTCGGGACATGAGCCTGTTAGCGAGGATTCGTCGACTTCGCGACCTGCGTCGGTAAGCACTTATCACCCTGTTCCCTCTCTTTCCTCCTTTTTTTTTTCTTCTTTCCCTCATCTCTCGACTCCCTTCTCTTTTTTTGTTTTTAGATGTCGACCTTTCCCCTCTCGGCGAGGTCGAGGCTGTTGATGCAGCGGTCCGCGCTGGGGCTGTGGACAGAGTTTGTCGGCTTGGTTTTATCAGCAGCCGATGATCCAAGTTCGTCAGAGCTTGTGGTGGACACTCGTGATATTCTTGAGCATTTGAGAAGAGCCGGTGTCGATACCTTGGTGCTGGAGCAATGGGTGGAGGACTTTGCTTCGAAGGCAGCTCATTTTCAGCAGCTGCACAACTCTTTGGCCGGGAAGGTCAGTCTGCTCGAACGGTTTACTGTTGAAACTGAACTAGCACGGTCTATCGAGCGAGTAAACCGTCAGTGCGATGAGCTGACCACAGATTTGGATAGACGCCAGGCTGAGCACGAAGCCGCAGAAGCTGAGCAGATGGCTCTCCGTGATCGTCTGGCATTCATCTCTTCTCAGATCGACTCCATCAGTGCTGAACTTGTGACCATCCATTGAGGGATTGATACTGCCGAGGAGGAAGCTTCTGCACTCGAAGGTAGGCTCGCCTCTGTTCGCACACGCCCTGTTCTCGACGAGACTGAGACGCGAGAGTTGGCTGAAGCTCGCGCCGAAGTGATGAGGCTGTGGCAAAGGGTGGCCGACTTTGAACTTCCTTCTCTTTGATGTATATTTTTTTGGTCTCTTTTCTTTCGAGACTTGATTATTTTTTTTTGCCTCCTATTTTTGTTGCGAGGCTTCTACTGTTCCCATCGCACACTATATTTTTTTTGTTTGCAATGAGAAGTACATCTTTTTTTTTTATTCAATTGTCTCCCTTTTTTTCTTTTCTTTGAGCTTTTTTTTTTTTTTTTTTTTGCCCTCCTCATGGGTAAAATCGTTTAAGGAATTTACCATTCGTTATCGGCAGCTCCGAACCGTTTGAGGTGACGAGCTTGTAAGCGCCATTGGTGTTGTAAGCGCCATTGGTGTAGGCCTCCTGTACTACGTACGGTCCCTCCCATTTTGGTGCGAACTTGCCCCCGGTTTTGCTCGTAAAGAGCATTGGCCGTCGAACTGCGAGCACGAGGTCGCCCTTCTGGGATGACCTGAGCCGTACCTTTTTGTTGAAGGCTCGTGTCATCCGAGATTGATAGCACTCGAGACGTTGTTGTGCCTTGAGTCGTTGCTCATCGAACGACTCTAATTGTGCTAGTCGCAGTTGGGCACACTCCTCTGTCGTCAGCCCTTCTCTCATCACAATTCGCAGAGAAGGAAGTTGTACTTCGAGAGGGAGCACTGCTTCGGTGCTGTAGACCAGGGAATATGGAGTCGACTGGGCCGGTGTTAGAAACGAAGTCCTGTATGCCCACTAGGCTTCGCCGAGTTTTTCATCTCAGCTTTTCTTGTTGGCGCCGATGGTCTTCTTTAGGATCTTGCAGAGCGTTTTGTTGAACGCTTCTGCAAGTCCGTTGGCTGCCGGATTATAAGCCGACGATGTCCGCTGTTATATGTGAAATTTCTCGCAGAAGCGGTCCATGACTTCGTTTTTAAACGGCGTACCGTTGTCCGTCATATGTATTGGGGAACTCCATATCGATAGATAATTTGAGTTCGAATGAAGTCGACGACGGTGGCGGCTTTCACTTCTCGGTAGGCAGGAGCTTCGGCCCATTTTGAGAAGTAGTCGGTGGCTGCCAAAATGTGTTGCCTGTCGGAGTTGGATTTAGGAGAGATGGGGCCAATGATGTCCATCCCCCAAGCTTCGGATGGTCATGATGCGACCGTTGGGTGAAGCGGTTCCGGCGCCTGGTGTATGTAATCGGCATGGAGCTGGCACTGTTTGCAGGTTCGAGCCATTTCGATGGGGTCCCTGAGCATCGATGGCCAGTAATAGCCCAGTCGTTTAACTTGTAAGAGGAGCTTTGGGCCAGCTTGGTGCGCGCCGCAAATTCCACTGTGTGTTTCTTTTAACACTTGCGACCCCTCTTCCTTTGACAAGCAACGAAGGAGCAGACCTTCATATGACCTCTGGTAGAGTACGTCGTTGATGCAAACGTACTTTGGAGCTGCTCGACGAATTTGGACCCGCTCTCGTAGGTCGACAGGGAGTGTGTCGTGGCGAAGGAAGTTTGTGATAGCTTCTCTCCAATCTTCAGTTTGATTTTGACTAACCGAGATAGGAAGAGATTCTTCTATCTCTTCTGTTTGCTCTTCTTCTGTTTGTTCCTCGGCCTGTGGAGGGATTACCCATCGTTCGCAAATGGGGACTTGGCTCGGTCTCTGGTCGAACTGTGCCAAACTGGCCGCGATTCCAGCTAATGCGTCGGCTGTCCCATTCTCAGATCGAGGGACGTAGTGGAGTGAAGCTTTCGGGATTTGGGCTAGAAGTTCAGCTGCATGTCTCCAGAATGGTTCGAGTTCGAGTTTCTTTACTTCAAACTCGCCTGTGAGCTGCTTGATGACCAATGCCGAGTCACCGTAGATGTTTAACTGCGGCAGCTGCATCTCGACCACTATGCCGAGTCCAAGGAGGAGAGCTTGATACTCCGCTTCGTTGTTCAAACAATTTTGAGTTAGAACGAACGAATACGGAAGTAGGTCCTTCCTCGGTGAGACAAAAAGGACTCCGGCGCCAGCTCCATTCCTTCGCGCGGCGCCTTCGAAGTTCTTCTCCCAAGGAGGGAGCACCTCGACCAGAATTATTTCCTCGTCTGGGAATTCCTCTGTTAATTCCCATTCGGCCGACACCGGGTGGTCGGCCAGGAAGTTCACCAGAGCTTGGCCTTTGATTGCGCGTTGCGGCACGAAGTTGATTTCAAACTCCAATAGAAGCAGTGCCCACTTAGCCAGTCGACCAGAGAGATTAGGTCGCGACATGATGTATTTCAGCGGGTCGGCTCTCAAGATGAGGTTCGTCGAATGCGCCAGGTGGTAGTGCCGAAGCTTTTGAATTGCAAATATGAGCGCCAGACAGGTCTTCTCGATCGGAGAATAGTTGAGCTCGACGCCCACCAGTGTTCGACTTAAGTAATAGAGAGAACGTTCTTTGTTGTTCTCGTCGCATTGAGCCAAAAGAGCTCCCACCGATTTCTCCTGTGCTGCGATGTACAACAGCAACGGTCTGTCGACGATCGGAGCTTTGACCACTGGCGGCTTGGTGAGATATGCCTTTATGTTGTTAAAGGCATTCCGGCAGGAGTCGTCCCGCTCGAACTGTGTGCCCTTCTACAGGAGGCGGCTGAATGGCTGGCATCTCCCGACTAAATTTGAAATGAAATTCCGAATATATGCCAAGTGGCCTTGGAAGCTTTTGAGTTCGGAGACGTTTCTGGGCTTCGACATTTTCTGAATGGCATCAATTTTGGACTGGTCGATTTCAATGCCTTTGTGATGCACGATGAATCCCAGGAATTTGCCCGAGGTGACACCGAAAGCACACTTCAACGGATTCATTTTGAGTTGAAACCGTCGAAGCCTTTCGAACATTGCCGGGAGGTCAAGAAGATGGTCGACCCTCTGTTTTATTTTCACCACCAAGTCATCGACATAGCATTCAATGCGCTTATGTAAGAAGTCATAAAAAATGTTTTGCATTGCTCTCTGGTAGGTCGCACCAGCATTCTTGAGTCAGAACGACATCACCTTGTAGCAGAAAATGCCTTTGGGAGTTCGAAAAGCAGTGAGCTCTTCGTCCTTCGGGTCCATCCGAATTTGATTGTAGCCGAATGAACCATCCATGAAGGATAGAGCTTCGTGACCCATCGTCGCATCGACCATGAGCTCGGTTATTGGTAGAGGGAAGTCGTCTTTTGGGCAAGCCTTGTTCAGGTCGCAAAAGTCGACGCATACCCGGATTTGGCCAGTCTTCTTCTTGACATGCACGATATTTACGATCCAGGACGGGTACTTTACTTCTCTGATGAAATTGGCCGCGATCAATTTATCCACTTCCTTTTCGATTTCTGGCACCAGTTCTGGTCGGAACCGTCGCTGCGACTGCTTGACTGGCCGGATAGAGGGATGGACTGCCAATTTGTGAACTGCCACTCGTGGGTCGAGGCCGGGCATCTCCGTATAGTTCCAGGCGAAGATGTCGCAATATTCGCGAAGTAGCGACATGTACTCGACCTCTCCTTCGGCCGACAGTGAAGCACTGAGGAATGTCGCCCTCGGGTCCTCTGCTGTGCCCAGGTCAACTTTCTTTAGCTCGTCAACCGTCGACTGGCCGCCTTCCTCGAACAAACCCGGGGCCTCCTTTAAGACGAATTCCTCTTCTTCTTGATCATTGTCGGCGAATGAGATGTGGTTCACCATAACCAAATCATAAGCGCGAGCTCGTGCAATTGCAGCTTTCAAGGTGTAAATAACCACCGGTTTCGGAGTGTTTTTCTTTTTCGTCGGATTTTAGCCGACTGAAACTTGATGTACATCTGCCGATGCCTTTCTGGTTATTTTGACTGGCTTCGCCTGACTAGTGTAAATTTTGATCGACTTCTGCTTCTCGTAGCCGAGGCCTAGGCGACCCTGGTTGATGCGATGACCTTCGTTCCTCAATTTCTCCTGTTCTGGATTGAGAACCGGTAGAGTGACGGGTGGTTTTGCATGGATTTCATCTTTTGTAAGGTTGCCCCCGGCTCTTGCCATCAGTCGATATGCGTTCGGGTCAAAACCTTCATTTGAACGTGTGGACGACAACTGTTGTTGGCTCGGCAACTGCTTCACGATGCTTCGTTCCTCCAATTTTGACAGAGGAAGTGTGACATTTTCTGGCAAAGGGGTCGGCTGAATTTTGTGGCAGACGACCAGAGGGGCTTCTCCTTTCTTCCTTTGCGATTGCGGGATGTACCACAAGATGGGTACACTGCACTGCTTTGGTGTTAGAGTGGCTACGGCCGATTTGCAGCCTTGTGCCGGCTGGCAGTTGTGCGCAGGCTGCTTTGGAGACACGACCTGCGTCATGATCTGTTTAGGAGATGCAACTTGCGTCGAAGTTTGTTTTGAGGATGTGGCCTGCGATGGTTGTTTGGGCGCCATAGCTTGCGTCGGTTGTTTAGACGATGCAGCCTGCGTCGGAGTGCTCTTGGCATTCGATGCCTGGTTCGACCATGGTGGCAATTTGACTGTCGGTTTGGTCGTCAGATAGAACTTGGCATCCGCAAAGGATGCCTCAGCCTCCGTGAATGGACTTTTGTCGGCGTACACCGTCTTTTGGTCGCTGTTCTCCCAGTACTTGAAACATTGACCCAAGAGCAGGTTGTAAGAAGTCCTCAAGTCGATGACTTAAAAGGGAGTTTCAGCCATCATGTCGCCGATGTGCAGTTTGAGATTTATCATACCGAGTGTTCTCTGGCCCTCCTGGTTGAAACCTTGGATGAGAAGATAACTTGGAGAGAGGTCGCCAGCAGAGAGACCGACGTTCTTCATTGTGCGAATCGGCAAGATATTGATTGCGGATCCACGGTCGATGAGGATACGGTTGATTTTATGGTCTCTGATGTAGCCGGATACGAACAACAGTCTGTTGTGGTTCTTCGTCCCCAACTATGCGTCCTCCTCTCTGAATGTGATGCACGGCGGGCATGCGATGGCAAGCACCTCCTCCGACTTTGTCAGTGGCGGAGAGGATAGTGCATCTTCTTCCTCCTTTCGATAAGGTGGAGTCAGCCCGACTTTAGGCAAGTCATGCTTCCTCATCAGCAGCATCTCGATTTCGGCTTTGAGTTCCTCTGGTTTGTCGAGGACCCGAATTAGAGTTTGTCTTGACCGAATGGCCAAGTCGAGATCATCTTCTATCTCGTTGAGTGGCGAGATCTGTTTGAGAGACATCTCGAGGTCGTCGCATTCGACAACCGGTCTTTTGCCTTTGTCGTGTGATGCTGTCGACTCGGAAGGAGCTGTAGAGCAGGTCGCCACCATTGCTGGCGGCGCGAAAAACTCCTTCGGGAAGAACTCCGCCAATGTGACGGGTCTTCTTTTCTTTTTGCTTGCCCCATGAACATCTGTTCCGGGAGCTTTTCTTTGGTGCTTCACGACTTTTTTGTTTGGCCGCTTCGCCTTTGTTCTGGTGTTCGCCGGTGCCGATTCGATTTCTTGGATAGGCTTCTTTCTCCGGGTAACCAGGATCCACCCCTCTGCGTCGGCAACAGCTAATTCACGGGGTGCTGGTTTTGGTGCGACCTTAGCCGGTGGTCGTCTGTTTTTGTGGTGTGGTCGGTTGGAGGGATCAGATTTTGGACGGTACTCCTTCCTCGCGACCTGCTGTTTGTGTGGCCGAGTTCGCCGATTTGGCTCGACTTGGATGGAGATGACATGTGAGGAGGGTGTAGTTTCAGCTCATTCGATTTCGATGCGGCCTTGAGCTGCCAGCTCCATGATGCGATCCTTCAAGACGAAGCACTTTTTAGTCGGATGCCCGACTAAACGATGGTATTTACAGAAGTTCGGGTCTTTGCTCTTGGATAAGTCGCCAGGTCTTTTGATTTCTGGCAACTTCAGTAGCTGGTTGTCGAGGAGCTGGTCGAGCAAGATGGAAACATCTTTGCCTGTCGTTCCTCCAGTGACTGCTTTCGGTAGGTGCCCCCAGTTAGTTGCCGTGGGAGGCAGGTTGCCTTGACTTTGCTTCCAACTTTGATAGGCTTGAAAGTATTCGTCGTGAAAGAGGATTTTGTTTTCTTCTTCGTCTCTTTAGGCGCAGTCGCAACTGGTGCCTTCCCCTTTTTGCGAGGGTCGGCAGAAGAGGATCCTTCTTCTCCTCGTTCCTCTCTCAGATTCTCCATATTGTGAGTTTCTATTGCGAGCTCTTGTAAATCGTTCGGCCTCCGGCTGCGGATGTAGCGGAGGAGTTCCCATTGCATCCCTCGCGAACACATCTCAATTTCGGCTTCGAGGGAGAGGTTCGAGCTTTCTTTGCAGTTTAAGCTCAGGTTCCTCCACCGGTTTATGTAATCGACCACCTTCTCTCCTTTCTTTTGCTTGAGATTGGCGATCTCCACCAATGTAACAGTGCGCCGAGTGCTGTAAAATCGGTTGAGGAACTTGCGCTCCAACTGTTCCCAGCCGTCGATTGACTCTTGGGGTAGCTCGATGTACCAGTAGAAAGCGTTGCCTTTTAGTGACTGCTAAGTGTCAAAAAGACACTTATTTAGGCATGAATTATTGATCATAAATTCCTAATTTGAGTTGATTATGAGTTTGAAAGTGACAAATATAACTCAAATACATGTTTTATGTCTCAGGTACCTGGTAAAAGAAGAAAATCTGGATTCTGAGGGAAAATGAAGGAAAAAGGAGAAAAAACAAGCCGAAAAGAGAATGGCGCGACAGCGCCGTTTCTGGCGCGACCGCGCCGTTCCTGGCTCGACCGCGCCAGATAAATCCTTGAAAATTCAAATTAATGTGGAAAAATTCATAACGACCTAACGTTCATGAAAGCCAACGATTGGGGAATGTGAATTGGCGCGACCGCGCTACTGGAAGGATCTATCGCGCCAAAGGGAGCTAAAAGCAGAAAGAGAAGTTGCCATTCGGGGACCATGTAAATGCCAAGGACCGGCGCGACCGTGCAAAATCTCAGCATAGTTTGGCGCGACCGCACCAAGAGGTGTCCTGACTGACGGATATCGGGTTCGATGGCGCGACCGCGCCAGAATTCGGCGCGGCCGCGCCGATGACTCAGCAGCTGAAAATACGAAAATCTCGGGAACCTGCAATCAAATCAAATCCAAACTTGGGAGAAGGAGTCTCAGACGTCTAAGGAAGGTGCCCACAAAGAGTTTAAGGTAATTTACTTAAGTCCAGATGCATTGAATGGTCCAAAAGAAGAAGTTAATTCAAAACAGGAATCTCCTGCCAATGGAAGGAGAAAAATCCGAATTTTGTGAAGATCAGAGAAGGAGTTTCACAATTCCAATTGAAGCCAAACTTGGAAAGAAGTTTCCTGGTACTACAGAGGATCTTGTCAGAAAATTTCAGGTCAATCCAAGCCAGGATTCTCGAGTTGCACATCTTCAAAGTGGTGGACCCGTGCAGAAGTTGGCATAAAAAATCAGACAACTTCCTTCCCTCATATCTCGAGTTTCCCAACTCAGAATTGATTCAAACTTCGTGAACATGGAAAGGACTTCAAAAGGAAGGTCTTTATGTAATTTCATACAATTATGAGGTTGGAAAGTCGCAATTCACACCCTTGGACAGAGGCTGAAATTACAAGGTCTGGACAGAGTTTCAAGTATAAAAAGGGGTCCGAGGCAGAGCACAAGGAGGGAGTTTTTGAGTTCCAATTCCGATTTCCAGCTCTTAGAATAGTTTTTAGTTTAGTTTTTTATTGTTTTGTAGTTAGTGTAGAGTTGAGAAAGAGAGAGAAAGAAGGAAGAGATTTCATTCGAGGAGTTGAAGCTAAGGGCAGTCCTCAAAAGGGGGTTTTCTGTACTTAATTTTCTTCTTGGTTTCATGGCTGTAATCAATTCCTCTTTGTGTGTTTATTCTATTAGCATGGAGTAGTCTCTCTTTGTTGGGGAAGTCATGAACTCCTAGTTGTTTTATGTCTGAGTTCTGAAGTTTATAGCAATAAAATATCATGCTTTTGTTTTAGAAACTGAGTTCATTGCTTATTTCTGATCTGAATTGATATTTGAAGTTTAATGAGGTTCGAATAGAGAAGTTAAATTTCAGTAGAAAGTTGGGTTGGTTATATGATTCTTTGTTTTCTAAAACAACTTGTTTTTCAAACTAGATTGTTCCGGTTATGAAGGAGACTAGTTGAAAAGTGATGTGACTTTTATAACTCTTGTTCTGAATAAGAAAGAGTAAATCTTCAAGCTTTTATATTTATGCACTTAGGATTTGAATGTTCCGGTTGAGAAGGAGTTCAAGGAATAAGTGAAAGTTATGTCCTGTATATGGGTAACTAGGTTTTCAAAAGCTAAGTCAAGGCAAGGATATTTGAGCTACAAAATCAGAATTCTACATGTTTACAACTAGGAGGGATTGGCATTCTTCCCCAACATCTCATCTTCATAAGTTTTTCCAGAAGTTTAAATTTTGTATTCTTTTTCAGTTTTCAAACAAAAAATCCAAATTTTCTTCACCTCAATCAATAGGAAAGTTTTTGCTTAGATTAGGCTCTCATCAAGGTCCCTGTGGGATCGATATCTGGACTCTTGAAGTCTATATTACTTGCTGACCTAGTGCACTTGCTAGACACCCAACAGTGACCGGCCGAATTGCTTGACCATCAGATTGCCGTCGGTGCCGGCGTTGTTGCAAGTTTCAATGAAGTGAGCGACGTGCTATTTAGGGTGCCTGTCGCCGTTGAATTGTTGAAACTTCGGGGGATGGTAGCCGATTGGCATTGGGATATTTTGAATCCTCTGCGTGTACGGCCTCTTGTAAGCAAAGGATTTGTTGTCGCCAGCGTTATTCCGTACCGCGCAATTGATGAGCTTGATGTCGGTGTCAAGCGTGAGAGCCGATGGATCTATTTCGGCTCGGCCCCTGTGGATGGCCACTAGTTCAACGGGTGGCAGCTCGTCATCGGATGAAGGATCTTCTTGCGGTGGTCTAGCTGAACCACTGGTAGTCGGCCGGTTTCGGTCGACTTCTTGAGAAACGCCACCAGGGTTGTTGGTGGCCATGCCCATTTCGAGCCGCTCTAATATTCTCGTGATTTGGAGGTCGCGAACTGCGAGTTGCGCGTCTTTGAGGCGCAGTTGCTCACTTTGCTCCTTGAGCGCAGCCTGTAATTCGGCTAGCTGCTCTTCGACGGTTTTGGCCGAAGTTGCCATCGCGGCCATCTTGACGGTTTGCGTTGAAGGAGTTGTTTTCGACGAGGCTCGGAGTGGTGAAGTTGTTGCCGGCGACCGCATGAGAGAGATGGCCGTCGGCGTCGGAGAGGAGATCGCCGTGGGCGACCAGTCAAAAGAGCCGGTCGCGGGTTGATTACGGAGAGTGGCTCTGGATGGTGGCTGGCTTGCGGAGGCAGCCATCGGTGAAAGCCGGCATGATGGGATGGGTGATGTTGCGACAGGGGAGGCCGCTGGTGTCTGTCGGCGAGGTGATCGGATGGGTGGTGGGCCCGCTGCTGCGTTGAGTGCGGCCAAGAGGTCGTGCGACACCAGTATGACCGGTGAGTTATTTGTGGTCGTCGCTCTCTATACGGAGAAGGGCGGCGATGAGTGCGTTCTTGCCGCGGAGGAGGAGGAGATGCCCCCGTGTTGCTCGTATCGCTGCACCAGAGAAGGGACGATAGAGCTTCTTCGCGATGGTGGCGACTGAGCTGGGCTGACAGTCGGGCTGGGAGGAGGAGGAGATGCAACAACGGCCAAATATGTTGGTTTGGCCATCGCTGGCATCAATTTACGGAAGCCGCTGTGGCTTTTTGGAGGTCGCGGGTGGCTTTTTGGAGGCCGCTGGTGGCCTTTATGGAGGGCCAGCGGGGCCTTTTTGGCGGAGGTCATGCTGGCCTTTGGCGGAGGTCGCGGTAGCCTGCGGGGCACAAAGACGCGGCTTAGACGGAAGCCGTCGCATGAAAGGAGCCTGTCCGGTGGACAAACTCCTGGCCAAGGCCCTCGTAACTGGGAGAGTTGTCGGCAGTGGAGAGGTAGGAGCGCAGAGGGTCCGCGAGCTCTTACGGCTGAGCTTGCGGTCGCGGCTGGGTAGAACTCGAGGGGGCAGTTTGCTTGCCCCTATTGTTGTTGTTGTTGTTGTTGCCGTTGTTGGCGTTGCTGGCCATGGCTGAGGTTGAGTTTTTTTTTTTGTTGGACGGAGAAGGAGATGAGAGGTAGAAAAAGTCCCACCGGGCGTGCCAAATCTGTTTCACCGAAAATCCACCGGTCCGCGAAGAGGCGCGACCGGGAGAATACCTCGATTAATTCAGAATATTTTGTGTTACAGGGTGTGTTTGAATATCTGAAAATTGCGAGTACAATCTCCTATGCTTCCTCTGATTCGATCTTCGTGTGAATTTGGTGAAGTTTAAGCTTCTGGCGAGTCGTCGTCGAGACTTGAGTTACAGGAACGAGCGTTCACAAACTTGTGTGGCTTTGGTAGATCGAACGGAGGTATTTGTGCTCCGCGTGTGTCGACTTGTGACGTTGCCGGCGAACGTGTAGAGCTGCTCCTGGTCGAATTGTTGAAGGACGAATGACGAGTGGCTTAACTTCTCTGGTTCGAGTGAACTTCTGTGCGTGGAGTTTCTTCTCGGTGAAGGGAGAGCTCTCGAATTCGATTTTCGCCAACTGAGCGCTGCACAGGGGGTCCCATGTGTTTGGCGCCTCGTGATTCGTTGTGGCTACCTACAATATGGCCAACGGATCCGGGCTCGAATTTGGGTTCAAAGTCTAGTTTTAGAGTCTCCCGAGTAAGTTCAAAGAGGAGTCTTGGAGTGCATGAGGAGGGGAGTTAATGTTAAATGAGGAGAGGAGAGAGAAGGAGAAAGAGAGTTTTGAGAATATAATTCTAGCCTGCTAGAATAGCAGTCCGAACTCTGTATTTATTACTCTGCGTAGGATTAATGTAAAAGATAGTTATGTCCTCACTCTGGGCTTTCCTATTACAACAAGTAAATAACTCCACCCTAATACAAGTCATTACTTGGTGGTATTCGAAGAACTCTACTGTTCCACCATGGCCACCCACATCGATGGGTTGTTGTAATCGATGTATCTTGGGCAGTCAATTCGCATTATTTTTTGGGTGCACGCCAGCCGGTGCAGACTGATAACCGAGTTGTCTGTCGTCGGGCTTATCGTCGAACATGTCTCGTGCGAAGGGCTGGTGACTGCCTGGTGTTCTAGTAGTCAACGTGGCTGGTCTCCCCCTGGTATTTCCCGAAATCTGGAGCAAAATTGAATTTTGCCCCGCCATGATATTGGTCAGTGCCAGTCGTAACTCTGCCATGCTGTCCTCAATAGAGTGCATGCGATCCTCCAAAGGTGGTTTCTCTGGCGTGAGTAGAATCCCTTTCTCACACTGCTAGCTGGTGTGTATAGGTTCACGTTAAACAGTAACAAACTGTAAGATACTCGCGGGGATGTTATTCTGGTGAAACGTGAAGCGATGGCTTACGGTGTGCGAACTGGTGGTGGAAGAACAACTCCTTGGAGTCGTCGACCACTGTGAAGTTCCAATTTGAAGGCTTTGACTAAATAGAATCAGTCGAAGGTCGCACAGGAGGCCTACGATTGTGATGGGTGAAGCAAGAGGAAGGAACTCAAAGAGGAAGGCAAACCCTAAAAAATTTTGAGTGGAGAAATGCGGCTCTGATGCCAATTGATACGAGCATGCAAATTCGTGTGATGAAATTAAGTGGAAATCGAGCTGAAAGCGTAGTTCGAGTGGGAATTTGGGTTCAAAGTCTAGTTTTCGAGTCTCCCTAGTAAGTTCAGATAGAAGTCTTGGAGTGCGTGAAGAGGGGAATTATGGTTAGGAGAGTAGAGGAGAGAGAAGGGGAAAGAGAGTGTTTAGAATATAATTCCAGCTAGGGCTGGAAATGAGCCGAGCCGAGTCGGATCAAGCTGGCCCGAGCTCGGCTCGGCCAGGACAGCATGAGCTCATGCTTGGGCTCGAGCTCGGACTGGAGCCAACTGTTGGGCTCGAGCCAATTGTTGGGCTCAAGTTCGAGCTCGAGTGACTCGTACGAACTCAAGCTCAAATTCGAGTATGCTCGAGCAGGAAATCGAGCCTTAGTCGAGCTCGAGCCTCTCGAGGTTGAGCCTAGTTTGACATTTTATTTTAATTTTATTGTAAAATCAAAGATAAAAGATGAATAGATGATGAAGAAAAGATAAATTGCAAGACGAGCAGCATTTTGAAGTCTTCATCTTTGGGAAGCACTCAACATCAGAAAATAATATCAAGGTGTTAAGACTGTATAAAAACAGAATAAAACCTAATAAAATAAGAGGGGAAATAAACTTACTTGTGCAACTCAGTTTTTGCAACTTATCGAGCGATTTTAGCTCAGCTAATATTGCAATAACATAAAATCAGGAAAAAATGAAAAGCATATAAGAAAAAAGAAATGGACCAACCACTAAGGGAAAAAAACAAGAACTTCACACGAAATGAACAGAACGAATACATCAAGAAATTCTGGTAAAGCAGAACGAATTAAAAAATCTTTAAAATAAAAAGACAAAGCCCCTAGAGAAACGATCAAGTTTTCAAAGAGATCCATGGTTAGAAACTTTAGGAAAAAAGAGAAAAAACAAGAGTTTAAAATTAAAGAGAACCCACTAAATAATAGATGATAAGATCATGTTTCAATAGTAGGCAAAGAGGCCGCAATGGGTTCTTTTGTCGTAGTAGCCTTGTCCTAAACTCCTTTTCCTTGATCGGCTCTTCTTTGAATCACTTCGGAAAGCCAGCCGCACCGTCGCTCCCCCAAATGCCGTGACATAGTGAAAGATTTGGGAAAGAATCGAGGTTTAAAATAGAAAAGGGAAAGAGGGTTCGGGACTTTGGGTTGACATAGCGAGTGGGGTTGCGAGCTTACGAGCCGAACCAACAAAAACTCAGGTTCGGCTCATATATACTCACGAGCTTTTAAACGATCTTGAACTCGGTTCGAGATCGTTTATTCTCAAACTAAGCCGAGCTTGAATCGAGCCGAACTCGAGTTACTCGCGAGCCGGTTCGGTTCAGTGCCACCCCTAATTTCAGCCTGCTAGAATAGCAGTTCAGACTCTTATATTTATGACTCTGCGCACGAATGTAAAAGACAATTATGCCCTCACACTGTGCTTATCCTATTACAATAAGTAAATAACTCCATTATAATACAAATCAGTACTAATGCAATGAAAACTAAGTAATTGTAATGCGATAATCAACCCGTATTATTTGTAGTGGATTAATGGTTGTAATAATTTTTGGAATCTCAAGTGCACACTCCTCGAACATTCTTTCTTACAAGCTATCCAGCCTAGGTGTTAAAATCTATTCGCACTTATGTTGATCTGATTTTGCAATCCTTTTCTGCACACAATTTACAAGAAAATTAGGTTTTACTATTTTAGTAACGATCATCTGTTTGTTGTTAAAAGTTATTACTACTAATAAATTCAAATTTTGATCCAAATTAATAAAAAAGTAAAACATTGTCATAATTATGAAGGGCATTTTTGTAAAAATGAATAAAGCACCAAATAACTTTTACAAAATGTCCCTCCTTCCTTCTTTAAAACTTGAGTTTCTCCATACCTCTTTTTCTCCGGTTCAATTTAATCTCTAACTTGGATGCATGTACTCGAAACTCTTTCTCTCTAAAAGTTTAATGTAATAAAAAAATATTAATTTAATTTCAATGTTTCTATTATTCCAAGTCTTTTTCTTCTATAAAGCCTATAGGTTAGGTAAAAGTAAATTAGATTATTTGTTGAATTTAAAATGTCAACAAAGTATTATATAGTTTATTCTTTATTCTTACGAACTTGTAATAATCTTTAATCTTTTATATGGAAAGATTTTCATATATAAAGTGGTTCAATAGGTAAACTATTAACTCAAACAATTAGCAAATTAGCACGCTCATCAATATATAAAGTATTTAAATAAGTAAAAAATTTAGATTTTCCACTCCAAAATTTGAGTAATTTTTAATATAGATTATATATTGAATTTTTAAACTTTAGTTTACTTATATGTTTCATCGAAAATCCGCCAGTCCGCGAAGAGGCGCGACCGAATGAATTAATTCGATTTAAAACAGAGAATTTGTGTTACAGTGTGTTGAAAATCAGAAAATGCGAGTAGAATCTCCTATTCTTCCTTTGATTTGATCTCCGTAAGCGATATGTGAAGTTGTTGCCTCCTTCGAGTTACTGTCGAGCTATGAACCTCTGAGTAGGTGTGCACGAACGACACAGTTGTAGTATATCGGACGAAAACTATTTGTTTTCTGTAGTGCATCGGTGTGTTTCGATGTCACCGGTGAGTGTACATAGAGCTTGCAGAAGGGTTGTTCGAGCTTTGACGAACCTGAACTTGGGCGAGTGAACTTATTTGATCGAGTATATGCTTCTGCTGTGTGAGAGAGCCAATTTTCGACCCTTCTGATGTTGCACTTCTGGCTATTTGTAGTCAGCTGAATGCTATGTTGTTGGAGTTCGATCCCAGAAAAGGGGATCTCGACTCTGCTTTTGTTGGAGTGAATTGAGGATCGATCCTTAGGAAGAGGATTGACAGGTGACTAGCCAATTCTGGTCCTTCTTTTGTTGGTCGGAGACCAAAACTGGTTGACTAGAGTTGAGGATGTGGTAGGTGCTAGGCAAGCGTGAATGTGATGACTTGTCGGTGATGTTGACATTCATGAAGCCGGCTACGTGGCAACGCAATGGATCTTGACGATGGGCTATGCATGGTGATTCTGATAGTCCATGGACGGGCTTGCAATAAGTCCACGACGATTGTTCATGGGCTGGTGCTTCTGACCAGCCACATTTTTGTGTTTACATATTGCCCCTTTTGAGATTTGCTCGTTAGGAGAACGAGTAAATTTCAAACATGAATTCACATGCACGCACGCACCACTCACAAACACACTTTCTTTTCTTTTTTTTGTATATATATTTTTTTGGACCGTCTTGCTGTTTTAGGGTTGTTTATCTTTTTGTGTACGTATTTTTTTTTCCTCTTACTCTTTTAGGATAATGTATATTTTTCAGTACACCTATATTCGTCTTTCCTTTTTCTTTTTTTGTTTTCTTTCTTTTCAATTTTTGGCCCTCTTGCTATTTTAGGGCTGTTTGATTTTTTTTTTTTATTTAATTTTTTGCATATACACTCACATATATGAGTAAAGGTACGTGTATACAGGAGAGATGAGTACCTGACGAGAGGTCGTCATTCTTAATTCCAAGCAGCAACATGCTGGTTGATTAGTGATGTTTGCGGCGAGTTGTAATAGGATGGATTTGCAGAGATAGGCCGAACAGGGATCGCAGCCTGTTTGGGCGTTGCGGCCGAGGATTGCTTCGGTCGATCAAGTCAAAGAGGATGGCTTCGGCGAATCTCCGTATTCACAGCGATACTAAAGTTTGATAAAGAATTTTCCTCCGGTGACATTTACTCGATGAATCGGGGCCCTCCAGTTGAACAAAATCATTTTGACAATTTGGAGCTCATGCTTTGACGACTTTCGGCGAGTTCAACACTGTTGCGCAGACCCGACCTGGTCGACTCCTCCGATTTGGTGCATTGCATTACTTCTGGTAGATTGGCCTTGATAATTCTGGTTGTCACGCTAGGGAAGAGAAACGCGAGCTGAAGTGGAACATAGAGGCTCTACTCCAGTTCGGCCGATTTCTCGACGAGACAATTTTTCTGTGAACTTCGAATAGAGAGAGAGATAGATGGAATAGAGATGTTGACAGAACGAATCCCCTAGATCAATGTGTCTTTCTATGTGGCTTTAATTATCACACCGGAGAAGAAGTCCGCACCAGAGTGAGGCTCGGTAGACCGCACTCTGGTTTGGCGACTTCTTTGGCGAGATAAAATGTGTTCTAGTGGAGAGGATGGCACCGACCGACTCTTTACGAACTTGATTGCTGCATCGGAGAGGAGGTGCACATCAGAGAGGCATACTGGGTCCCGTCTTGGCTTGGCAAATCTCCTGATGAATTGGAGTGACTCCTACGGATTTGGCTGAGGTCGAGCGACACTGGCGTAGATTAGAGTGAGGCTTGATGAACCTCGGCTCAGCCTGGCCGACTCCTCTAGCATGGTGAATTGTGCGACCATCGGTAGTACGACCTCGTCACTTTTTGAACGTCGTGTCGAGGAAAGCGAATTCGAACCGAAGTGAAGTGCAACAGCTCTTCCCCGGTTCGATTGGCTTCTCGACAAAACATATTGATTTATGTGAATTTCAAATAGAAAGAGGAGTACCGTGGGTTGTGCTTTGGCTTGGTCGACCTCGAGAGACACCGGTGAAGCATAACCTCTGCTGGCCAACCTTAAACTGTAGGGAGAGACGGCTTCCTCGAATTTGATTGTTTCGCTGGAGAGAAGGCGCGCACAAAGTGAGGCAAGATGGGCCCTACATTGGCCTGGCTGACCCTTCGGCAAGATGGTATGTTGCGACAGATCGACGCTCCCCCTTCGTCGAGTATTATTCTGCCCTCCTCGACTTTGCTGTCTCGTTGTCAATTTAATGAGGTCGAGGTGATGCCCCCCCCCCTCGGATTTAGCGCCATCTCTTTTTCTTTCTGTTTATATTTCCTAACCGAGTTTCAATCCGAATAGGATAAAGGGCTCCTTGATTGTCGATTTCGAGAAAGGAATGCAAATCGACTCCAAAAATTTTGGTAGTCTTTTAACTTCTTTAAAACACCAGGTCAATTTCCTTCTTTTCTTCTTCTTTTCTGCGACTTGGGTCCTCTCTCAATGTCTGCAACGTACTTTCTCTAGTGTTCGATTCTTGACTACACCAGTTTGCTCCTCTCCGGCAACTTCTTTTGCATACCTTGCTCCAAGCGAACAAGGATCACTTTACATAGTTCAGGTAACATATTTTTTTTTCCCGGTACTCTCCGATTGAATTCGAGTCCGCTGGGTATACCCTCTTTTTTTTTTTTTTTTTTTTTCTTTTCTCCTTTCTTCTTTCCTTCCCCCTCTTTCTTCCTCTTTTTCTCTCCTCTCATTTTCAACTTCACCCTCAGCCTCTCACTCTCGAATTTTCTCTCGGTGTCTCTTGATTTTAATCTCTCTCTCTCTCTCTCTTGGTAGTCCAAGTGTTTTTCAGTTTCTCTATATGACAGACTAACAACTCTCAGTGTGTCATCTAGCTCAATAGCCGGGCATAGTAATACTGTGTCGCATTTTGCTCGGTTGCTAGGTGCCGCGAAATGGTATTGGTTGCGTACGGCTTGGACTTTAGGCACGGAGTTACTTTGTTGTTGCATCCGCCTAAGCCACTGGGTGCGGCGAATTTGAGTTGTCGAGTCTGGATTGGTCGTCGGGCACTGAGTTTCTATTGTATCGCATGCGGCTCGGTCGCTGGGAGCAGAGTTCTTGTGCTGCATTCGGCCTAGTCGCCGGGCGCGGCGAATGTGAGTTGTCGCGTCCGGCTTGGTCACCGGACATAGGTCTTTTGTGCTGTGTTCAGCTTAGTCACCGCGCATAGTGGATTTTGATTTGTCGCGTCCAACTTGGTCGCTGGATGTAGAGCTTTTGGGTTGCGTTCGGGTTGGTTGTCGGGCACATTGGATTTTGATTTGGCTACGTCCGGCTCGGTAGCCAGGCGCAGAGCTTTTGTGCTTCGTTCGGCATGGTCGCTGTGCGCAGTGGGTTTTGATTTGTCGCATCCGACTCGGCCACTGGGCATATAGCTTTTGTGCCACATCTAGCTCGGTTGTCGATCGCTGCGAATTTGAGTTGGTTGTGTCCAGCTCGATTGGCGGGCGCGGAGCTTTTGATTTGGCAGCGTTTGGCTTGGTCGCCGAGCGCAGAGCTTCTTTGTTGTGCCTGGCTCAGTCGTCGGGCGATGCGATTGAGCTAAACACTGCATCTGGCTCGGTCGCCAGGCGTGGAGCTTTTGATTTGGCCGCGTTCGGCTTAGTCACTGGGCGTGGAGCTTTTGTGTCCAGCGTCTAGCTCAATCGCTGGGCACAAAGCTTTTGATTTGGCCAAGTCTGGCTTGATCGTCGGGCGTGGAGCTTTTGTACTTCGTCCGGCTCGGTCGCTAGGTGCAGAGCTTTTTATTAGCGTCCGGCTCGGTCGCCGGGCTCGAAGGTTTTCTTCTGCATCCCGCTCGGTCGCCGGACGCTGCGAATTTGAGTTGGCTGCATCCTGCTTGGTCGCTGGGCGTAAATCTTGCTGGTCGTTCCTCAGGAAGACTCATTTTGTGATGAATTAGCATACATTCTGCACGACTTTCAGCACCAAGTTGTGTTTTGGCATTTTTTTTGGTAGAACGACAATTTTGGCATTAGGTGTTTGACCTGACCAGGACGGCGCTTTGACGGTCGGCCTTGTCGTTAGGTAGAGCTTGGCATCGGTAAAAGAAGTTTCGGCCTCAATGAAGGGACTCTCGTCGGCATACACCGTCTTCTGTTCGCCATCTTTCCAGTTCTTAAAGCACTGGTGGAGCGTCGAAGGTACGACCCCATTGGCGTGGAGCCATGGTTGACCCAGGAGTAAGTTGTATGAAGTCCTGGAGTCGACTACTTGGAACGGAGTCTCGACCAACATGTCTCCGATGAGCAACTTCAACCGTATCATGCCAAGCGTGCGCTAGCTTTCTTGGTTGAATCCTTGAATGAGCAAGGAGCTTGCAGACAGGTCTTTTGCAGAGATGCCGACGTTCTTCATTGTTCAAATCGGCAAGATGTTGACCGTAGAATCGTGATCGATGAGAATGCAGTTGACGCAATGGTCCTTTATGTAGGCGATTACGAACAATGGCCGATAATGGTTTCTTACCCCCAGCTGTGCGTCCTCCTCTCGGAATGTAATGCACGGTGGACAGGAGATGGCGAGTGTCTCTTCTAGTCGAGACACTTGTTGCGATGAAGATGTCTCTTTGTCTTTTTTGTATGGAGGAGTCAGGCCAACCTTTGGTTGGTCGTTCTTCCTCATCATGATTTGCTCCAATTCGATTTGAATTTTCTCTAGCTCGTCGAGAACCCGAATGAGAGCCTGTCTCGATTGGATATCCAGGCCGAGGTCATTCTCAATCTCATTTAACATCAAGATTTGTTTCAAGGACATCTCGAGGTCGTCACACTCGACGACTGGCAGCTTGCCTTTATCTTCTCGACTGACCTGCTTGGGAGGGGCCGCCGAGCAAGTCACCACCATTGCTGGCGGCACAAAGAATTGCTTTGGGAAGAACTCCGCCAGTGTGACGGGTCTTCTTTTTCTTTTGTCTGCTGCTCAAACGTGGGTCTTAGGGGACTTCTTTTGGCGCATCACGACTCTTTTGTTTGGTCACTTTGCCTTTGTTTTGGTGGTCCCCGGCGGTTCGATTTCTCAAACAGATTTCTTTCACGAGGTGACCTATATCCACCCCTCTGCATCTACTGCAACAACTTTTTGGAGTGCCGGTTTTGGTGTGACCTTAGCCGGTGGTCAGTGGTTGTGTTGTTTGTTAGGCGGGCCAGACTTGGGGCGATATTCCCTCCTCAAAACCCGAGGCTTATTGAGTCTAGTTCGCCTACTAGACTCGGCCTGGATTGAAACGATATTTTCCAACGCCGCTCTTTTTTCTCCTTCGATCGCAATGTGGCCTTGCGCCGCGAGATTCATGATTTGATCCTTTAAAATGAAACATTGCTCGATCGAGTGATCAAGCAGATGGTGATATTTGTAGGAGTTTTGGCCCTCCTCTCGGGTTTCTTACCCCCAGTTGTACGTCCTCCTCTCAGAATGTAATGCACGGTGGACAAGAGATGGCGAGTGTCTCTTCTAGTCGAGACACTTCTTGCGATGAAGATTTCTCTTTGTTTTTTTTGTATGGAGGAGTCAGGCCGACCTTTGGTTGGTCGTTCTTCCTCATCATGAATTGCTCCAATTCGGTTTGAATTTTCTCTGGCACGTCGAGAACCCGGATGAGAGCCTGTCTAGATCGGATGTCCAGGTCGAGGTCATTCTCAATCTCATTTAACAGCGAGATTTGTTGCAAGGACGTCTCAAGGTCGTCACACTCGACGACTGGCATCTTGCCTTTATCTTCTCTACTGACCTGCTTGGGAGGGGCCGCCGAGCAAGTCACCACCATTGCTGGTGACACAAAGAATTTCTTTGGGAAGAACTCCGCCTGTGTGATGGGTCTTCTTTTTCTTTTGTCTGCTCCTCAGACGTGGGTCAAAGGGGACTTCTTTTGGCGCATCACGACTCTTTTGTTTGGCCGTTTTGCCTTTGTTTTGGTGGTCGCCGGCGGTTCAATTTCTCGAACAGGTTTCTTTCACAAGGTGACCAATATCCACCCCTCTGCATCTGCTGCAACAACTTATTGGGGTGCCGGTTTTGGTGTGACCTTAGCCGGTGGTCAGTGGTTGTGTTGTTTGTTTGGTGGGCCAAACTTGGGGCAATATTCCCTCTTCAAAACCCCAGGCTTATTGAGTCTAGTTCACCTACTAGACTCGGCCTGGATGGAAACGATGTTTTCCAACGTCGCTCCTTCTGCTCCGTCGATCGCAATGTGGCGTTGCACCGCGAGATTCATGATTTGATCCTTTAAAATGAAAAATTGCTCGGTCGAGTGCTCAACAGATGGTGATATTTGTAGAAGTTTCGGTCCTTTGATCTCACTAGGTCGTCAGATTCTTTTGATGTCTGACAACTTGATCAAATTGTTCTCAAGCAGCTGCATGACCATGATGGGAACGTCGGCGTCGGTGAAGGGGTAGGTCTTTGCTTGCGTCTCCTCTAGAGACGGTTTCCAATAAGGGCCCCAAACGGGCGGTCGTGGGGGGAAGTTTGTTTTTACATTGCTTCCGACCTTGATCTGTTCGAAAGTATTTTTGGCGAAGGAGTTCTTTGTCTAATCCTTCGTGTATTGGGTGGTAGCCTTCCCTTTTTTGAGCGTGTCGGCTATTGGAATGGCGTCTTCCCCCTTTTTTCGATGAGAGTTTCCATGTTGTGAGCGTCTGTCGCGAGCTCCTGGAAATCGTTTGGCTTCTTGCTCTGGATGTAGAATAGAAGCTCCCACCGCATCCCTCGAGAACACATCTCGATTTCGATGTGTCGAACAATAAATTGGAACTCTCCTTATAGTTGAGGATGAGATTCCTCCACCGATTGTTATAATCAATCACTTTTTCGCCTTCCTTTTATTTGAGGCTGGCCATCTCGACTAACGTCACAATGTGCCGGGTACTGTTGAACCGGCTGAGGACCTCCTGGTCGAGCTGCTCCCAACTATTGATCGATTGCTACGACATCTCGATGTACCAATCAAAGGCATTGCCTTTCAAGGATCGGCTGAATTGCTTGACCTACAGGTCACCATCTGGGGCGGCGTTGTTGCAGGTCTCGATGACATGAGCGACGTGCTACTTTGGGTGGCCGTCACCATTGAATTGCTGAAACTTCGACGAATGATAGTCGAACAACATGAGGATGTTCTGTATCCTCTGCATGTATGGCCTCCGATAGGCCACCAACTTGCTTTTGCCGCAGCCGTTTTGCACAACACGGTTGATGAGTTCAGTCACCGCGTCGGGGGTAAGGGAGTTTGAAAACTTTTCGTTTTGTGACTTCTGAATGGTCATGGGAGCCGCTGGTTGCTGCTCGTCAGTAGCAGGTTCCTCTTGATGAGGTTCGGCCGTGGCGCTTGTAGTCGTCTGATTCTAGTCGACTTCTTGAGAGACGCCGTTAGAGTTGGAGTTGGGCGTGCCCATCTCCAATCGCTCTAGTATCCTAGAGATTTGAAGGTCACGGGCTGCGAGTTATGCTGCTCGATTTGTTCTTTAACGCAACCTGCATTTCTGCAAGTTGCTCCTCAAATTTTTTGGCTGAGGTGGCCTTTGCGGCTACTCTGTCGGTTGGAGTTATGGGAGAAGTTGTTGTTTCGAAACGAAGTGGAGATGACTTAATTGGCGACCATGCTGGTGAGCTAGCTGTCGAAGTTCTTTGTAGCAATGAGGTCGTTGTGGGCGACCAGGATGAAGAGCCAATCGTTGTGGGTGCCTGAGAGGCGATGTCTGGATGGGCGATTGACTCGATGGAGTAGCCACTGGTGTGAATCGACCCGAGGAGATTGGTGATCGGGCCACATAAGAGGTTGTCGGCGTCTGTTGGCGTGGGGATGATACTGGTGACCTGTTGGCTGCGGCGATCAATGCTGCCAGGGGATTGTGAGAAATTGTCACGATCGGCGATTTGGCCCCTGCCGTTGTTCTAGGCAAGGCTGTAGTCGATGTTGGGTTCCTTACTGCAGCGGAGGAAAAGGTTGTGTCTCCATGTTACTCATATCGTCAGACCATGGTTGACATGATCGAGTCCCTGCGTGAGGGTGGCGATTGAGTTGGATTGATCACCGGACTGTGCTCCAGTGGTGTGGTATCGATGGCCACGTGGGTCGGCCTATTTGCTGCCAGGATCATCCTAACCGGTGTGGTGACCGGTTTGGTGGAGGCCGCGGTAACCTGTGGTTGGTAGGCGACACTCGGACGACGTGTATCCCTCATGAAAGGTGCCTGTCCGGTGGACAAGCTTCTGACCAACGCCCTTGTCACTGGGCGACTGGACAGTGGAGGAGAAGTAGCACAGATGTTGGCCGGAGAAGTGGCTGCTAGTCCACGAGCTCCTATTGTTGCGGTCGAGCTTGCGCCCGCGGCAGGACGTGGACAAGCTGAGCTCGAACTGGCAATTTTCTTGCCTTTGTTGTCGTTGTTGTTATTGTTGCCGTTGCGGGCCATGGCTGAAGTTTGAATTTTTTTTTTTGTTTCTAACGGAGAAGGAGATGAGAGGTAGGAGAGGTCCCACCGGGTATGCCAAATCTGTTTCACCAAAACTCCTCTGGTCCACGAAGAGGCATGACCGAATGAATTAATTCGATTTAAAATAGAGAATTTGTGTTACAGTGTGTTGAAAATCAGAAAATGCGAGAACAATCTCCTATTCTTCCTCTGATTTGATCTCCGTAAATGATATGTGAAGTTGCTGCCTCATTCGAGTCGAGCTATGAGCCTTTGAGCAGGTGTGCACGAACGACATGATTGTAGTCTGTCGGATGGAACTATTTATTTTCTATATGTGTATCGACGTGTTTCGACGTCATCGATGAGTGTACAAAGAGCATGCGGAAGGGTTGTTCGAGCTTCGACCATCCTGAACTTGGGCGAATGAACTTCTTTGATCGAGAATGCTTTTGCTATGTAAGAGAGTCAATTTTCGACCCTTCTGATGTTGCACTTCTGGCTATTTGTAGTCAGTTGAATGCTCTGTTGTTGGAGTTTGATCCTAGAAAAGGGGATCTCGACTCTGCTTTTGTTGAAGTAAATTGAGGATCGATCCTTATGAAGAGGATCGACAGGTGAGTTGCCAATTCTGGTCCCTCTTTTGTTTGCCGGAGACTAGAACTGGTTGACTAGAGTTGAGGATGTGGCAGGTACCAAGCAAGTGTGAATTTGATGACTTATCGTTGATGTTGACAATGACGAAGCTGGCTATGTGGCTACGCGATGGATCCTGATGACGAGCTATGCATCGTGCTTCTGATAGTCCTTGGACGGCCTTGCAATAAGTCCACGATGGTTGTTCAATGGGCTAGTGGGCGACTGGGCTTGCCGAATTTGGACCAGCCACATTTTTGTGTCTACATTATAAATCAAATTAATTGAATATATATATATATATATATATATATATATATACTTAAAAATTTAAAAGATATTTTGAAAATCTTCAAATTTTATATTTAAAAGTATTAAATTTATGTGTTTTTAGTGTACCAAAAGATATTTATTTTAAACGAATCAAACTCAATACTTTCATGTGTTTGTAAGCATGGAAAAATAAAATAATGATAAAGTATAAAAGTACATCCCAATGTTTTAAAAAGTAGACCTGACCAAGTTGAACCGGAATAGGTAGGTATTGCGGTTCAGTCCTTTATTAGAACCAGTTTTATTACTCGAAAACCGTGATATCCGGTCATTTAATTTGTCCAGTCGGACCACAAAATCGGTCTGGTTTTAGTCTGGTTCGCATAAATGGCCTTGAACAAGGTATTTGAAAGAAAATGAATTGCCTCATAAGAACCAAAAATCAAATCCACAACCTATATATATTCTCACAACCAAGTGCACCTAAACTAATACAACATGATTGTTGATATGTATAAAAGAGTGACAATATTGATTAACCCGGCCAATGTAATTGGGTTTGATCAAAACCGGCCTCTCCACCTGGTTGATGAACTACAATACGCTTTTTAAACGTTGCAACTTCGCTATAAAGTTCAATTATTGGGTGGGTATAGGTCGCATGAGGGTCTGACCTGAACCTTTAACCCCTAAATCTCATCATTGCATACTAAAATCTGTGTTCGATCGAACCAGTGGCGGAGCCAGGAAAAATTTCTTGAGGGGGCCACACAAAAAAGTAAATGGTATATGCATAATATATATGTACTCTAGATATCTCTCTCACTCTCTCATTTGCACTATTTCTCTCTCTTGCTCTCTCTCTTACTCCCTCTCTCTCTCTTTCTTATTTGCTCTATCTCTCCTTCTCTCATTTGCTCTCTCTCTCTCTCTCTCTCTCTCTCTCTCTCTCTCTCTCTCTCTCTCTTATTTTCTCTCTCCTTCTCTCATTTGCTCTCTCTCTGTCTCTCTCTCTCTCTCTCTCTCTCTCATTTGCTCTCTAATTCTCTCTCTTTATCTCTCTCTCTCTCTCTCTCTCTCTCTCTCTCTCTCTCTTCTCTGTCTCTCTTTGCTCTCCTTTCTCTGTCTGATCGATCGATTTCGATTATCTTCCTCCATATTTTTCATTCCTCTTTCATGGACAATATGGACAATCGTTCCTCTTTCCTATCTTATGCTTTCTCTTTTCTCTCCTATTTTCCTCTTCTCTCTGGACATTTCCTTTCTTTCTTTCTCTGTTCTCCTCTCTCTCTTTCTCTCTTTCTCTCTCTAATTTCTCTTTCTCTCTCTCTCATTTCCTCTCTTTCTTTCGATCGATCTATCTTTCCTTTCTTTTTCGACTCTCGATCTCTCTCTCTCGATCCTCCCTTTCTCATTTCCTCTCTTTCTCTCTTTCTTTCCTTTCTTTTTCTCTCATTTCTCTCTCTCTCTCTCTCATTTCCTCCCTTTCTCATTTCCTCTCTTTCTCTCTCATTTCCTTTCTTTTTCTCTCATTTTCTCTCTCTCTCTCTCTCTCTCTCATTTCCTCCCTTTCTCTCTCATTCCCTCCTCTTACTTCCTCTCTCTCTCTCTCTCTCTCTCTCTCTCTCTCTCTCTCTCTCTCTCTCTCTCTCTCTCCCATTTCCTCTCTTTGTCTTTCCTCATATTTAATTTAAAATGAGTGGGTGGGAGGACTTATATACCTAACCCTATATAAGGGTTTGGAAATTATTTGGGGGGGCCATGGCCCCCCTTTCCCCCCCCCTATCTCCGCCTTTGGATCGAACCCCCTGGTTGGATTACTTGCTATTTTTACAAGGTTTCACAAAGACATGAATATTGGGGAATCCATCTTAGGCAGCAATTGGTTCTCGCAAAATGGCTTCTCCTATATTTAATATTGTTCTACATTAAAAAGTTCTCTGGAAAAAGGCCTTGTTCCAAAATAGATGTTTCAATGATCTCCTTCTCCCATACCCATCTGTAAAAATTAACTTGGCTAAAAATAAGGCGTGAGTTAGGGTACCCTAGACGTACAAATATTGGGGTCCTTCAGTTCTTCCTCACAGTCATCTCACCCTTACAATCCATATATCCCTCTACAAACACCCTAGATCCAATGTTGAGAGAAGTAACAAGTATTGTGCACTCATGGCTAAGTTGAGTTGCATTGTCCTTGTTGCTTCATCTTCACCATCGCCAGTTCCGTCTACTACCATGACAAAGTCCTCAACGTCGAAGGGAAGGCCTTTTCCTATGCTTGTCCTGCTAGGTTCATCACCCGCATCAGCGAGTTCATCGAAGGGGGAGGGGTGAAGATCAAGTGCCATAACAGGACCACTGGGGTGCTCACGCCCAGCGTTGAGGGATGTACCCATAAGACTGAGAGTTATTTCATTCAAGTAAAAGGTGACCACCAGGAAGACATCTGCTAGGTAGAACTCCTGAGGAGTCCGCCCTGTAGTGCAGTCGTGCTCGTATCCTCCTTACCAAGAATAAATGCATTGTCTCTGATATTTACCACACTAATCCCTTGGGATTCATCAAGAAGGAAGCACTCCTCGAATGCCCCGCCGTTCTCAAGGAATTGGGACTCTTTGGTTGATTAATTAATTCCTCAAACTTTGTTGATCTTGATAATCGATTCATGAGTCGTGGACAAAATTGTAATATTTTTGGAATCTCAAAGTGTTGCCACCTCTCATGTTCTTTTTTGAATAAATAAGCTTCCTTGGTGATCTTTTTGCCTTTCGTTAAGGTGATATATTTAATTTTCATTTCATTTCCTCAAATAAAATTTCAAGCTTCATTTACAATATTGAACATAATGTAACTCACCCAATTACATCCCCTGGTGCTACCATAGAGCTCTAGTACTTTGTCTAACCAGATTAATTGTGGCATGCACATCACACTCTAAATATCAAATTCAGGAGTAAGCAAGTGACATATTGTGTCGTGTCATAATCTAGGTGGCAGCACCAGATAATAACTCTGCTGCTTGCACCGGGTGATCCCCCTTCCGATAAATAAGTTGCAATAAAAGGTCTATTAAGGCACACTTGCTACAATCAATATGCATGGGTACATGCAATATTGTTAATTGGTAATGGCTCCAATATGTTGATTCAGCTACATATGTAGTTTCTAGTTTCTAGTAATCCCAATTCATCTACCATAAATTTTTCTATCCTTAACAAAAACAATATTTTGGTGCAATACCCCCTGTCTACGACCACGCATGCTTCATGTTAAGACCTACAAAAATTATATATGGGAAGGCTATGTCATCTTTTATGAGAGCATAGAGACGTGACTTAGTATTAAATCAGTGTCAACGACTTAATTAGAGGGATGACTGAATCCAAATTAACCCATGATCAATTGCATGTAATTAAATGACATTTAGATTGAGTAGGATATATAACTATTGTTAACTTTGATGTCACAATTTAAAATATAGTGCCAAATGTAGTACTGGAGGGGAGGTGCAACAGCCCCCTACCTCCTCCTGTCTCAGCCAACCAACCAAGATATATATATATATATATATACATATATCCTCGTTTCTGTTTGAACTGTAAAACGGACCAAGTTAGCCATGATTATTTTAAAATCTGGTCTACAATGGTGGATTGATGCAGAGGAGAGATCATCATCATCCTGTATGATACTGGTTCAATGGGTATGCATGTTGATAGCGAGACTTACCCTTTATTGTTCCAAATCTCTTTCTTTTGAAGAATTTATATGTATAACAGCTTGACATTTATTTTTCCATTAGAATGTTTCATGTAGGTGTTTTAATTAATCCCACATGTCTAACCAAATCCACCAATCGGACTAATTAATCCTCGGTTGACTCGTTCATTAATGGTGATAGTAATGTTTAAAAAATCTCGTAACCCTCGAAAAGGCCAAGTCTTTCAGTACTCGCTATGTCAACACGCAGCGACCGCCTCCACCTCCAGTAAAGAAATTACTCGGTTGAGTACTCAAGCTGCAAAACCATTTACCTATATATTCACCACAACACAAATCTTCTGCACTCAATTTCGATCGTACTGAGAACTAGTACCGATTGTGCTCAATATATCTTTCGATATTAATCTAGCTAGCTAGCAAGCTACATGGGTTTCCAAATACGAATCCCGTTCTTCTTCTGTTTTTTGGTAATGGCCAGTACTTCCATCCTCGAAGCAAAATCACAACTCTCCTCCAGCTACTACGATCAAGCTTGTCCGCAAGCTTTACCCACCATTAAGACGATCGTGGAGCAGGCCATCGAGCGTGAGCCTCGAATGGGAGCGTCGTTGCTCCGTCTGCACTTCCATGACTGTTTTGTTGAAGTAAGATGGCCCAATTCATGATATATCAGCTTGCGTTTAACTTCTAGTATAATATATTGTCTCAAATGTTTTTGTTCCGAACTAGATCTGAAGTTGGATGTTTGATTATGAGCAGGGTTGTGATGGGTCTATTCTCTTGGACGACGCCGGCGAGTTTACCGGTGAGAAAACGGCACTGCCGAATCAAAACTCAGTCAGGGGCTATGAAGTTATTGATGAAATCAAAGCTGCAGTGGACTCGGCTTGTTCTGGGAGTGTTGTCTCTTGTGCTGATATCTTGGCTGTTGCTGCTCGCGACTCAGTAGTTGCAGTAAGTATATAGGCTTAATAATATAGTTGTTACTAATTAATATATAATATTTATAAGTGTAGGAAAAAGTTACCTACACTCAAGTTTTAAAGAAGACAGAGGAAACACATTTTTGTAAATATTATTTGAAGTTTTATTTACTTTTACAAAAATATCCCCGGGAAAATATTCTTCACTTTCTTATTTAAAAAGTAAGTGTAAGAAACGTTTACCTATACTATTGCGTTGAATATATATAATAACTTAATGCTGTTGATATATATTAGTCTGGTATGTAACACTGATTAATCTCCTATTTTATTTTGCAGTTGGGAGGGGTCTCATACGAGGTGCCGCTAGGAAGGAGAGATGCCAGGACTGCAAGCAAAGACGCGGCAAACAACGAGATACCCGCACCATTTTTCAGCTTCTCCGCTCTCCTTTCCAGCTTCCAAGCAAAGGGTCTAACCCTGGAGGACCTCGTGGTCCTCTCTGGGGCACACACCATCGGTCTCGCCCATTGTGCAGCCTTCAGAAGCAGAATATACAATGACACAAACATAGACTCCGCTTTCGCTGCCACCCTGCAACCTCAATGTCCCCCGTCCGCCGGCGGTGATGGCAACACGTCTCCGCTCGACGCCTCCACCACGAGGTTCGATACCGTGTACTACAGTGACTTACTGCAGGGAAAGGGCCTCCTCCACTCCGACCAAGAGCTCTTCAAAGGAGACGGTAGTGCAAGCGATGGCCTTGTGAGGTACTACAGCGAGAATCAGAGAGCATTTTGGGCAGATTTTGGAGTCGCCATGATAAAGATGGGGAACATGGGTCCCCTGAATGGGGCGGACGGAGAGGTTCGTTTGAATTGCAGGAAAATCAACTGATTTTATCTATGGAGCGAGCTGCAATCTGTTGCTGTGTGAACAGATTATGCAATTGGTAAAACCTAAAGTGATCAGAGTATGTTGTCATTTTCTTTTTATGCTATAAATAAGCAAAGATTTTGTCACTTTAACTATGCATTGTATGATATATTAGATATATATAGCATGAGTATTTTTTTCCTTCATATAAAATAGTATTGTTTCCTCGAAAAACCTCCGGTCCACGAAACGACACGATCAATTGATTAATTCGACAAGAATACAGAGAAAATTACAATTTTTGTGTTTGCGAATTGGGAAATTGTGGGGATGAGATTTCCTAGCTTTCCTCTGATTCGATATTTGTGTGTAGTTGGCTTAAAGTTACTACTTCTTGCGTGTTGACGACAAACTTCGAGTTTCCAAAGCGAGTGTGCACGAACGATGAGAGCTTTGGTCGGCCAAACGGAAGTATTTGTGTTCCATGTGTTTCAGCGTATTGACGTTGCCCGTGAACTACAAGTTGCTGGAATTTCTAGCTTGAGATCTTCTCACTACTAGAAACCATAGTATTAGTGATCGTTAAAAATTTGACCGTCACTAATAATAGACTATTAGCGACTGTTATTTGAAATATGTGAAAACCCAATCTCGCCCCCCCGCCCCCTTCCCTTTCTTCACGATATTTTCTCCCTTCTCATCGACATTAGCGACCGTTATTTTTCAAATAACAGTCGCTAATAGGAAAATAACAGTCGCTACTCGGGTTTTAAGTGAAAACCTAGTCGACCCCTCCTTCCTTTCGACTTTTCATTTTTATTTCTCTCCCCCCCTCTCTTCGACTTTTCATTTTTTACTGTCGTCGACTCGTCGACTCTTCCCGCGCTCCTTCCCGGCAACCAAATCAGTATTTGAAGGCTTCAAAATCTAGCTCACGGTAGTCGGATTTGTTTATTTTTGCATCGTTTGGCTCATTACAGGTGATTTATACAAGCTAGGGCTTCCATTAGGGATAAGTTATTAGCTTCTTCTTTGTTCTAATGCTTTTTATCTATAGACTTTCTTGATTTTTACTGGTTATTGACATATATTTCATGATTCTTATTCGATTAAGTTTTTTTTGTTTAGAATCACTCAATTTTGTATTTTTTTTTTGTTTCCCCAGTTAAATGCATTGTTGTTAGTGTTTACGATTCATGAGAGTTTGATGCCATTTCTAATCCCTCTTCTGGAAATTTTTAATCACCATATTGGTTTCTGTATTCAAAGCAAATTTGTCCAGCTAGGACCAGTTCCTTTGCAAAATTGTGTTGGACCTTTGCAAATAATAAACTTAGAAAGTCATAACAAGAAGGAGTTTAATTACTTACCGTGAAGTTCCTGACTGCGGGTTTGTTTACAGTGGCCAAGTATTTCTTCATCTCTTCATATTCTTCTACTGTGGTTCAATCCCCCCTTGATCGATCCAGTATATATATATATATATATATACCCTCAATTAATCCTGCTTTCCTCTTCAATCTGCACTAATGTGTTTTGCATCTTGTTCCCTCTCTCTCTCTCTCTCTCTCTCACAATTTCAAGCAGGAGGCCAAGCTATAAGGGATATACAAATATTGAAATTGGAGCTCCAAATGTCTCCAAAGCTCTTAGTAAATAAGGGTACAACAGTCGCAAAAACACACTGCCATGCTTACAAGCCAATGACACCTAACAATCCAAATGTCTTACTTGTTGGGCATGCAAACAAGAAATTAAGATAAATACACTTAACTCCAAGCATGGCTTCCCTCGTGAAGAATGTGAGGCAATGGAGCGGCTGGCCTCAGCCAAAATGGGCTATTTATGCCTATCTTTCCTCACTTCAGAAATTGTTATAATTTTACTTACAAAAATATAGTATATATGATTGTATATATGGCTGAATTTTGTCTAATTTTCTCTCTTTTCAATTTATGTTTGTCTAATTGGGAGTTTGGGACTCGATTGTAGAGTTATTGTTTGGAAACAAAGCTTGGATCCCAAGTCTTAAGGTGCATAAGTGCTTTTTAGCTGAAAGTTAAAGCTTTCTTTCTATTACCGTATATATGATTGTATATATCGCTGAATTTTGTCTTTTTTTTTCTTTTTTTAGTTTATTTTTGTCTAGAGGGCCACTGACCTTCCTGGCTTGTGTTCTTTGACTTTTTGTGAGTTTGGTACTCGATTGCAGATTTACTGTTTGCTAGTTGACTTTGGTTTTGTATTAAATGTATTTAGCATTCTCAAGGATAAAACTCCCAATTGGGTCCTTTATGTTATGATTTTAATTATGATGCCTTCAAAAGACCAAAAAATTTAGTTCTTTATGTTATCATGCTATCATGCCTTCGAAAGACTTGCGAATTTAGCATTCTCTCTCTCTCTCTCTCTCTCTCTCTTTATCTGCCTTTACTATCTCCCTTTTTATATCATTTTTGTAGAAACTCCCAATTCTATGCTCTTACATCCCCTTTTTTGTCATGTAGAATTTCCCGTTTCTATAATTATAAATGGATTACCATATGGATAGAACTTGGATGTACAAGTATACAACGAAGCATAACCGAGTCAACCCAGGATATTTGGGTGGAGTAAGATACTTCATGGAATTTGCCATGCAAAAAAAAGGCATAGTTGGTAATGGGAAGATGTTATGTCCATGTGCTCAGTGTGAAAACAAGTTTCACCTTGACGTCAAGACTATTGAATATCACATTGTTGTTGAAGGATTTGTTAATAGGTATACGACATGGTATTTTCATGGGGAACCTTTCGTGAGCAATTCGATGATAATGCTTTGTGGTTGCGTAGAGAATTAGGGACGGGTGTACAAGTGGGTAAAGAATTACTTGATATAAACTAAAATCTATTGGTAATTATACTTGTATTCGTATACCTATTTTATTAAGCATTATTGTTTATATATATATTTTTTTAAAAATCTAACTAACAGTAAAACTTTTACTGAATATAGGAAAATGCCACCAAATCCCACAAACACGCCAGGGACACCATTTACTCCAGTGGAGTTGTCATAAGGTATGTAATTTTGCCTACATCTTCAGGGATCTATCAAGGTATTAATAACATTCCTTAAAATTTATTTTTTGACAATTTCAGGAATAGGAGAATCATCCTCCTTGGTACAGCGGAGGGGAAGAGGTCCATCAAAACAAACTTCATTGGAACTTCCACCAAACACAAAATGGCAGGTTACTATTGAAAATAACCAAGCTGTAGCCAGAGCAACTACCGAATTTGGAAGGGACTTGGGTATTTATGCCCGACATGGATCATATTTCCCTTTACACTAAAGTGGGGTGAACAACCAAAGGGTAGTTTGAAAGACATTTTGTCATCATTAAAGGTACTATTATGTGCTTGCTAATTATTGTTTGATTTTTTTTTTATGTAACAATTATTGATCCTACTCTTTAATTTAGAGGAAATATGACTTTGTGGACGACGAAAAGAAGGTAGTATGTGATGATATGGTGATTGAAGCTATGAAACCTTTGGTTAAAAAATACTTGAAAAATTGGAGAGCATATTTGAAGAAAAATTGCTTTGAAATAGTGGATGAGGAAGACCTAAGTGGAAGCCCCGATACATGGGTCACGGATGAGGAGTGGGACAACATTGTCAAATATTGGAAAAATGAGGACAATATTAAAGTAGCACAAATGAACAAGCAGAATTGTTCACATGCACAAGCGACACACACTCTTGGTACACGGTCTATTGCAAGGCACTACAATGATGAGGTGAATATGTATGAAATAATTTTTGGTATCTTTATTTCTATGTTTATGGGCTAACGTATCCTTTATATTGTTGTAGCGTCAAAAGAAGGGCACAAACTTTGACATACTCGAATCTTACCTTTTAGCTCATCAGAGCAAAAAGGGGGGGTATCCAAATACTCACACACAACTGAAATGTGTTAGTACCTTCAAATTTTTGTGACAACATTACTTGCTCTTACAATTATATTACTGAACTCGATCAATGTTTGTTCTTAGGCTGAGGTGGTAGATGAGTTTCGTGGTATTGAAGGTATAGACCCTACTGATCCTCGTGCTCTTAGTTCTGTCCTCGATAAGGTCTTTAAAGGCCACCATGGTGGTATGAAAGAGGTTTAGGAACAGGGTGGTCTAGGAGGAAGCACAGTGTTGGTGCTACCTCTTCTAGAAATGAAAATGATCAGCTCTCTGGTCAATTGGAAGAAGGCCTAGTAGTTATCTCTCAATTGAAAGACAATGACCAAGAAAAATCTGCCCATATAATTCAGATGGAAAAACATATGCAGGTGTTCACTGAGCTCATGGAAGCATCTAACCGAAATATGGCTTCTTCCTCCCAAGGTTAATTATTTTCTAATTATTTTTATTTTATTAATTTGACTCACAATAGTTAATGATTAACTGATTATTATGTTTATTTGTATGCATGTTGTTAATAGACTTCCCAGATGGTGAGGTAGGTGAAACTCAACCAATGCCTCCATCATGATGTCATTACAAGGATTTGTGTAAGTTAAATTTATAATTACTTAGATCTGATCATATTTTATTTTATTTAACAATATAACCATATACAAATGTAATAAGATCTTTTGTTATGTTTTGTAGGTGCATGACACAATGGTCATTATGTGCTTGATTCATGGTGCCAGTTGAGGAGTCTTTCTTGTATATTTTTTTTAATGTTAAACAACTTATTAGAAGTTTTATTTGAAATTAAAAACACAATATCGATGTATTATTTTAGCATTCAATGACACATTATGTTATTGTAAACATTTTGTTAAAGCTTTGAATATATGTGGATGTGGTACTTTGGCAATTAATGAAGTTTGAAAAATATTTAGTATGAAATTATGATCAGTTAGCAAATTTTAGATCAATGGAGCTTTTTTTCTATTAATATTATTTTATTAATTGCACAAATAGGTTTAAAAAGAAAAATGGGAAATTTGTTTTTTTTAGAAATGAAGTATTAGCGACGGTTGTCAACCATAGACAATCGTCGCTAAAAGTCATATAGGACGGTAACCTGATATTATTAGCGACGGTTCTGAAACGGCCGCTATAACATTATTAGCGACCGTTTAAACCGTCGCTAAATATGTCTGGCAACGGTCATTTTTTGCGACCAACTATTAGCGACCGTAGACAGTCGCTAATACTTTTAGCGATGGTTATATATGCTTTCAGCGACGATTTTAAACCATTGCTAAAAACTACTTTTGTACTAGTGTCTGTACTCAGGAATTCGACATAACAAAAAGTTCCCCTTTTTCGATCGTGATGCCTGGCGATTTGTAGCCAGGGCCTTCAATCCTCAGAAAGGGGATTGACCTCCTTTTTCTCCTGCCCCCAGGAGGGAGAGGCTGGGACTTGACACTCTCCATCGATCCTTAGAAAGGGGATCGGTGGGAGAATTTTCCTTTTCTGGTTCTTACGACCATGACTTGGTTGATACATGGTCGTAGGCTGAATATGAAATGACGAGGCGATGACTGTGACAATATGGCGATGATGTGGTAGTGGAGTGTTGATTTTGGGAATGACGAGGCTGATGTCATGGTGAAACACTGGGCTCAACGATGGGTTGATTCACTCATGATGATCCTCTGATGAATGATCGATGGGCTGGTGCATGACTGAACGCACCGTAGATGGGCCAATCACATTTTGGCGTCTACAGTTTGCCCCCTTCAAGAATTACACGTTCGAAGAACAAATGAGTCAGTCTCGAACATGTAACCTCACACGCACACACACACACACGCATGCACGTTGTTTTTTTTTTGTTTTTTTTGGACCCTCTTGATGTTTTAGGGCCATTTATCTTTTTGTGTACGCATTTTAGGTCCTCTTGCTTTTTTTGGACTATGTATATTTCCTGTACACTATGTATATATTTTTCGAGCCCTCTTACTTTTTTAGGGCTATTTGATTTTTTGAACGTTAAATGTTTTTTGCCCTTTTGCATTTTTAGGGCTGAATGGTTTTTTTTTTTTTTTTTGCATTTACGTGTATGTATATGGATGCACGTACATGTATACGGGAAGTGAAAAGCACCTGGGTGAGGTCTTTATCCTCTAATCTGAACAGCGATGCGCCGACCCATGGAGTTTACTGCGACGTCGTGGTTGGAGATCGCTTCGGTAGTCTAGAGTTTGTGATTCGACGATCTTCGGCGAATTTTGGTGCTCACGGAACTCTTATGTACTGTTATGTAAGGTTGGCACAAACTAGAGTGAGACCAAGAGGGCCCCGCTTTGTCTCAGCCAATTCTTTCGGCGATTTCTCAGCTTTCGACGGAACTGTTTCGGCAAATTCTGTCGCACTAGAGAGGGGGCGCGCATCCGGGTTCAATGCGTTGTGGGCCCCACCTAGGCTCGACAGATTTTGTCTACAAAATTTCGTTTCAGCGAGGCTTGGTCAGCAGGAGAGAGGGCATTGCGCAGTGGGCCCCACTCCTATGTAGCTGACTTCTTCAACGAAATGTTTCTTCGGCGAAATTTGGTTGCGCTGGAGAGAGGGTATGCGTTAGAGCACTATGCGGTGGGCGCCACTCTAGTGTGGCTAAGTCCTTCAGGGAAGTCTTATCTTGGCGAACTCCTTCGGCAAAATTCTATTTCGACTGAATTAGGCCGCTTTGTGAGAGGGCTTGCGTCAGAGCACTGTGTAGTGGGCCCCACTCAAACGTGGATGAGTCCTTCGGCGAAGTCTTGTTCGGCGAACTCCTTCAGCAAAATTCAGCTTTGGCACAATTTAGTCGCTAGGGAGAAGGCCTATGCTAGAGCACTGCGTAGTGGGCCCCACTCCAGCGTGGATGAGCCCTTCGGCGAAACGCAGTCTCGACAGAGGCATAAAATTTAAAAGGATTCTCGTTACATCAAACCGGAGAATCCTAGTCTTGGAAGACTAGGATGTCCCACTCGCGACGAACTGGAGACCAGAAAGTTGAGGGGTGGGATCGAGACATAGCGAACTCATAATTCTCCTTTTGCCATGCTCTGGAACTTCAGCTGTACTAGAGAGTTGGCGCAAACCAGAGTGAGGTACAATTTGCCTCACTTTGGTTTGAGTGGACTTTTCTCTTGATGGAGTGTCTATGCTATAGTTGGTCACGATGGGAATTGCAATGAGCTGGAAAATATTACGAAGACTGAAGGGTCGCGAGATCCGCTTCGGCTAGGCTGCTCTCTTTTTGCCTCTAGAGCGCTTTCGGGGAAAGACCCAACGACCTGGGAGCTTCCCAAGTCACGCCTCAACCAAGCGAGGGTGGGCCCCGCCCTAATTTGGTAGGTTGTTGTTACGAAATTTAAAAATCGTAACAACAAAGCACAGGATGTTGCCACGAAAAAAGATATCGTGACAAAAATAGTTGAAGACAAATAACAAATTTAGTTTAATCTATTGTCACAAAATTCACGATTCGTGACAAGAAATAACACCTTGTTGTCACGAAATAATTTTGTGACAAGTACCTCAGAAAAATTGTGTAGAACAAGTAACAAATTTGATTTAGTCTTTTGTCACAAAACTGATGATTCGTGACAAGAAATTACACATTATTGTCGCGAAATATTTTTGTGACAAATACCAATGAAACTTGAGTAAAATTCTTGTCACAAAAGTATTTGTGACAACAAATTCCTTTGTTCTTGTCACGAAAAAAATTGTGACAACAAATATACTTACTGTCACATATATTTACGTACTAATAATATTTGTTGTTACGAAAATATTTTTCGTGACAAGTTTTAACTTTACATATTTTGTTACAAAATATAAATTTTGTGACAAAAATTTAAAATTTTTTATGGACTTTATCAATTTATTTTTCTTTTTTTCTGTATTCTGGCTATTGTATTATTTTTTAAAATATCAAATATAAAAACATAAATATTATTATGGGTAAATATAAAGATAATAAAACTATATTATATAAATTCAAATAAAATAATATTTTTTACTTTATAACATATACATACAAGTACACAAATTATCAAAACAAAAATACATGTCTAACTTTAGTTTTGTGCTTCCTGCAATATACGAATCATCTCAAACATGTCCTGCATCTGTTTGTCTTATTTCTCCTTCATATGTTTGTTACTCTCTATTTGTTTGTTGTTCTCATCTCTCAACATTTGCATCTCTCGAAATTGGTCTTCACGCATAGAAGAATTTTCTTCCTTCAATGATTGAATTTCTTGAGAATACTCAGACAATTTTTCTTCAAAGTGTGCTGCAGTAGAAGAACTTCGAGATCCTCAGATAATACGTGGTTGGGCTGTCCCTTGACCTTTGATGTAGCCAGACCTATATCCAAGAATGCTTTCCACAATCTTTGCTTCATCAACAAAACCGATTTCAGATGTAGCTTCTTTAGCTTCAACCATTTGGTTCAAAAAAGAGAAAATATGTTATTATATGACATTATTAAGAAAACCCAATAAAAAATTTGAAAAGAGAATTTTACTTAGAAGAAACTAATACTTACATATTTCTCTTCAGCACCAAACCCCCACACGCCATTTTTCGAACAATGTATTTGCTTGAGCTTCATATATATTCTATTGAATAGGGATGATCATGGGCACTGCGAATTTGAGGTGGTTGCACCCAGCTCGGTCACAGGCCACTGCAAATTTAAGTTAGTTGCATCTGGCTTAGTTACCGGGCGCAGAGCTTTTGATTTGGCCACGTCCGGCTCGGTTGCCGGCCATGGAGATTTTATGCTGCGTCTGGCTCGGTCGCCGACTGCGGAGCTTTTGTGCTGCATCCAGCTCTGACGTCGGGCGTGCAGATTTTGTGCTGCGTTCGCCTAGGTTGTCTGGTGCAGTGAATTTGAGTTGGCAGCATCCGACTTAGTTGCCGGGCGCGGAGCATTTGTGCTACATCCTGCTTGGTCGTTGTGCACTACGGATTTGAGTTGGTTGCATCCGGCTCGATCGCCGGGCATGGACCTTTTGATTTGGTCGCGTTCGGCTCGATCGCCGGACATAGAGCTTTTGTGCTGCGTCCAGCTTGGTCGTCGGGCGTGGAGCTTTTGTTCTGCGTCCGACTAGGTCGCCGGGCGCTGTGAATTTGGGTTGGTAGTGTCCGGCTTGATCGCCGGGCTCGGAGCATTTGATTTGGCCACGTCCGGCTTGGTCGTCGGGTGATAAGTGTCTAAAAGTCACTTATTTATGCATGAATTATTGACCATAAATTCCTAATTTGAGTTGATTATGAGCATGAAAATGACATATATAACTCAAATACATGGTTTGTGTCTCAGGTACCCGGTAAAAGAAGAAAATCTGGATTTTGAGGGAAAATGAAGGAAATAGGAGCAAAATAGAGCCAAAAATAGAATGGCGCGACCGCGCCGATTCTAGCGCGACCGCGCCAAGAAAATGTGCAAAAATTTAAATAAATGGCAAAAATTCCCAACGGCTAGCAAGGCATTAGAGAGGACAAATCGGAAATGTGAAACCGCCGCGATCACCAGCCCCGAGAAAAGCTTATCGCGCCAGAAGATGGCGCTACTCGTAGTCATTGGGCGCTGAACAGCTTGCCTTACAAAGAGTTCAAAGTGCTATTTCGGGAAGTCAGTAAAGATTCTGAGTGGCGCGACCGCGCCACTTCTACAGCAAAATATGGCGCAACCGCGCCAAGAAGTCCTAATTCTGTTCGGGTTCGAAGGCCGTTTCCAGACTTAGAAAGATCTCTGCTCTTGTGGCGCGACCGTGCCACAATCAGAAGACAATGTGGCCCAACCGCGCCGCTGACTCAGCAATGTGATTTGGAAAATCTCGGGATTCTGACTACCAATCAAGCCCAAACTTGGGAGAAGAAGTCCTAATTGTCTAAGGAAGGTATCCACGAAGATTTTATGGAATATTGCTCGAGTCTAGGTGCATTGAATGATCAAGGAGAAGTTCCACACAAAGAATAAAACTGCTGCCAGAAGGAGAAGTTGAATCCGAAATTTATGAAGAACATATCTGGAGTTCCCGTGTTCCAATTGAAGCCAAATTTGGACTGAAGATTCCTGAGGATATTAAGGATCATATAACGAAAATTCAGGCAAGTCCAAGGCGGGGTTCTCAAGTTTCATATTTCCGAAGTGATGGACCAAGTGCAGGAATTGGCAGCAGAATCAAGCAACTTCTTCACATCATATCTCGTGTTTCCCAACTCAGATTGAACACAAATTTTTTGAGAAAGGCAAGGACCATAGAAGGAAGGTTCGTATGTAATTTCAGCCAATTCTGAGGTTAGGAAAGCATAATTCATACCCCTGGACAGAGACCAATTTACAAGTTCTGGACAGAAGCCAAGCTATAAATAGAGGTCCGAGGAGGAGAGCTAGGAATGGAGTTTTTTAGTGTAGTAGATCCAGTTTTCTGAGTTGTAAATACAGTTTTTAGTTTACTTTCATGTTTGGTAGTTAGTTTAGAGAGGAGAGAAAGTCCAGAGGGAGTCTTACATGACCTCTTGGCACTTTAGAGAGAGAAGGTGGAGATTTCAGTCAAGGTGCAAGTAAAGGCAGACATTCAAGGGAGTTTCTGTACTTAGTTTATTTTATGTCTATGGCTGTAATGGAATCCTTTTTGTTGTGTGATTATTCTATAAACATGGAGTAGTCTCTCTTTGTTGGGGAAGTCATGAACTCCTAGTTGTTTATGTTTAAGTTCTGAATTCTATAGCAATAAAGTACTAAGCTTTTGTTTTAGAAACTGAGTTCATTGCTTATTTCAGATCTGAATTCAATTTTGGAATTTAATGAAGTTCGAATAGAGAAGTTAAATTTCAGTAGAGAGTTGGGTTAGTAATTTGATTCCTGTTTTCTAAAACAACTTGTTTTTCAAACAAGATTGTTCCGGTTATGAAGGAGACTAGTTGAAAAGTGATGTGACTTCTATAACTCTTGTTCTGAATAAGAGAGAGTTAATCTTCAAGCTTTTATATTTATGCACTTAGGATTTGAATGTTCCAGTTGAGAAGGAGTTCAAAGAATAAGTGAAAGTTATTTCCTGTATATGGGTAACCAGGTTTTCAAAAGCTAAGTCAAAGCAAAGATGCTTGAGCTATGAAATCAAAGTTTTGCATGTTAACAACTAGGAGGGATTGACATTCTTCCCCAACACCTCATCTCTATAAGGTTTCCAGTAGTTTAATTCTATTTTGTTTTTCCAGTTCTCAAAACCAAAAATTCTTCCTCAATCAGTAGAAAAATCTTTGCTTAAACTAAGTTCTCATGATCAAGGTCTCTGTGGGATCGATATCTAGACTCTCAAGTCTATATTACTTGCTGACCTAGTGCACTAGCTAGACATCCAACACCGGGCGCTGAGCTTTTGTACTGCATCCGACTTGGTCGCCGTGCGCTGCGGATTTGAGTTGGTTGCGTTCAGCTCGGAGCTCCGAACGTTATTTCCTGCATATTTTTCGTGACAACAACTGTTTTTCTTGTAGTGGAGCTTTTGATTTGGCCGCGTCTAGCTCGGCCAGCGCGGAGCTTTTGATTTGGCCGCGTCCAGCTCGGCCAGCGCGGAGCTTTTGTGCTGTGTCAAGCTCAGTCGCCGGTCGCTGCGAATTTGAGTTGGCATCGTCCGGCTCGGTTGCCGGGTGTAGAGCATTTGATTTGGCCGCGTCCGGCTCAGTCGCAGGGCGCAGAGATTTTGTGCTGCATCCTGCTCGGTTGCAGGGCTCGGAGCTTTTGTGCAGCGTCCGGCTTGGTCGCCAAGCGCTGCGGATTTGAATTGGCTGCGTCCGGCTCGGTCTCTGGGCACAGAGCTTGCTGGTCGTTCCTCAAGAAGACTCGTTTTGCGACGAATTGGCATACATTCTGCAACTCGTAGAGGGGTTGTGGTGCGACAGATGTAGGTGGTTGAGGTCTGCCTTTTTTTTTTTGTATTCGGCTAGATGGCTGAACATACAAGAGAGTCAGTGTACTCTCCACTATTCGTCTTCTTTCTTTTTTGTTGTTTGTACATTTCTTTTTTCTTTCCACACTCCTCTTTTTTTGTCGCTTGCATTTTTCCTTGCTTCAATTATTTTTTTTTGCATGGCCTTACTATTCTTTTGGTCGCTAGATATACACTTTTTCTCGACTTTGATTTCTTTTATCTTTTTTTTTTTTATTGAGAAAGGAGTAGTTTGCGTACCTGATTTCGGCTGATGTGCATGCTTGCTTTGTTGCAGAGGGCCGCACTGTCTCTCCTTTCTTGGTTTGACGGCCTCGGAAGCTTCGAACACACTGAATGGTGCTACGCAGCTCTGCCTCCATATTCAGGACTAATGTGCAAGTGAAGTCTATGCTACTTCCTCACAGCTGCTACAATCATAGATGATTCATGCTCAGAGGATGGGACATGGATATGAGGAGGAGGACTGACCTCTAAAAAAATTTTTTCCTTAATTTTCTCCTTACTCATTACCCATGCCCAATTACAACCTATAGAAGACCTTTTGATCATAATTTTGAAATTCCTGAATGTTATTGGAGATTAGACTGATGGTTAGCTTATGTTTTTCAATTTAAACTGCTCACATGCATGGGAAAGTGGTATGTATGGTAGAAGATAGCTTGATCATGCCTTGACCAAACAAGATAACCAAGAATAGGAGAGGTTTGAATGAGTAAATCTTTGATTGATGCTTTGAAAGGGTAACCCCACAGATTTTTCTTAAACTTTGATGATTGGTCATAACTCTGGTTCCTTTTTTTCTTTTAGTTTTGCTCAAGGACGAGCAAATGTTTAAATTTGGGTTTGTGATAAGTGTCTAAATGACACTATTTTTAGGCCTTAATTGGAATTGGAAATTACATTTTGGATTAAATAATTATAATAATATTTTTAAATATTTCTCAGATTAATGTTTTCTCTCTCAGGAGTCCAACACAACAAGAATCATTGAAATCAGAGCTCAAATGAGAAAAATATGAGGATTTTAGTGCATAAAGGTACAAGGTTGCAAGGACCCGCGCGACTGCACCAGTTGGAGGACAAAATCTGGCGCCACCACGCCAAGATGGAGCCACAAGGCCTATGGAGTTTCCAAACATGACCAGGACTCTTTCCATTCAAAGTACTTATAAGAAGTTCTGCCTGAGTGGCACGATTGCGCCAATTTAAGCCACAGTTCTGGCGCGACCGCGCCAGTGACACTGCAATGCAAAATCGCACAAATCTTGGGATTTTGACAAGTAATCATGATAAACCGTAGGAGGTAGAGTCCTAAGTATATAAGGAAGGTTTCCACGAAGTCTACAGAGATAATTGAGGGAAATCCTAAGAGGTTTGAATCCTCAAAGAGGTGGAGTGCTATTCTTGATTAGGAGACTGCAATAAAAGGAAAGTACAATCCGAGATTGATGAGGCCATATCTAGAGATTACAACTTCTAATTGAATCGAAATATGGATCACAGACTCCTGAGACGATTTATACTCATGTCACAAAAAATCACGTCAATACAAGTCGAGATTATAGAGTTTTATATTTTCAAAGTGGTGGACCCAGTGCCGGAATTGGTAGCAGAATCAACCCAACTTCTAAGCATCATATCTCAAGTTGCCTAACTCATATTGAACTATAATTTCGTACACAAGGCAAGGACTATAGAGGGAAGGTTTGTGTATAATTTTATCCAATTCTAAGGCCGAAAAGTCACAGTTTACTCGCCTGGACAGAGACCAAATTACAGGACCTGGGCAACAGAACAACTATAAATAGAGGTCCGAGGAAGAGAGTTAATCATTCAGTTTTAGTTCTAGCATTCAGTTTTTAGTTTAGATTCAGTTTCAGTGCAATTTCTTGCTTTGTAGTTTAGTTTAGAGAGAGGAGAAGGTCCAGAGGGAGTCTTACACGACCTCTGGGTGCTTTGAGGAAGAAAGGTGGATAATTCAGCCAAGGAGCAAGGGTGACCAAGAGCAGACTTCCAAAGGGAGTTTCTGTTGTTAGTTATTTTTTTTCTTTCATGGTTGTTATCAAAACCTTGATTTGTGTTTATATTTCTAGTATGGAGTAGTCATCTATAGTTGGGAGTCCATGACTCCGTAGGCATGTAATGAGATTGATACATTATATTTTATTTGGTTTCAATTTGGTGCATGAATGAGTATTCCAAAGTTGTATAATTCTTGATTCATACTTACTGTCTTGATATGTACTGGTTATAAGGTGACGCTAGACTTAAGGTAAGATATGTTGATAGGGTTTTACAAGTCTTTCTGAGTTCATACACTAGGGAGATCAACTAATCCTTGGGTTAATCCTCGGCCTTAAAGTAATACCCTGTTGGATTAGATTGATTTGTCTATGACACAATGAGTTTCATGTTTATGCTATCAAGTAGAGTCGATCATGCTAGCTAGGTTTACTCTAGGAGAGAGAAACAAGTGATGTCGATGCGGATTGTAGCCATGGTTTTATAAGCTCGTCAGAAATTAATTTCCAAAACTCAACTTCTATTCAATCTCATAATTTCCTAGGGAGGGAATTGGATTCCCAATGCCTTTTTCCATACTGATTTTATCAAAAGCCCTCTCTTGATCTCTATAGGATTAGATAGATTAGTTTAAATTCTGTTTTTGTAACTCCTTTCCAATTGATTTCTCAAACTTTAGTTTCTAAACTAGAAAAGCAATTATCTATTAGCTTGGTCCTTGTGGGACGATATTCGGGCTGAACCTAAGTCTATATTACATTGATATTCAGCAAGCTTAGGGACTTTGAGTCAACCGGCAAGGTAAGCTAGACTCCAGACAAAGCTAAAGAAATAGAAAGAAAAGGTTGTGGGTTAGTTAAGGGAAAGGCCACCTTGTGTGTACACCGGGTCTCGGGCTTCAGCAAGCTTAGGGACTCTGAGTCAACCGGCGAGGTAAGCTAGACTCTAGACGAAACCCAAGAAAAGAATACAAGGAAAGGAAGAAGAAAAGAAAATGGGATCAACTCAAGAGAATAAGTTTGGGGTAGAAAAACTTGGAGAAGGGTCATAGGGTCAGAACTAATTCATGCTCAGAAAAATGGAACGTGGATATGAGGAGGAGGATAATACTCAAAAAGAAAAGCTTACAATTTTTATCATACTCATTACCCATGCCCCATTACAACCTAGAAAAGACCTACTGATCAGGATTATGGATTCTTTCAGGTTAGTGGAGAGTGGACTGAGGTTGGCTTATGGAGTTAAATGAGACTTCTCACTTGTATGGGGATAAGGATCTTTGAAAAATTAAAGAAAAAATTGAATTACGTTTTGACTAAAGCAAGGAGAACCATCATTAGGAAATGAGTGAATCATCCATTTTGAAACTTGCAAGGGGAGTGCCACTAATCTTTTCTTAATCTCTACAGATTTATCTGGTTGTTTCTTTCAGATTTTGCTCGAGGATATTGATATTCAAGTCAATTCCAATTAGAAAAACAATAATTATGACTCAATTTCATGTTCTATGCCTCAGATACCTAGTGGAAGAAGAAAAATTGGATTTGGAGCAAAAAATGAAGGAAAAACAAGCAAAAGAAGCCAAAAAGAAGGATGGCGCGACCGAACCAGAATCGACGCCACCGCGCCAGGAAAATATTCTAAAATTCAAAATAAAAGAGAAAAATGTCCAACGACTCAACGGACATGAAAGCCAACGGTTGGGGAATGTGAAGTTACGTGACCATGCCTTCCTAGGGCGCTACCGCGCCAAGGAGCTGGCGCTACCTCACACTGAGACAGCATGGACTCGCCGAAGAGCTGCTGAACATGGAAAGAGAAGTTACCATTCTAGGACCAAGGAAAAGTCTAAGGAGTGGGGCTGTTGCGCCAATTTTACAGCAAAACATGGCGCTGCCGCGCCAAGAAGTCTCCTAATTCGGCTCAGGTTCGATGGCCGCTCCCAGACTTAGAAAGAACTTTGTTCTAGTGGCGCGACCGCGCCACAATCAGGCATATTATCTGTGCTACCGCACCGATGACTCAGCAATGCTCAACTGCAAAATTCTCGGGATCCTGACAACCAATCAAGCCCAAACGTGGAAGGTATCCACGAAGAATTTAAGGAAATCTACTCGAGTTCTAAGTCTTTTGAATGACCAAGAAGTGAAGATCAATTCAAAGAAGGAAATTGCTGCCAAAAGAAGAAGATAAATCCGAATTTTATGAAGAGCATATCTGGATTCCTGATTCCCAATTGAATCCAAATTTGGACTGAATATTCCTGAGGATATTAAGGATCATATCATGAAAATTCAGGCCAATCCAAGTCGGGTTTCTCAAGTTTTATACTTTCAAAGTGGAGGACCCAGAGCAGAATTTGGCAGCTGAAGCAATCCAACTTCTTCACATTATATCTCGACTTTCCCAACTCAGATTGGACTCAAATTTTGTGAACAAGGCAAGGACCATGTACGAAAGGTTTGTGTGTAATTTCAGCCAATTCTGAGGTCGGGAAGGCATAATTCATACCCCTGGCTAGAGACCAAATTACAGGACGTGGGCAGCAGAACAACTGTAAATAGAGGTCCGAGGAAGAGATTTAATCATTCAGTTTTAGTTCTAGCATTCAGTTTTAGTTTTAAATTCAGTTCTGACTTCAATTTCCTGCTTTGTAGTTTAGTTTATAGACAGAAGAAGGTCCAGAGGGAGTCTTACACGACCTCTGGCCACCTTAAGGAAGAAAGGTGGAGAATTCAGCCAAGGAGCAAGAGTGACCAAGAGCAGCCTTCCAAAGGGAGTTTCTGTACTTAGTTATTTTTCTTCTTTCATGGCTGTTATCAAAACCTTGATGTGTGTTTTTATTTCCAGTATGAAGTAGACATTTTTAGTTGGGAGTCCATGACTCCATAGGCATGTAATGACATTGATACATTATATTTTATTTGGTTTCAATTTGGTGCATGAATGAGTTTTCCAAAGTTGTTTAATTCTTGTTTCATACTTGCTGTCTTGGTATGTACTGGTTATAAGGTGACTCTAGACTTAAGGTAAGATATGTTGATAGGGTTTTACAAGTCTTTCTGAGTTCATACACTAGGCAGATCAACTGATCTTTGGGTTAATCCTTGACCTTAAAGTAATACCCTATTAGATTAGATTGCTTTGTCTATGACATAAGAGCTTCATGTTTATGCTATCAAGTAGAGTCGATTATGCCGGCTAGTTTACTCTAGGAGTTAGAAAAAGGTGATGCCGATGCGGATTGTAGCCATGGTTTTATAAGCTCGTCAGAAATTAATTTCCAAAACATACTTTCTATTCAATCTTAGAAGTGTCTAGGGAGGGAATTGGATTCCCAACGTCTTCTCTCCTCATTGAAATTCCTCAAAAGCTTTCTCTCAACAGTTTTCAAGTACTTGCTTAGTTTAATTTTCTGTCTTTCAAATCCAGGATTCTCTAACTTTAGATTTATATTCAGAAAGCAATTAGCTGCTGCCTTGATCCTTGTGGGACGATATTCGAACTTGCATAAGTCTATATTACGCTGATCAGTCCTCTTGCTACTGATTATCTAAGATCGCATTAAGTTTTTTTTTTAAAAAAAAAAATCTAATAGATAATTGCTTTTCTACTTTAGAAACTAAAGTTTGACAAATCAATTGGAAAGGAGTTACAAAAACTGAATTTAAACTAATCTATCTAATCCTATAGAGATCAAGAGATGGCTTTTGATAAAATTAGTATGGAAAAAAGCATTGGGAATCCAATTCCCTCCCTGGGCAATTCTGAGATTGAATAGAAGTTGAGTTTTGGAAATCAATTTCTGACGAGCTTATAAAACCAAGGCTACAATCTGCATAGGCATCACCTGTTTCTATCTCCTAGAGTAAACCTAGCAAGCATGATCGACTCTACTTGATAGCATAAACATAAAACTCATTATGTCATAGACAAATCAATCTAATCCAACAGTGTATTACTTTATGGTCAAAAATTAACCCATCGATTAGTTGATCTCCCTAGTGTATGAACTCAGAAATACTTTTAAAACCCTATCAACATATCTTACATTAAGTCTAGCGTCACCTTATAACCAGTACATAGCAAGACAACAATTACGAATCAAGAATTATACAACTTTGGAATACTCATTCATGCACCAAACTGAAACCAAATAAAATATAATGTATCAATCTCATTACATGCCTAGGGAGTCATGGACTCCCTACTACAGATGACTACTCCATACTGGAAATATAAACACAAATCAAGGTTTTGATGACAGCCATGAAAGAAGAAAAATAACTAAGTACAGAAACTCCCTTTGGGAGGCTACCCTTGGTCACCCTTACTCCTTGGCTGAATTCTCCACCTTCCTTCCTCCAAGCACCCAGAGGTCGTGTAAGACTCCCTCTAGACCTTCTCCTCTCTCTAAAATAAATTAAAAAGCAGGAAATTGCACTGAAACTGAATCTAAACTAAAAACTGAATGCTAGAACTAAAACTGAATGATTAACTCTCTTCCTCGGACCTCTATTTATAGTTGTTCTGCTGCCCAGGTCCTGTAATTTGGTCTCTATCTAGGTGTGTAAATTGTGACTTCATGACCTCATAATTATATGAAATTACATACAAACCTTCCCTCTATTGTCTTTTCCTTGTGTACGAAATTTGAGTTCAATATGAGTTTGGAAACTTGAGATATGATGCTCATAAGTTGGGTTGATTCTGCTGCCAATTTCAGCACTCGGTGCACCACTTTGAAAATATAAAAATCTATAATCTGGACTTGGATTGACCTAATTTTTTGTGACTTGATTTTTAATCCTCTCAGGAGTTTGTGGTCCAAATTTGGATTCAATTGGAAGTTGGAATCTCCAGATATGGCCTCTTCAATCTTGGTCCAGTAATTTGGTCTCTATCTAGGTGTGTAAATTGTGACTTCACGACCTCATAATTATATGAAATTACATACAAACCTTCCCTCTATTGTCCTTTCCTTGTGTACGAAATTTTAGTTCAATATGAGTTAGGAAACTTGAGATATGATGATCATAAGTTGGGTTGATTCTGCTGCCAATTTCAGCACTCGGTCCACCACTTTGAAAATATAAAAATCTATAATCTGGACTTGGATTGACCTAATTTTTTGTGAATTGATTTTTAATCCTCTCAGGAGTTTGTGGTCCAAATTTGGATTCAATTGGAAGTTGGAATCTCCAGATATGGCCTCTTCAATCTTGGACTTGTACTTTCCTTTAATAGCAGTCTCCTAATCAAGAATAGCACTCCACCTCTTTGAGGATACAAACCTCTTAGGATTTCCCTCAATTTCCTCTATAGACTTCGTGGACACCTTCCTTATATACTTAGGACTCTACCTCCCTCGTTTTATCATGATTACTTGTCAAAATCCCAAGATTTGTGTGATTTTGCATTGCCATGTCACCTTGGGTCGCGGTCGGCGCCCGAATCGTGGAGCTAAATTGGCTGTCGCCATGCACTCGGCAGAACTTCTTCTAAGTACTTTGAATGGAAAGAGTTCTGGTAATGTTTGGAAACTCCATAGGCCTTGTGGTGCCATCTTGGTACGGTCAAAAATTTTTTGTCCTCTAACTAGTGCGGTTAGATGCGGCTCCCCCTACCTTGTACCTTTATGCACTAAAATTCTCATATTTTCCTCATTTTAGCTCCGATTTCAATGATTCTTGTTGTGTTGGACTCTTGAGAGAAAAAAAAAAATTTGAGACATATTAAATGAAATTATTATGATTATTTACTCCAAAATATAATTTCCAATTCCAATTAAGGCCTAAAAAAAGTGTCATTTAGACACTTATCACAACCCCAACTTAAACCTTTGCTCGTCCTCGAGCAAAAATAAAAGAAAAAAAAGGAACCAGAGTTATGACCAATCATAAAAGTTTAAGAAAAATCTGTGGGCTTACCCTTTCAAAACATCAATCAAAGGTTTACTCGTTCAAACCTCTCCTATTCTTGGTTATCTTGTTTAGTCAAGGCATGATCAAGCTATCTTTTACAATACATACCACTTTCCCATGCATGTGAGCAGTTTAAATTGAAAAACAATAGCCAACCATCAGTCTAATATCCACTAACATGCAGGAATTTCAAAATTATGATCAAAAGGTCTTCTATAGGTTGTAATTGGGCATGGGTAATGGGTAAGAAGAAAATTAAGGATAAAAATTTTTTAGAGCACACCACCCCAAACATAAAAATTTGTTTTGTCCTCCAATAAAACAAAGATATTTGCATCTTCTCCTTAATCCCAATCACTACCTCATCTCTCAAGGAAAAGCTCTCTTTATTTCTTTTTCTTTTTTTTTTTTTCTTTTTTTTTTTGCACTTTTCCTCTCAGATATTCTAGCACCTTTTTCATTCATCTTACTCCTTCTTTCTTCTCTTTTTCAAAGAAAATTCTGTACTAATCCTTCATCCCTTCTTATTTCTCCATAACTTCAGATTTTTGTCCATGCTCATTCAAATAGAATACTTCAATAATTTGGAGAAATATAGGCCAGTAAGAAACAAGTTTATTCATCACAAAGGCTGATTCTTGTAATCTGGGAATTGAAAACAAAGCAGGGATCTTGTCAGCTCAAAATCTTTGAAAGGTGATGCATCTTGTGCATTAAAGTGGGTGGCTCAAAAAAAGCTCAAACGGTTCAAAACAAGTGCCTAGATCATTTCATAATTTTGAAAAACCTATCTTCGTTTCGCCTTGATCTTCCTTTAGGTTGGTTCTATTGTACAAAATAAACATTCTCAATGCATTCAACCAATCAAACCACTTTCCAAGACAACTTTTCTCCTGCCAAAACCAAACTTTCAAACAAATATATTTCTCAAGAGAATGAATGAGACCTATCTTCTCAATCCACTAATCAGAGTTCCCACAAAAGTTTTCAAAAACCTTTTCAGATTTAGAACATTCTTCTGGTATTGACTCAAAACAAAAACAAAAATAAAGACTAACTAAACAAAGAAAACCAACTAGAATTCAAAATCTGAGTTTCCCACCCCAAACTTAAAAGTTTGCATTATGCTCAATTTAATCAAATGAGATAGAGGGTAAGACACTTCCCTGAGAACGTTGGTTGCTTGACCTTCCAGATTTCTTGAGGCACCATGATGAATTTGAACTTGAGCTGCCTTCATGCTTGACCAAAAGTGGTTAGACATTCATTGCACAAAACTATTGCAAACAAATTCAAAATTTTATGAAATTGTACCAAGACCTATAACTCCTAAAGACAAACATGTAAGAATTGGAATAGAATGATTCTGAGTTGCAGAGCCTCGGAAATTAATCAAACATATGGCATGGGCGAACAAAACTTTGGCGCGGGAGCGCCACTCTTTTCCTTCATAAATATAAATTATGATTGTAAAATTTTAAAATTCCACTTGGAACATGTTGTTTAAGTTCAAAGGTGCACAATATGTAACATGGCTTCCTTCGACTCCACTCAGCTTTCAAATTCAAGCATTTTTTAAAAATTTTATTTTATTATTATTATTATTATTTTTTTGGGTGTTTATTCAAACCAAAGAAATTGAAAAGACTAACCTAACATGAGTAAAACAAAACTTGATCTAAAATTTAAGATTCACATAAAGTGATTATTCAAAACAAAAGAACAATTGAATTGAAAAACTAAACTAACTTACCTGCCATGGGTTGCCTCCCATGAAGTGCTAAGTTTATGGTCCTCAGCCAGACCAGTAGCTTTATTCCACCTGGATCAATAGGAAAATTCAATTCGAATTCATTCATCATGACCTTTCTTCCCTTGCAATGCTTTATGCTAAAGCAACCAAATTTTGATGTTGAGTTAAAAATCCTTTCTTTTGACTTTGTGGCTTCTAGGAAGTAGATCTTTACACATATCAGCCACTCATTCATCCTCTTGTCAAACCCCAATAAAATTTTCAGTTGTATTTTTGGGCCAGATGTATAAGGTGGGATGATAAAAAAGTCTAAGTCATAGGAGAGCCATATCTTTTCTTCTTTCTCTACCCAATTCTCTAATGGCTTTTCATGGGAAGGTTCTATGATTTGACCTGTGGTTTATTCTTCCTCCCCTTCATCTAGTATTTCAGCCATGGTTTCTTTTTCTACCTCTAATGATTTTTCTCCTTGTTGGGATTTCTCTTCTACCTCTTTTACTTTTGTAACTCTCTTAGCCATGGGTTTTTCTTCTTTGACCTCATCCACTTCTGCCACGCTTTCTTCTTCATCCTTGACTGCTTGTAGCTCTCGCTTAAGTCCTTGGAAGAAAAGATAGTATATTTCCTCCACCTCATCTACTACCTCTTCAATTGGTTCTTCCTCATCCTCTAACTCATAGGGGCACACACTCTCTTCCAAGGTTTCTTTTGGTTGAGGCTTTTCTAGGATCTCTCCACTCATAAAGGGTATGGACTGTTCTTGCTCTTTTGGATTCTCCTCAAAATTGTTAGGCATGGTTCCCTCAGGTCTCTCATATGCATCTTGATTAAGTTGATTCACTTGAGTGGTTAGAATTGTGAACGATTGCTTAATTGACTGAAAATCTGTCTTTAGTGACTATAATTCTACACATATTGCTCGCATCAATTTCCTGTCTTCCTCCCATTCAGCCGTGGTGGTTATTGGCTCCTCCTTTTCTTGGTTGTATGAAATGCCATATGGGTCTAACCTGCAGGAATTAGACTCATAATTAGAAAAATCAAGTCTTGACTTTACATTGCATACATTAGTAGCATGGTTACCTCCACACATATCACAAAAATAATTCACATAATTCATTTGTAGTTGCAAGATATCAGCTTGCCTTTGAAGTAAAACAAGTTGAGTTTGCATGCTAAGCATATCATCATGATGGGTGGGAGAATTATAAGAGTGGTCAAAAGAACTACATGGCTGTTCAAAAGAATCAAATGGTATATGAAAATTTCTAGAGTGCTGAAAAGAGTTCCATGCTTGATTTGGGTAAGAAAAATCATTATACTCCTCAAGGTGTCTCCTTCCATAAGTAGACTTATGCAAACCAAAATCTATGCACACAACACATCAGTCCACTAAAAATAAAAAAAATAAAAAAAAACAAAAAAAAAAAAACAGAATGTACACTCAAAGCTCTAGTTTTAAACACTAGCAATTACTATAAAACATTGGTCTCCGGCAACGGCGCCAAAAACTTGATGTGATCTCAGCTAATCACTAGCAAGAGGACTAATAAAGGTAATATAGACTTAGGTTAAGTCCGAATATCGTCCCACAAAGACCAAGCTAATTGATAATTGCTTTTCTAGTTTAGAAACTAAAGTTTAAGAAATCAATTGGAAAGGAGTTACAAAAATAGAATTTAAACTAATCTACCTAATCCTATAGAGATCAAGAGAGGGCTTTTGATAAAATCAGTATGGAAAAAGGCATTGGGAATCCAATTCCCTCCCTAGGCAATTCTGAGATTGAATAGAAGTTAAGTATTGGAAATCAATTTTTGACGAGCTTATAAAACCATGGCTACAATCCGCATCGGCATCACCTGTTTCTATCTCCTAGAGTAAACCTAGCTAGAATGATCGACTCTACTTGATAACATAAACATGAAGCTCATTGTGTCATAGACAAATCAATCTAATCTAACATGGTATTACTTTAAGGTCGAGGATTAACCCAAGGATTAGTTGATCTCCCTAGTGTATGAACTCAGAAAGACTTGTAAAACCCTATCAACATATCTTACCTTAAGTCTAGCGTCACCTTATAACGAGTACATATCAAGACAGCAAGTATGAATCAAGAATTATACAACTTTGGAATACTCATTCATGCACCAAATTGAAACCAAATAAAATATAATGTATCAATCTCATTACATGCCTACGGAGTCATGGACTCCCAACTACAGATGACTACTCCATACTGGAAATATAAACACAAATCAAGGTTTTGATAACAACCATGAAAGAAAAAAAATAACTATCTACAAAAACTCCCTTTAGAAGGTTGCTCTTGGTCACCCTTGTTCCTTGGCTGAATTCTCCACCTTTCTTCCTCAAAGCCAGAGGTTGTGTAAGACTCCCTCTGGACCTTCTCCTCTCTCTAAACTAAACTACAAAGTAGGAAATTGCACTGAAACTAAATCTAAACTAAAACCTGAATGCTGAAACTGAATCCAAATGTTTATTCAATTGGAAGTCGGAATCTCCAGATATGTCCTCTTCAATCTCGGACTGTACTTTCCTTTTATAACAGTCTCCTAATCAAGAATAGCACTCCACCTCTTTGAGGATTCAAACCTCTTAGGATTTCTCTCAATTTTCTCTATAGATTTCGTGGACACCTTCCTTATACACTTTGAATTCTACCTCCCACGTTTTATCATGATTACTTGTCGTAATCCCGAGATTTGTGTGAGTTTCCATTGTTGTGTCACTGGCGCGGTCGCGCCAGAACTGTGGCTTAAATTGGCACGGTCGCGGCACTTGGGCAGAACTTCTTCTAAGTGCTTCTAATGGAAAGAGTCCTGGTCATGTTTGGAAACTCCATAGGCCTTGTGGCGCGCCATTCTGGTGGCGCGGTGGCGCCAGATTTTGTCCTCCAACTGATGCGGTCGCGCGGGTCCCTGCAACCTTGTACCTTTATGCACTAAAATCCTCATGTTTTCCTCATTTTAGCTCCGATTTTAATGATTCTTGTTGCGTTGGACTCCTGATAGAGAAAACATAAATCTGAGATATATTTAATGATGTTATTATGATTATTCACTCCAAAATATAATTTCCAATTCCAATTAAGGCCTAATAATAGTGTCATTTAGGCACTTATCAACAGCGAAGCGATCTTTGGTGGATGTTCTGTATGTACTTCTACACCCAAGGTCCAACATGATTTATGGAGTCGTCCAGTGTTCAACAATGATGACCCAATTTTCTATTTTTTGAGAGCGGACGAGTCGGCCTGAAGCGCGAGCGGCCAAGGAACTGGCGACGTTTGCCGACCAGCATGAGAGACGGCCCTGCATGCAGATGGACTAGGAGTCGATGATGGCTGTCAACCAGTAGCGGGATCAGCCCGGTATGCAAACGGACAAGGAGTCGACGATGGCTATCGACTAGCAGCGGGATCGGCCCGGCATGCATCGAAAGGAGTCGTTCGACTGTTGAGTTGGAGCTTCCTCAAGTTTAACTTGCTCTCTTTTGTAATTCTTTTCGGATACCATGTCACATCTCTTTTTATTGTGAGACATTTGAATTGCTTCTCACTTATTTAAATGAAGAACGATTTCTCATTCTTTATTCGGCCTTTTTTTCCCCTTTTTTTCTGACAGCCCATCACGCGTAGAAGCCTTTAAGGAACTTACCGTTTGTCATCGGCAACTTCAAACCGTCTGCCATCACGAGCATATATGCTCCATTAGTGTAAGCCTCTTGAACCACATAGGGCCTTCCCATTTCAGAGCGAACTTGGGCCCCAGTTTTTTTTTTGAAGAGCGTCGGTCATCGCGACTACGCCGTTGATGGAGATATGGTTGACAGAGGTGACATCATCGCGAACGCGAGCCTTGGCAATGGCAGCTCTCAGGTGTGTAAATGGTCACCGGGCCAGGGTCTCTTTCTTCCTTGGCGGCGGTTGGCCGACTAAAACTTGGTGGACATTGGCGGACCGACCTGTGATCCGGATCGGCTTCACAATTTGGCAGCTGAGGTTGTGCCGACTTTGTGGAATCGGGCGACCCTCCTTCCTCAGTTTTTCTTACATCGAGCAAGGATAGGGACAACGACAGGCGGTTTCTCGTGGAGCTGCTCTTTGTAAGACTGCCCTCGGCTTTGGCCAGCAACCAGTCGGTGTTTGGATCGAAGCCTTCGATCGTCCGAGTTTCTGGTAGGCATTCAAGGCTCGGGCACTTCTTGACTACGCTCCGATATTGGAGCTTTGGAAGTCGCAAAGTGACTCCTTCTTTGGACGAAGTCGGCTCGACGTTGCGGCAAATAATGAGAGGGGCTTCCCCTTTCTTTCTCTACGACTGCGGAATGTACGTAAGTATAAGAACATTGCGCTTCGTCGGCATTGGTGTCATCGATGAGGTCGCCTAGTTGTTGTGTGCTGGTTGTTTGGATGGCACGACTTTCAGCACCAAGTTGTGTTTTGGCATTTATTTCAATGTAACGACAATTTTGGCAGCATTTGTTTCAATGTAACGACAACTTTGGCATTGGGTGCTTGACCCGACCAAGACAACGCTTTGACAATCGGCCTTGTCGTTAGGTAAAACGTGGCGTCGGCTATCATGTCTCCGATGAGCAACTTCAACAGTATCATTCCAAGCAGGCACTGACTTTCTTGGTTGAATCCTTGGATGAGGAAGGAGCTTGCAGAAAGGTCTCTGGTGGAAATGCCAGCATTCTTCATCGTTCGAATCGGTAAGATGTTGACCACGGAGCTGCAATTGATGAGAATGTGGTTAACGAGATGGTCCTTTATGTAGCCGATTACGAAAAACAGCCGATTGTGGCTTCTTGCCCACAGTTGTTGCATCCTTCTCTCGAAAAATAATGCACGGTGGGCAGGAGACGATAAGTGCCTCTTCTGGTCTAGACACTTGCTGCGATGAAGATGCCTCTTCCTCTTTTTTGTATGGAGGAGTCAGGCCGACCTTTGGTTGGTCATTCTTCCTCATTATGAATTGCTCCAATTCGGCTTGGATCATTTTCGGCTCGTCGAGAGCTCGGATGAGACCCTGCCTGGATCGGATGTCCAAGCCGAGGTCGCCCTCAATCTCATTTAATGGTGAGATTTGTTGCAAGGACGTCTCGAGGTCGTCACACTCAACTATTGACAGCTTGCCTTTTTCTTTCCGACTGGCCTTCTTGGGAGGAGTCGTTGAGCATGTCGCTACCATCGACGGTGGCATAAAGAATTCCTTCGGGAAGAACTCCGTCGGCAGGATCGTCTTCTTTTTCTTTTGTCTGCTCCTTGGATGTGGGTCTTAGGAGCCTTCTTTTTTTCTTCGTGATCTTTTGTTTGGCCACTTCTCCTTTGTTTTGGAGGTCTCTCGGCGATTCAATTTCTCGAACGGGTTTCTTTCGTCGGGTGACTAATATCCACCCCACTGCATCTGCTGCAACAACTTCTTAGGGTGCCAGTTTTTGTGCAACCTTAGCCAGTGGTGGTTGGTTGTGCTTTTTGTTTGGTGGGTCAAACTTGGGACGGTATTCCCTCATAGCCCGGGGCTTACTAAGTCTAGTTCTCCTACTAGACTCGGCCTGGATGGAAACAATATTTGCCGACTAATAACTGTCTAAAAGACACTATTTTTAGGCCTCAATTTGAATTGGGAATTATATTTTGGAGTCAATAATCATCATAATATCATGAAATATGTCTCACATTCATTCGTTCTCTCTCAGAAGTCCAATACAATAAGAATTATTGAAATTTGAGCTAAAATGAGGAAAATATGAAGATTTTAGTGCAAAAGGTACAAGATTGCAGGGACCAGCGCGATCGCACTAGTTGGAGGACAAAATCTGGCGGTACCGAACAAGATGGCGCCACTAGTCCTATGAAGTTTCCAAACATGACCAGGACTCTTTCCATTCGAAAGTACTTAGAAGAAATTCTGCCGAGTGGGCGACCGCCAATATTAGACACACATTTACAATAGCGACCGCGCCCCAAAGATTCAGCAATGCAAAATCGCAAAAATCTTGGGATTCTGACAAGTAATCAAGTTCAAACGTAGGATTTAGAGTTCTAAGTGTATAAGGAAGGTGTCCACGAAGTCTCTAGAGGAAATTGATGGGATTCTGAAGAGGTTTTAATCCTCAAAGAGGTGAAGTCTAATGCAGATTAGGAAACTGCTAAAAAAAGGAAATCACCATCCAAGATTGAAAAGGTCATATCTGGAGATTCTGACTTCCAATTGAATCCAAATTTGGACCAAAGACTCCTGAGAGGATTTAGAATCATATCACAAAAAATCAAGTCAATTAAAGTCGTCAGTTTTTGGTTTTTAATTTTTGAAGTGGTGGACCCAATGCTGAAATTGGCAGCAGAACCAACCCAACTTCTTAGCATCATATCTCAAGTTTTCTAACTCAGATTGAACTCAAATTTCTTACACAAGGAAAGTACCATGGAAGGAAGGTTCTTGCATAATTTAATCCAATTATGTGGTCGGGAAGGCACATTTTAGGCCCCCTGGACAGAGATCAAATTACAAGGCTTGGACAGAAGTTCAATTATAAATAGGGTCCGAGGAGGAGTGTAAGGCATCCGGTTCTGAATCGAATTGTAGTTCAATTTCCAGCTGTTTTCATTAGAGAGAGTCTTGGGAGGTAAAAGGAGACATCCTATTGAAGCTTTTGAGGCAAGGAGGAGAAGCAGTCATTGGAAGCCATCTTCAACAAGTAAATCCTTCTCAAAGGAAGTTTGTACTTAGTTTATCTTTTCATTTCTTCTTCATGGTTGTATTCAAGACCTTGTTTTGTTCTTTAATTTTCAGCATGGAGTGGAATTTTATGTTGGGATTTCATGACTCCCTAGCTATGTAATGAGATTGATACTTTATTGGATTTCAAATTCGTGTATGAATGAGTAGCAATAAGCTGTTAATTCCTTGATTCATGCTTGTTGTCTTACGATGTACTGGTTATAAGGTGAAGTTTGACATATAAAGTGAGATATGTTTGATAGGATGTACAAGTTCTTTTTTATTTCATGCACTAGGTAAGTTGACCTTGTCTTAGGGTTAATCCTCGACCTTAAAGTAATACCTTTTGATTTGATTGACTTATCTATGGCATAAGACCTGATTCCCGACCATAGGTAGGGTCGCTGAGATTTATATTTATGCTATAAAATAAAGTTGATCATGTCGACTGGTTGGCTCTAGGAGACAGAAGGTGATGCCGATGCGGAAGTAGCCATGGATTTAACAAGCTCATCAAGTTTGTTATCTGAATCATTAATTTTATTCAATCTCAGAAGTAGCTATGGAGGAATTGAATTCCCAATGTCTTTTCCATATTGATTTTATCAAAACCCCTCTCTTGATCTCTATAGGATTAGGTATATTAGTTTATTTTCTGTTTTTTGTAACTCCTTTCCAATTGATTTCTCAAACTTTGGTTTTCGAACTAGAAAAGCAATTATCTATTACCTTGGTCCTTGTGGGGACGATATTCGGACTTAACCTAAGTCTATATTACATTGATTAGTCCTCTTGCAAGTGATTAGTTGGGATCGCATCACCGACACAGCTCCTTCTACTCCGTCGATCGTAATGAGGCCTTGAGCCGCAAGATTCATGATTCGATCCTTTAAAACAAAACATTGTTCGGTCGAGTGACCAAGCAGACGGTGATATTTGCAAAAGTTTCGGTCCTTTGATCTCGCCAGGTCGTCGGGTCTTTTGATGTCCGACAAATGGATCAAGTCATTCTCGAGCAGCTGCTTGAGCATGATGGGAACGTCAGCATCGACGAAGGCGTAGGTCTTTGGTTGGCTCTCCTCCAGCGACGGTTTCCAGTAGGTGCCCCCATCGGGTGGCCGAGGAGGGAAGTTTGTTTTTACATTGCTTTTGATCTTGTCATTCGAAAGCATTTGTAGCGAAGGATTTCTTTGTCTTCTCCTTTGTGTCTTGGGTGGTAGCCTTCCCTTTTTTGAGCTGGTCGGCTATTGGTATGGCATCTTCCCCCCGTTCTTCGATGAGAGTTTCCATGGTTGTGAGCTTCTGTCGCAAGCTCGTGGAAATCTTTTGGCTTCTTGCTCTGGATGTAGAACAGAAGCTCCCACCGCATTCCTCGAGAACACATCTCAATTTTGGCATCGAACGATAAATTGGAACTCTCCTTGCAGTTGAGGCTGAGATTTCTCTACCGATTGATATAGTCAATCACTTTTTCGCTTTCCTTTTGCTTGAGGTTGGCCATATCGACTAAAGTCACAGCACGCAGGGTACTATAAAAATGGTTGAGGAACTCCCGCTCGAGTTGTTCCCAGCTATCAACTGATTCCTGCGGCAATTCGATATACCAATCGAAGCCATTGCCTTTCAAAGATCGGCCGAATTGCTTGACCAACAGGTCATTGTCTGTGCCGGCGTTGTTGCAGGTCTCGATGAAATGAGCGATATGCTATTTTGGGTGGCCATCGCAATTGAATTGCTGGAACTTTGGTGGATGATAGCCGAATGGCATGGGGATGTTCTCAGATCCTCCGCGGTATGGCCTCCGATAGGCCACCGACTTGCTTTTCGCCCGAGCCGTTTTGCCTGGCGTAGTTGATGAGTTCAGTCAACTGCGTTGAGGGTAAGAGAGTTCGACTCCTCTTCATTTTGTGACTTTCGAATGGTCACCGGACCCGTTGGCCACGCTTTTTCGTCGGAAGCGAGTTCCTCCCGATGAGGTTCGGTCATGGCGCGTGGTCGCCTAATTCGATCGACATCTTGATAGATGCCGCCCGAGTTGGTGTTAGTCTCGTGCCCATCTCCAATCACTCTAGTATCCGGCGATTTGAAGGTCCGCGGGCTGCGAGCTGCTTGGCGTCTTTGATCGTAACTGATCGCATTGTTCTTTTAACGCAACCTGCATTTATGTAAGCTGCTCCTCAATTGTTTTGGCCGAGGTGGCCATTGCGGTTACCTGTGGGTTGGAGTTGCGAGGAAGTTTTAGATCTCGAAACAAAGTGGAGATGACTTAATTGGCAACCATGTGGCGACCTGGCCGTTGGAGTTCTTTGTAGCGGCGAGGCCGCTGTGGGTGACCAGGCTGGAGAGCCAATCGTTGTTGGGTACTTGAGAGGTGATGTCTGGATGGGCGACTGACTCGATGGAGTTGCCGCCGATGTAAATCGACCCGAGGAGGTTGGTGATCAGGCCATAGGAGGGGTCGTCGGTGTCTATCGGCGTGGGGAAGACATGGGTGACCTGTTGGCTGGGACGGTCAATGCTTCCAGGAGATCATGAGAAATCATCAGGATCGACGACTTGCCCCCTGCTGTTGTTCTAGGCAAGGCTGAAGTCGATGTTGTGTTCCTTCCTGCTGCGGAGGAAGAGGTTGTGTCTCCATGTTGCTCATATCGCTAGACCATGGTTTATGCAATCGAAGTCCCCGCGTGAGGGTGGCAATTGAGTTGGACCGACTACCGGACTCTTGGCCGGTGGTGTGGTGTCGGCGAAGGTCGGCCTATTTCTTTATCGGGATCATCCCCGACCGGTCGCGGCACCGGTTTGGTGGAGGCCGCGGTAGCTTTGTGGTTGGTAGACGGCACTTTCGGACGGCGTGTGTCCCTCACAAAAGGAGCATGTCCGGTGGACAAGCTTACGGCCAACACCCTTGTCACCGGGTGACCCGGCCGGTGGAGGAGAAGAGAGTGAATGTTGGTCGAGAAGTGGCGGCTGGACCACGAAGCTCTGTTGTTATGGTCAAGCTTGCCCCGCGGCAGGGTGCGGACAAGCAGAGCTCGAACTAGCAAATTGCGTGCCTTTGTTGTCGTTGTTATTGTTGTTTTCGTTGCTAGCCAAGACTGAAGTTTGATTTTTTTTTTTTTGTTTCTGACGGAGAAGGAGAGAGAGGTAGGAAAGGTCCCACCGGGCGTGCCAAATCTATTTCACCAAAAATCTGCCAATCCGCAAAGAGGCACGACCGAGAGAATAAATCAATTTATAACTGTAAATGGGTACAAATATGTGGACCATAAAATATGCGTCTGAAGTACTATATACAAAATTAATGAAGGGTAATTTGGTAAATTTACTGTGAAGGTGTGGGTGCAACTTCTAGAAGTCCTTTGATTCGATCTTCGAATAGACACGAAACGATCGAAGTACGTATTCTTCACGAACGAATGGAATGAATTTGAATTTTACCTAAGCTTAATAGAAAATTTGATATTCTCGATCGGCTTTAGACAGGTTGATTGCGAAATAGTGGCAAAAGTGCTTGTTGCTATCTCAATCGATTTGGGGTGGCAATTTGAAATTTCTTGAATTTCGACGTGCGTTCTCTTGTATGTCTCCCTTCGCTCTTCCAAGCCTATTACTTTATAGGCTTGTTAATTTCTAACGTGTGAACTGGAATGTCGAGTAGTTGTAACTCACTTTGACCGGTTCCATATAGCTTTCTCCTTAAAAATATGGATGCGCCTTAGACCAAGCAAGATGCTTAATATTAATCCACGTGAGATCTATGTGGACTGATTATGTGGCTTTAATCGTCGACTTGTCACCCTTGTAGAGTGGTGGACGGGCGATTTTAATCTCGGACGCTTTGGTTCATCATGGCTTGATCGATAGCTTAATTTCGTTGGTTGACTAGGGTTAAGTTTTTTACCGTTGACACGGACCCTCTGGGGGCTAATTTGGACCACAATTTTTGGTCCTCCCAAAATTTATTTCTACATATGCCCCTTTCAAAATATGCACATTACGTGTACAATTTGGTGTACAATAAATGCGTAAATTTTGAAGCCAACTTTTTTTTTTTTTTTGTGCCGTAAGTGGGCTTGGGCCTGCTTTGAACTTTGACTCACTTTGATTTTGGGCCCATTTTAAATTCTTGATGGGCTGAGTGAGCCGGGACTGCAATATTTGTGGGCTATTGACCGGTCCGAGTTCAGTCAACTGGTCCGAAAGTTGAGTCAACTGGTCCAAGTTGAGTTGACTGGTCTGAATTGGGTCGACTGGTCCGTCGAGTTGAGTTGAGGCAGTTGGGATAGGATTAGGTTTTCTTCCGTTATCCTTATTTAAAATTCGAGTTTAGGGATAAGGTGGGAAACCTACCTTATAAAGGGGCCTCGATCAACGTGATGCATTCTCTTGTCACCTGACTTTCTTTTTTCCCTTGCTTGATGTTCACATCAGATCAGGTATTTTCTCCCTCCCTTTTCTTTTCTGATCGTTTTATTGGTGAAGGGATGAAGATTGAATGTGGTGGTTGGGTCTGTTTAGTCAGGCTTTTGGTTCGATGAGGTCAGGCTCAACATTATACTGAAGGTTTGGCTTTCGGATCGCCATTCCGTCGGTCTTCTTCTTCTTCTCTGATTTTGCTAACTGCTTAATTTTTTTATTCACGACTGATTTACTCTCATCATTTTTTTTTTTTGACTGCGACGGTATCATCGGATGAGATGGTCTGGCTGATTCAGTGAAGCCTTGTTTCGGTGAAGTTTGGTTCATCGTTTACTAAGGCTTTCGCTTTTCAACCGCCTTTGATTTTATACCTATGTTAATTGTCGATGCGCCATTGCTCTTCCCGACTACTATTTTGATTTTTTTTTTTTTTTTTTCAACCTGTTTTGTAGCCCTACCATGGACCAAAAATTTTTTTTTTTTTCGATTTTGAGTCTTTGTCATCGCCGTAGGTATCCCTTTCTGTTCGTCGGCGTCATCGTTACCTATTGTAGTTGTCGTCGGCATCGTCGGCGTCGCTAGCCTCATCGCTGTCGTCGGCGTTGCTGGCTTCATCGGCGTCGTCGGCGGCGCTGGCTTCATCAGCGTCGTCGGCGTCGCTGCCTTCATCGGCGTGGTCGGCGTCGCTGCCTTCATCGGCGTCGTCGGCGTCGCTGCCTTCATCGGCGTCGTCGGCGTCGCTGCCTTCATCGGCGTCGTCGGCGTCGCTGCCTTCATCGGCGTCGTCGGCGTCGGCGTCCACATCGTCGGCATTGACATCGTCGGCGTTGGCGCCAGCGTCGTCGATGGTGGCGCTGGGGGAAGGAGAAGAGGCCGGCCGAGGGGCCGCTGCTTCACTTCGCTTCGTCGAAGCGAAGTGACGAGCCATGGAGCCTCACCCTTGAGAGGCTCCGGCTCGTCGGTCCAAAATACTGGGGTCCGGTTAGGGGACCCTGCTAGGGGCTTCGGTCCAAAACAGCGGATTTAGGGATCCCGTTATAGGATCCGAGTAGAGATTTCAGTCCGGAATACCGGACATTAGGGTTCCGGTTAGAGGACCCAAATCTGGCGGTTCCGTGCGTCGGATTTTAGGATCCAATTAGCGAAGCCGGTTTCTTCTTCTTCTCTGATTTGAAACCCTAGATTTAGGGCTTGTCGGCGATGGTTTTTTCTGGCTTCGCCGCGTCACGAGAGCGCCAAACCAGGTGGCGCTTCTCGTCGTCGTGGTCGCCAGAGAGAGAGGTCATTTCTCTGGCTTCCTGAGTTTTTTTTTTTCTTCGGCCTTTTCTTCTTCCCGTTTTCGCTGTCGCCTGGGTGGGACATTGGCTTCCGCGGTTGCTGGCGGCACTGCGAGGTGGCGATGCTTCTGCGGCTGCGTTGTGGCGCGGTGAGGAGGCGATGCTTCTGCGACTGCGTTGTGGCGCGGCGAGGCGGCGACGCTTCCGCAGCTGTCTTGTGGCAGGGCAAGGCAGCGATGCTTCCCCGGCTGCTCTAAATCTCCTTTCGATGGAAGGAGATGATGAGTCGGGTTGCGACTGATTTATCATCGGGCACCCAGGGACGGGTCGACCCGGTTTTCCTAAGACAGATTTTTTTTTTTTTTTCAACTAAAATTTAAAGTAACTTAAAAGAAAATTACCTCATCACCCAAATTGAATTTCAACGAATTGGGCAGGCAAAATTCTTTCCATCTGAATTCGGACAGGCATAATTTCTCCACATTGGGCCTTGATTAGGCATGATTTTCCTAATTGGGCCTTAATTAGGCATGACCTCTCCAAAACTTCTCCGAATTGGGCCTATTGGGCATAACCTTTCCTAATTGAGCCTTAATTAGGCATAACCATTCTGATTTAAGCCTTAATTAGGCATAACCATTCCTACTTAAGCCTTTAGCATCGGGTCACCCAGGGGCAGGTCGACCCGGTTTTCCTAAGAGAGATTTTTTTTTTTTTTCAACTAAAATTTTAAGTAGCTTAACAGAAAATTACCTCATCACCCAAATTGAATTTCAACGAATTAGGCAGGAAAAATTCTTTCCATTTGAATTGGACCTTCACAAGCATAATTTCTCTAAATTGGGCCTTGATCAGGCATGATTTTCTAAATTGGGCTTTAATTAGGCATGACGACTTCTCTGAAACTTCTCCGAATTGGGTCTATTGGTCATAACCTTTTTAAATTGGGCCTTAATTAAGCATAACTATTCCGATTTAAGCCTTAATTAGGCATAACCATTCCGACTTAAGCCTTTAGCATCGGGCCACCCAAGGGCGGGTCGATTCGGTTTTCCTAAGAGAGATTTTTTTATTTTTTTAAACTAAAATTTAAAGTAACTTAACAGAAAATTACCTCATCACCCAAATTGAATTTCAACGAATTGGGCAGGCAGAATTCTTTCCATTTGAATTGGGCCTTCACGGGCATAATTTCTCCAAATTGGGCCTTGATTAAGCATGATTTTCCTTATTGGGCCTTAATTAGGCATGACCTCTCCGAAACTTCTTCGAATTAGGCCTTTTGGGCATAACCTTTTCGAATTGGGCCTTAATTAGGCATAACCATTCCGATTTAAGCCTTAATTAGGCATAACCATTCCGACTTAAGCCTTAATTAGGCATAACCATTCTGACTTAAGCCTTAATTAGGCATAACCTCTTCGACTTAAACCTTAATTAAGCATGACCTCTTCGACTTAAGCCTTAATTTGGCATGACTTTACAAAATCAAACTTTAATTTGCCACTTAAATCTAATTCGAATTAAATAGGCAGCCTTAACAGGCTGGACTTTGCTAATCCGGATTCGGCCTTAACCCACATTGACCTCATCTCAACCCAATCGAATTTCGAAGCCCCAATTCCGAACGGACTAGCAGCCTTAACAGGCTGGATTTCGCACTTGATTTCACCCGAGTTAGGCCTTAATCGGCTTATGCCTCATCAAACCTCTACTTCAAACTTCCCTGCTTTTTTTTTAACAAATTTCTAAATGAAGACTCCCCTTTTTTTTTTCAACTTTCAACTATCTCCTTTTCTCTTAAGGATCGGAGCCCTTTCCAACCAAGAATTTGGATTTGAATTTTGAATTTCAAACCAAAATTAGGATTTTGAATTTTTAATTTGAAATTTGAATTTCAAAATCGGTCTAACCTCTGAATTTTGGTTTGGATGGCTACCCCTTCGTGGAATTTGATTGGCGAGTTCGCGTGCATTTGACCATGTTGTGACCGGCTTGAGGGGAACCACTTTTTGACTTTGGCTCTTTATACGGAAGGTGAGGCTTCTCGCGCTTATATTGGCCTAGCGGGGAGTCAATCTTCGGGATCATCTTTGTGTAGCGTCCACCCCTCGTGGACCACTTCCTCCGCGGGTCTTTGAGGTATACCTTTGCCACCGGTGAGCATGTTTTCTTTATTCCTTGCCCCGATTCTTCCTGCGAGGACGAGGATGTAGCGGCAGGACTGGAGACTTTTGCACCTCAGAGTGCTTTACGCATCGTGATCCAGTTCCCTCTGCCACGGACCCTTGCAGATGATTTCATGGACAGGGGAGTTGTACCGAATATCCATGCACCTGACGCAACTTTGATTATGCCACTTCCTTTTCTTTTCGAGTGCACTACTTTGCTTCTGGGTCGATGCAGTTGTACTCTCCGTAATGCAGGCGTCTAGTACGGACTTTGGGCCTCTATTTTTCATTATAGTTGTGATGCGTTAGTGGTCCAGGCTTTTATTGACGCATAGTGTCCAGAGACAAACATGTTAATTACGTGTCAAGGCGAGCTTTCCATTACTTTGATGGATATGTATCGGGTTTTTGGCTTGCCTATCTGCAGGCATTTTTATGATGAGGTTTGTCCGATGGTAGCTGATTTCACGGATGTGCGTAGTTTGGCGTTACCCTATAGCTGCCAATATTTGTTCATGGAGTATCCGTCTCTATTAATATTGAGTCCCCCCACTTGCTCCTTTATGTGCGGCCTCACAGGTTTTGGTTACAGCGATGACAACGCCATTCCTGTCCATGATCCTTGGACTGCTTGGCACGCCGCTTATGAAAAGGGTGCAACCACTTCGCGAGAGTGGACGACCACAGAGCAAGATGCTTTCAACTTCCTCTGCGTTATGCCGGGTAAGGAAGATGAGGTCCATTTGGCGGCACTTCTCTCTGTTTGGTTATCCCGATTTGTGTTTCACGCGAGTGGTGGCGACGATCTGCGACCCACGGTCTTTAAGGTGGCGAGTTATATGGTCACTGGGGTCCGTTTCGCCCTAGTTGGTCCCGCTTTGGCATGTCTGTACCGTGGCTTGGGTCAAGCAGTTGTTGGGATGCCAATGATTGTTCAATGGCGTGCATTTTATTCTTCTTGGTTTGCCATCTATTTTCACACACATGGAGAAGATCTTGAAGGGGTCCGGTCGTCACGGTATGATATCGTTTTGCAATCCTTCTCTTGCATACTTTGATGAAGAGCAAGCTTGTGACTTATTCGGCGCCTCCGGTGCTGGTTTGGAATCGTTATATTCTTGGCGCGAACACGATTTCCATCTTGGTGGATGAGCTGAAAGCACCGATTTCTAGGCCGACTTACGAGAGTCTCCTAAGTGTTATTCTTATCCTATCGGCGGTTCATCGCTACATCCGATTCTTCATTGAACCATATAATACCATCGGGTTTCACGAGGCAATTTGGGTATTGCCAAGATTTGCCCTGGGACTTAAGGGCTAAAGGCCAATCGGCGTGGGACATCTTCTTTGTGTTCGTTCTTTGGCTCTGGGAGGAGGCTAGTCTTATCTTATCGCCCATGTGGTCGACTTGATTTACCTCTCGCTGGGAGAACCGACTTGTCAACCTGGGACCATGTTTGCTTATTATTCTTGGTGGAAAGAATACATGCTCCCACGATTTGAGGGTAAGCTTGGCATTCTTTTTTTTTTAAACTTTTTTTTTTTTATTATTCTCAACGTCTTGTGTCCTTCCAAAAAGGTCGGTTGAGTCGGCCATTCTTGCGGGGGAGCAAATGGAGAAGAGGGAGGGTTATAATAGTGATCATTCCATCCAGCGCCGACGACGGTTGAAAGGCAAAGTACCAAGTTGGCTCACCCTCGGTAAACCCGCGCCATTAACCCGTGTCTCCCTTTACTTTTGTTTTTTTTTCCTAATGTTCCTTCTTAAACCTGAAAGCGAATAAGAAGGGGCACCATTAGCTACTTTGAATGGTGCCTCTGCATCTGCTAAGAAGAAGCCACTTGTGGAAGCTTAGCTTGCTTCCCACCATTCGCCACCAACTTTCCTTCCTCAATTTTGGAGGCCGAGTCGCCCTCATTATTTGCCACAAACATCTTGTCCTCCTGATTGGAGATGGAGCCACCAGATTCGGAGCCTCCCGTAGAGGCGGTTCAGATATTGTCTTCCCGAGGTCGATCCTCCCCTACTTTGAGTGCAGTGCGATCTGAGACTCTCGGGGTATCCAAAGTATCTCAGAAGTGCCTCCTCCAAAAGCGGAAGTGGTGATAGCCGGAACCAGTGATTGTCCATACGGTTCGATTGTTGGTGCTGCCCAGGAGGATATTGAGGTAGCGGAGGCCCCTATGACGACTTCTTCTCGGCACCCGTTCTTGAGGTTGCCCCGGCGCCGACCCAACTTGAAGCTTCGTCACTTGTTAGAGAAGTCATACCACTTATTCAGAAACCACCGCCGTTGCCATTCGCGTGCACCTCTTGCGCTTTGCCTGCATGCGTGACTCCTTCACGGCAGTTACGGTCCTGATTTTGGGAGTATAGTGCTGCGGTTTTGGAAAGATAGGGTAACTCCTCTCATGCTTTCACGGATGAGGTGCATGATTCTTCTTTAGCCACCGGACAGAGTTTGTCATCCCATTAAGTTGCGGGAAGTGGGTCATGACGTGACTCACTTACGAGGCTATGCCCGTAGGCTCCAGGAGGCCCTAGGGAGGCAAAGAGTTTGGCTGGAGCAAAGGCGAAGTCAAATTTTGAGAGATTAAATGAGAGAATAATGCTTGGGAAGCCGTGGATGTGCTGACATCCAAGCTGGAGACTGCCGAGATCACTTTGGATGAGGCTTAGAAGATCTATCACAAGCTAAGCTTGATCAAGAAGATGCCCATGAGCTTGGAGCTGGCTAGATAACAAGCTCAATCTGTTGATGCTAAGGTTGTATACCTTGCAACTCAAGTTGAGAAGATTGAGAGAGTGTGAGAGGCGTGAAGGGAGCAATCCTTGAAGCTACTCGGAAGGTGGAGGAGATCCTTGCCTTGCCTACTCTCAGTCTTGGTGAGGAAGCGAATCTTTTTCGTTGAGGGCTGCCTTTGCAGAGTCGCAGCAAGAATTGGCGAATGACCCTTGATTTGATTTGCTTCGTTGCTTGATTTGCTTTGATTTGTAGATGCTTTCCGTTCTTCATGTATTTGAACTTTGGATGTAGTTTGATTTGTTGACTTTGCACTTAGAATTGAAATGTTGTCATGGATAAAACTTCTTGAGAAATTTACCATTTATGGCCGGAAGTCTCCTTCCTTCGGGAGTGACCAATTTGTAGGCGCCGTTAGTGTAAACCTCTTAAACGACGAATGGCCCTTCCCACTTAGATGCGAATTTTTCCCCATCTCTGCTTGTAGCTATAATTGGTCTGTGCATTGCTAGGACAAGGTCACCCTTTTGAAACAAACGAAACTTCACATTTTTGTTGAAAGCCCGAGTGAGGCGAGCCTGGTAGCATGAGACTTTGTTGTGCTTCCGAGCGTTTTCATCGAGATTTCTAACTCCTATAGACGAGGTTTTATTATTCTTCTTTTGTGAGCCTTTCTTGAAGAGCGGACTTCGTATGGATGAAATTTGGATTTCAAGCGGCAATATAGCTTCAACAATCGTAAGCTAACGAATAAGGTGTTGATTCTATGGGAGTGCGAAACGTAATCTTGTATGCCCACTGGGCTTCTCTGAGTCTCTCATGCCAGTCTTTCTTGTTCCCTGCCACCGTTTTCTTGAAGATTTTGCATAGTGTTTTATTTAAAGCTTTTGCCAGGCCATTTGCGGTGGGGTTGTATGCTGTGAACGTCCTTTGTTGGATGCCAAATTTCTCACAGAAGTTGTCCATGGTCTTGTTGCGGGATGGGGTACCGTTGTCAGTCATGATATATCTCGAAACACCATACCGATATATGATTTTATGTTCAAATAATAAAGTCGACTACAGTGGCAGCTTTGATTTCTTTGTAGACTGCTGCTTCTACCCATTTAGAAAAATAAATCGGTAGCCTCTAGGATGTATTGGTGATTTGTCGATGACTTCGGAGTGATTAGACCTATAAAGTCCATTCCCCATGCTTGAATGGCCAGGAAGCCACTATTGGATGTAACAGGCTTGGAGGTTGATGAATTTAATTAGAATGTAGCTGACATGTTGTTCAATGTCGCACTAACTCCATAGCATCCCCAAGCATTGTAGGCCAGTAGTAGCCTAATTGCTTCACTTGAAGGTATAATTTGGTACCAGCTTGATGAGCTCCGCCAAATCCCCATGTGCCCGGCCAAGATGGCTCATCCTTCTTCTTTGGAGACGATCCGAGTAAGATATTGTTGTAAGATCATCGGTATAATGTGTTATTGAACAAAGCGGGGTTGCATTCAAGCTTTTAATTCTTGGTAATTTCTTGTGTTGTAAGTAGTCAAGGAATTGTTGACACCAATCTTCTTCCACAATTGCATAGACCAAATGAAATTTGTTTCTTCTTCCCCGGATGCTTTTCCAAGATAGGTACCACCCATCTTTAGCATAAAAGGATTAGCTTCGAGACCTTGCATTGAACTACTGCTAGACTTACGAGGATTCCTGCCAATGTGTGCCGCTTGGCTATTATTGGGTTGGGTACATGCCCTGGGTTACATTCAAAATTTTCTCCAATAACCTTTGGGCCTCTTTATGATAGGGGGCGAGTTCATCTTTCCTGACTTCAAAATCCCCGATTAGTTGTTTGATTACCAAGGCCGAGTCACCGAATATTTCTAGCCAATTAAGGCTCATTTCGATGGCCATTCCCAACCCAAGGATTACGGCTTGGTATTCGGCCTCTTTGTTTGTGCAACAGTGAGATAAGATGAAAGAGTACGACATCAGGTCGTCGTTTGGAGACATAAAGAGGATGCCAGCCCACCGCACCATTTCTGGCGTGGCGCCATCAATTGCCGATGTAGAAGATCTCTTTGCCGGGTAAATTTTGCTTACCTCCCATTCTGCCCGGTATCACGGTGATCAACTTGGGAAGTTTGCTAGTGCTTGTCCCTTTATGGCTTTTTTGTGGGATGACATTGATTTCAAACTCGGATAACAATAAAAGCCCATTTAGCTAATCGTCCGGAGAGCATAGGCCTGGACATGATGTATATGGGGTCCGCCCCGAGATCAGGTTTGTGGAGTGTGCAAACGGGTAATGTCTCAACTTACGGATACTTGAAGATGAGGGTCAAACACATTTTTCAATCGGGGAGTAGTTGAGTTCAGCTCCGACCAGCATACCTGCTTAGGTAATACAATACATGTTCCTTCCCTTGATCATCATTTTTGGCGAGAAGGGCCCAAAGACTTTTATTGAGTCGCATTGTAAAGGAGTGGTTTTCAGAGCTGGAGTCGTCACCACCCATTAGCCTGAACAGGTGTAATCCTTGATATTTTGAAATGCCCGTCGGCAGGATTCATCCCATTCGATGGGTGTGTCCTTCTTCATCGAGGGCGGCTGAAGGGTTGACATCTTCTTGCTAGATTTGGGATGAATTGCCGTATATATGCTAGATGCCCCTAAAGACTTTTTTAATTCTCCTAAAGATTTTTTAATTCAGGCATTTATTGGATGACATCGATTTTGATGCCCACAGCGGTCGGACTATGAATCCAGCTTTTTCCAGATGAAGCTCCAAAGGCGATAAGCGCGGGTTCATCTTTAGTTGGTGCCGTCATAAGTTCAAAAGACCGCTCATAAATTTGTGTAGAAAGTCATTGAATATCCTTTGCATGGCCCTTTGATATGTTGCCCTGCATTCTTGGACCAAACGGCATTACTTTGTAACAGAAAATACCTTTTGGTGTGTGGAAGGCCGTCATTTCCTCGTCTTTTGGGTCCATTCGAATTTGGTTGTAGCGAGATATCCGATCCATAAATGACAAGGCCTCATGCCCCATTGTTGCATCCACCATTAATTCGGGTGATGGGAGGCGGAAGTCATTATTTGGGCGGGCTTTATTTAAGTCCCTGAAATCGGCAAAGAAACTAGAATTTGCCCATTCTTCTTCTTCAGTGCGATATTGGCGATCCAGCTCGGGTATTTGACTTCCACGGGTGAAGTTGGCTTTGAGTTTGTCGACCTCCTTCTCTATTTCTAGGACTAGTTCGGGACGGAATCATCTTTTTTGTCTCCTTTTTTGGTTTGACTCCGGTTTTGATAGTTAGTTTATGGACTACAATTGTTGGGTCAAGCCCGGCATCTCAGTATCACGTAAGCAAAAACGTCTTTGTATTCACTGTAAAGTAAAATATTCATTTTCTTCTTTTATGCATTGATGAGGCACTTAGAAAGGTGGGTCTTGGATCTTCCCTCCGCACCCAAGTTTACTTTTTTTCAGTTGGTCGATAGTTGCTTACCGTCTTGAAGATTGCTAGTACTTCTTCAATTCCTCCTCAAGAGTTGGATTGTTGCCCTCGCCAACCGAAATGTGGTGGACAGCATCTGCGTCTTCTTCTTCAGCATCGACTTTCTTTGATGACATGAAGATTACCACAGGCATTGATGATTAACGGGAATTGTTTTCATTGCACTCTGTCATCGTTCTTTTACGAGCTTTCTCCTACTTTTTTTCCAACCTTTGGCCCACAGGAATTCAGTAGGTGCCTGCGATGGTGCCAAGTCTTGGAAAATATTCTTTTTGGGCTGATCCGTTGGTTTCCCCAGTCTCCAAAAGACGCCATGTTTCTTCGTCATCGGTGGAGCGATGACATTTGGTTCAGCATGTTCCTCTTGCCCCTTTTTCCACCAGACTTTCGTAACTTTGGGTTTTAGGCTCCTTACTTGGTCTCGGGGGGGCGTTAGGTCGTCTGTTTTCTTCTTGACTCAATCAGACGAAAGCTAAAACTTCATTAGCTCACGGATGCCGATTCAGTCAAAAGCTGACGTTCAAGTTCCTTCCGAGGGTGTGGTGGTCTTTCTTTTGGTCGTAACCTGATTGACACTGGCTTTGCCGGTTGTTGGAATGTCTAGTAAGTGCACTAAGTCAGCAAGTAACATAAACTTCGAGAGTCCAGATATCGATCCCACAGAGACCTTGATGAGAACTTAGTTTAAGTAAAGATTTTTTCTATTGATTGAGGAAAAGAAATTTTTTGGTTTTGAGGCTGAAAAACAAAATCGAATTAACTACTGGAAAAACTTATGGAGATGAGATGTTGGGGAAGAATGTCAATCCCTCTTAGTTGTCAACATGCAAAGTTCTGATTTTATAGCTCAAGTACCCTTACCTTGACTTAGCTTTTGAAAACATGGTTACCCATATACAGGAAATAACTTTCACCTATTCCTTGAACTCCATCACAATTCGAAAACATTCAAATCCTAGGTGCATAAATATAAAAGCTTAAAGATTAACTCTCTCTTATTCAGAACAAGAGTTATAAAAGGTCACATCGCTTTTCCACTAGTCTCCATCTCAATGCAGAGCGATCTAGTTAGAAAAAGCGAGTTGTTTTAAAACAAAGAATCATATAACTAACCCAAATCTCTACAGAACTTTTAACTTCTCTATTGAACCTCGTTAAAGTTCAAATATCAATTCCAGTTAGAAATAAGCAGTAAACTGAGATTCTAAAACAAAAGCAAGATACTTTATTTCTATAAACTTCCAAAAAACTTAAACATGTAACAACTAGGAGTTCATGGCTTCCCCTACAGGAGAGAGACTACTCCATGCTAACGGTATAAACACATAAAAAGGATTCAATTACAGCCATGGAAATAAAATAAACCAAGTCTGAAACCCCCTTTGAAGGACTGCCTTTTGCTTCTCTTGTGCCTTGGTGAAATCCACCTCTCTCTAAGTGTCAAAGGGTCGTGTAAGACTCCCCTCTAGACTTTCTCTCCTCTACAAACTAACTAAAAGCAATGAAAAAAACTAAACTATAAGAAACTATTCTAAGAGCTAAAACTGGATTTACCCACAAAACTCAATTTTTTGCACTGCGCCTCGGACCTCTATTGCCACTTTGTTACTTGCTCCCCGGGACTTGTAATTTTGTCAGGGGTATAAAGTATGCCTTCCCAACCTCAGAATTGAATAAAATTACATGAGAACCTTCCTTCAATTGTCCTTGCCTTGTGTACAAAATTTGAGTCCATTCTGAGTTGGGAAACTCGAGATATGATGTTGAGAAGTTGGATTGCTTCTCGCCAATTCCAGCACTAGATCCACCACTTTAAAATATAAAACTCTGAAAACCTGACTTGGATTGACCTGAATTTTTCGTGATATAATCCTCCAATCTCCTCGGCAAGCTTCAGTCCAAATTTGGCTTCAATTGGGAATAAGGAACTCCAGTTATGCTTCTCTTAAAACTTCGATTTTCTCTTCTCTTAAAGCAGCCTTTCCTTCTTTGTGAACTTCTCTTCTTGATCATTCAATGCACCTAGACTCGAGCAAATTTTCATAAAATCTTCGTGGGATACCCTTCCTTAGGCAGTGGGACTTCTCCCATGTTTTGGGCTTGATTGGTAGTCCAGAACTCCGTAGATTTACGTAGATATTTGTTGCTGAGTCGGCATGATCGCGCCACATTTTCTTTGATTTTGGGCGTGGTGGCCGCTGGGCGAAGGATCTAAGTCCAGGAACCGACCATCGAAATCGTGTCGGTAAGGAGACTTCATGGGCGCAAGCTAGCGCCATATTTTCTTGATTGAAGTGGCGGGCAGCGCCTCCCATAATCTTCTTCATTGGTCCCCGAGCGGCAACTCCTCTTACGTATTTGTCTCTTTGGAGTATCCACGTATTTGTCCATGGTGGTGGCCTTCCTCAGAGGCGCAGTGCCATTCCACTTTCGAGTTGTCTTCTTTGAAGCTTTCCTAGCCGTTAGAATTTTTCTTTGTTATTTGAATTTTCCGACCATTTTCCTGGCGTGGTGTGATAGTTCCCTTTTTGGCTCTTTTTGCTCTTTCTACTTCAATTTCTCTCTGAATCCATATTTTTTCTTCTGGGCACTTGAGACAGAAAACATGAATTTGAGTTATATGTTGCACTTCCATGCTAACAATCAACTCAAAATAGAAATTTATGATCATTAATTCATGCATAAATAGTGTCTTTCCCGGACACTTATCACTAGTGATCACAATAGGTTCGTTATTCTTGATAAAAGCAGCCCATGATAGTGGGAGGAATTACATACCCTTTACTATTTGGAGATTCTTCTGGCTGGTGATAGATTTTGTACAACCACCACCGCTTTCTCTTGCAATTGATTGAGGAAAACCTAGATCACGCGCATGCATCGTTCGGTGGGCATTGGGATCAAACCCACAATGTTCAAGTCTTGGTCGGGTAGGCCCTGGCTTCCCGATTATGATGTCTGGTTATCAAGCTTTGGCAGCGGGATAGTGTCAACCTCTTTAAGGCTTCGATCATTGCGGCGGTTATTCTGACACTGAGCGGTGAAGAAGGAAAATTTACCTTTATTCTGGTGATTAAGGAACATACCACATTAAGGAACATACCTGAGTATTTGTTGCTTTGGGAGGACTAGTTTTACTCGATGAAGTAGTGGATTTTTTCTTCGGTAAATTTAGCATCTGCGAAAAGCTTGACTCACGTGGAAAGGGCATTAAAATTCATTAAACACTTATCTTTTCTTCTCCATCATGGTAGTATTTGAAGCATTGATGAAGGGTCGGGAGCTACGACTTATTTGTGCAACCGGTCTCCCAGGAGCGCACATTGTAAGATTTTTAGATGCGTCCGATAGCGTGGAGCAGCATGAGAAATCATGTCCCCGATGTCTGCGGTTCAATCGATTGTGCCAGCTCATTGTCCCCTCTTGGTTAAAGCCTTGGATCATTAAAGAAGCTGACACGTAGATTCGTTGGCAACCAACCGACATCTTTCACAGTTTTGATTGGCATGATATTACGGCTTACCTTTGTCCGAAGTATCGCGATTGATCCACCGGTCTTTGATCGATCGGTCTGACGAGTCGATTATGTGACCTTTCTCCGGCGGCATGTCGCCTCTTTCAAAATGGAAGTTGAGTGCTCTTCTCTTATCATGCTGGGGGAGACAATCCATTTGGGCTCGTCGTGTCTCCACATTCTCAGTTATCCACTTCCAGCGTGCAGTCATCCTTTGCGACAAATTTTATGATAGCCTGCCTAGACCTAATTGGTAAGTCTAGGTGGTCTCATATGGCATTAGTGATTGACCGTCCTGTAAGCGATGTGAATAATGGATTAGGCGATCCATCAGAACTTTTCCCTCGGGTTTTTGCTTTCGGATTTTGGGTGAACAAGTGGCCACTAATGTGGGGTTGGCGTTAGAATTCTGGCAGAAAAAAAGTCAGCCCGAGTGATTGGGTTTGGTTTCCTCGATGGATTTCTTCTTCAACCACAGTAGGGGTAGATTTGTCTTTGTATTTTCTACCTCCTCTTTTTCTTTTTTTTTTTTTTTCTTTTTTTTCTTCTTTTTTTGTCGTATACCCCTTGATAAATATTCACGGGGTTTCTTGAAGCCGGTTTCTTCTTGCAGTGGCCATTTCCCACCCTTCTTTATCCTTAATGGCGGTTGTGATTAAAGTCCGGTCTGCGAGGATGAAGACCTTTTGTTAGATCCTTGGATTACGTTTAACTCAGGTGTTGGACAAAAATGGTGTTGGAAGCCGCCAATGTTGTCGTCGGTTTCCAAGATTATCGACCTTAGTCTCTAATTCTGATATTGGGACAAAACACTTCGGTAGGATGGCCTACCATCACGTGGTATTTGCAATAGTTGGGATCTTAACTTTTCCCAACGTCTTTTAGCATTACGGCTTGAGAGCTGCAGCATATTCTTCTCCGGTACATTAGAGCAAACACGGAACATGGTGGAAAGGATAGGTTTGGCTTGTCTATCCTTCCTTTGTGAACTTTTGTGAGGTGCACCGTCGTTGCTTTGATGTCGGTGTTTGGTTTCCAGCCACTTCGATTATTTTTGATTTTGGTCATACAATTTTCTGCTTTATTTGACAACATGGATTGGCGGGTGCAACTTTGGTAGGAGGTTTGTACTCCATGAATTTTAGATGCGCTTATCGACCTCAGGGTGGAGCTTTTCCCTCTCCCCTTTTTCTTGGATGGGATCTCCATGTTATATGAACACCGGTTGCCGGTTCTTGAAAGTCCCTCGGCTTTCGACTATGAAGGAAGTACACCGTCCAATTCATCCCACGGATGCACGTGTCGATGGATGTTTGGGTGGACAAGGAGGTGCTTTCCGCCTATTGGGCTCAAATTTCACCAGCAATTGATATATTCAATCACCTTCTCTCCTTGGCGTTGCCAGATTTGTAGGCTCCACTAGTGTCATGCGCCGTGCTATAGGAAGCGGCCGAAGAACTCGCCTTCCGTTGTTCCCGACTGTCAATTGATTATGTCGGAGTTGATGAAAGCGATCGAAAAACATTCCCACTTTGAAGGATCACGGTGTTTGACCAAAAGAGGTTACCCGTCCACGTTCATTATGCAGATCTAGATGAAAGTGGAAAAGCAACGTCTTTGTTTGGGTTGTCGTCCCCACTAATTGTTAGAATTTAGGCCGGGTGGTGGGAGGCAACCATTTGGAGGGTGTGGGGAAGAGGGACTTGGAGCAAGGGTGCCTCGGGATGGTGGTGGGCGTCAGCACTAGGGAAGGGGTAATCGTCTCCCGCCGAGTGAGGTGATCAATGTGAGGACCGTTTTGTGGTTGGAGGTAGCTCCTTGGAGGAGCTAGACGGGGCTGGCCACTAGGCTTATCGGCGGTGGAGAAGTCCAAGTGCCGAATAAGCTCCTGGGGATGAACTCTTGTTGGAGCTTCTGAGGGCTGGTCAGTACTTGATCCATGCAATTTCAGGCCTGTGTTGTGTTGCATGAGGGGATCCTGTGAAAGCCGAGGATCTAGTGAGGTGCGGCCTTGGCCCGGATGACCCACGAAGCCTGGGATAGACGAATCCCCTGGCTTGGGCGGCAGTAGCGATTGTTGGTGTGCAGCGGTTGGCGAGGAAAGGCTGACAAGGGTCCCGGTCATCCCTACAGGTGTCCCGGTGATAGCTCCATTGGATGGAGTTTCTTCATAACTTATTTATTTGTTGTTGGTCTTAGGCGGTCATTTGAATTGATTGATTAGAAATAGATGAAAGGTAGAAAGAGGTCTCACAGGCGTTAAATTTATTATGGGTACAAATACTTGGACCATAAAATGCGTGTCGGAGTATACTTGTATACAAAATTAAGAAGGGTAATTTGGTAATTTTATTGTGAGAAGGTGTGGAGTGCGACTTTATAGAAGTCCTTTTGATTCGATCTAAAATAGAAACAAAATAAGTGGTATCTTCTTCACGAGCGAAACTTGAAATAAATTTGAATTTTGCCTAAAAGCTTAAACAAAAAGAATTTGACATTCAGGTCGGCTTTAGGCAGTTGATTGCAAAATAATGACAAAAGTGCTTGTTGTTATCTCATTGAGATTTGGGTTGGCAATTTGGAATTTCTAGAATTTCGCGATACGTTCTCCTGTATGTCTCCCTCTGCT